>CM019221.1:30135581-30146329 GCA_009741485.1 Malurus cyaneus samueli
CCAGGCGCTGGGATTACCCCAATCCACGGCCAGGGCGCTCCTCGCCGGCGCTTTAATTCCAGAATTAATTCCAACCCTTTGCCCAACTCTGATTTTCCCCCCAGGCTGGGGTTAAACACCTCCCGAATTTCCCCTCCGAATCCCCTTTGCCGAGATCACACAGCCTTAGGAACACCTCAAACTCTTTAATCAATTATCTCCGCCGCACTCGCTTCCCTTTAAAAATTAACTTGCTTGGAAGGATGCAGTAAGTGGCGTAAATTATTGAATTCCTATTTTAATTTGTTTTCTTACATTGTAGCGCTCTCCCCATCCCCCCCCCCCCCCCCACCAACACCTCTAAAAAAAAAAAAAAAAAGAAAAAAACAGAAAAAGAAGAGCAACAACAAACCCCAAGTAGGTGTCAGGCGCGTTAATTAAATGATGGAGCATTTGTAAAGCCTACAAACGAGCAGGAAGAGTGAACATGAATAAAACATGGCAGAGCTGCGGCTGAGGTTTGGGGGACAGGAGCGGCTTTGGGGACAGGAGAACCCAGCCGGGCTGGAATTTGGGGCTGGGAGGAGAGGGAAGGGCAGAACCTCACCTGGACGAGGGTCGGGGGTCTCAGAGCTCGGGAAAAGCTCTGGGGATGTCCCTACACCGTTATATTTTTATTTATATTATATTATTATTGATATTATTATTACTATTATTATTACTATGATTATTACTATTATTATTACTATTTTTTCCGTTACTCTCACTGTTATTTCGTTATTTCACCCCTTTCTTTGGCCACCCAGCAAATTCCCAGGCAGAAAATGCAGAGTGGACTCGGGGATAAATCAGGGAATAATGATACCATGATGACGTGATGATGACGTAACGAGAAAAACGATTGCATAATAACGATACAATGATGATATAATGATATAAGGATGATAAAAAGTGAGATGGTGACACAGTGATGACATAATGATGATATAACTATGATGTAATGATTATATAATGATAATGCAATGCTGATATATGATGATATGAGATATAACTATGATATAATTATGATATAACAGTGATATAATAATGATATGAAAAAACAATGATATAACAATGATACAGTGATGATGTAACGATGATATAATTATGATATAAAGTGATATAATGATATGGTAAAACAATGATATAATGATGATATAATGATGATATAATGAATGATGTAACGATGATATAATGATTATATAACATATATAATAATAATAATATATAATAATAATGTATGTTAAAGATGATATAATGATGATATACATGATATATAATGATGATGTAACAATGATATTGGGTGCAGCCAAACATCAGCTCCCAGGAGCTCCCAGGCTCCTCCACCCCACCCCCGCTCCCATTCCCTCGCCTCCCGCCCCTTCCATCTCAGGCATTCTGGATTTCAGGTTCTGGATTCCACCCTGCCCTCCTCTGTTGCCGGGTAACAGCGTTCGCGGAATAACGCGACAGCGGCAATAAATAATCGCTGATGTGACAGCTGGAGCCTCTCGGTGGGCAGGAGCTGGGATTTGGAAGGGTTTGAAGGGTTTTGAAGGGTTTTGAAGGGTTTGCAGAGGGAAGGGGAGCTCTCCGCGGTGCTGATCACACGGAGCCGTGTTCTGCTGTCACCGGGGACGCGCGGGGAAAGCTTCCCACAAAGGAATCAAAGGCTCCCCCTCCCCGCGCTCGGGGATGTTTGTACATCCTAAACGGCAGCTGAACGCTGGCTGAGCCCCGATTTGTGGGAAGGAGGAGGAGGAGGAGAAGGGCCCCGGGATCTGTCACTGCCGGCGCTGGGTCACAGAACGGGACACTCGTCACTGCGACAGGACAGCGACAGCGACAGCCGGGCACGTGACAACCACGGAGCGCTCGGCTCTGCCTGTGACAGCTCTAAAACAAATCCTGCCCGCCGATCCCACGGGACACAGCCACGCCGGGGAATTTTTTGCCCCATTAAACAGCCAGAACACGGATTTAGCAAACCTCACCCCAAAATCCCAACCAGCATCTCTTTCACCCCAAACTCTGCAATGTGACTCCGAGCGCGCAGTGACAATTCCCCCCCCGATCTGCTGGAATTAGTGCAACATGTTGTACATGCAAATCCGCCTTTCAAAGGTTCGCTTTTTGCTTTAATCACCAGCGTTAAAAGGGCCTCGTGTTTCCCTTTCATCTGGCAGCAAATTAATTATAAAAGCTATATGGTAATATTAATATGTCTTACTGCGATCAATGGGTTTATTAGCTTTGATTTCTAACACTGCTCACTCGATGACAAAACCTATATTTGTATCTCCCAAAAACTTCAGGACGGTGAATTCAGGTAAAGATTTAAATAGAAGTGTTTTATCTTTTCAAAATGTTGACTCAGTTGAAAGTTGAAAAGACAATTGACTTTGGTTCCGTGTCAGGAGAAGAATGTCAGAGAATCCTAAATATCCATTTATGGGTTTTTTTCCCCCCTGAATTTTGTGTGCGTGGCTGTTTGGAGCAATATTGCCAGAAAACAGAAGCTGAGGCTGAGCTTGGAGATTTTTTTTCTTCAGGGAGCCGGACCAGAAAGCCAAAGAAAATCGGGGAGATCAAGACAGGCAAAGACAAACTGAGGGAAAACCAAAACTGCAAAGGGAGCACTCACTGGGCACTGCAGAACTTACCCTCTCTCCACCTCCTGCGTTCTTTTCCCTTCCCAACATCAGTGAAAACAAAATTATTGAAATCCCGGCATCCTAGTCGAAAAGATTTCCAGGATGGAGTTTGAGCTCTGCCGACCCCACCTTGTCCCCAGAGCTTGAGTGCCACCACCAGGAATTCCTTGGGGACTCAGGGATGGGTCCCAAACCTCCTGGGCATTTCCAGTGCCTGACATCCTTTCCATGAGGAAATTCCGAGTATTTGCAGTTCCCTGGGAATGTTCAGGTCTGTGTGACCAAGCTGAGGTTGAGAATTCCAAAAACCATTGAAAATTCTAAACCATTTCTGCAAACCTGAGCTCCTTCAGAGCATAGAGGAGCCTCATCCCTGGTCCTGGCACTGATTTTGGGAGGAGATCCTCAAAATAATGCCCTCCAAACCCCGGAGCTGCCACCAAGCCAGGCCCAGGGCTTCTTCCAGCAGGGAAAACCTTCAGGTGATGGCTCAGAACGGGGAATGGAATTCCATAATTCCATAATCTGATTAACACGGCAATAAACCCGGCTCCAGGTGATTAAACACGTCAGGGTGAGGATTTGGGAGGAGCCACCTGAGCTCCGCAGGTTCCTGGCACCTTCCAAGCCCAGTCCCGTTTTTGGGGCTGAATAAGGTGAATTCCACATTTTTGAATTCCATAAAAGCGCATTTTGAATTCCATAAAAGCACATTTTGAATTCCATAAAAGCACATTTTCCTCCAGGAGATCCCGCCCTGCTGAGGAGCAACCCCGGATCCGACAGAAATTCTCTCTCGCTCTGCATCGAGAGCATGAAAAGCAGGTCACCACCAACAACAAAAATGCAAGAAAAATAGAAGAAAATAAAAGAAAAATAGAAGAAAAAACGCAATAAACCTGCAAATTTATCGTGTAATTTCGCCCTGCTTACAACAGCGTACAACTCTGCCACGCAACGCTGCTCTCCACAAACAAATTTATCACCACTGGTTGCTCCTCTATTGCTTTCAATAAGAAATGCCAGAATAAGGATGATTTAACAATGCCATCAGCAGGCTGCAATGCTCGCTAGATTTGGTGCGTTACAATCAATTGGCTCAAGTGTGGTGTTTAAAAAAAAAATAAATAAAAAAAGGAATGAGCGCGGACCTAAATCTGCCACTTAACGCTCCCCGGCTCTGCCTCGGTATTTACGGTGAGCCAGTAGGAAATTGTCTTTTGGGCTCTGATTTGCATATTCATGAGGCTGTCATGGAGGTTTTCTCTGCTTTGTTATAACACTTTAAATATTTGGGGTTTTTAGTGCGCGGTTTATGGAAATCCCGCTCGGAGCAGCGTGGTTTTGCCATTTCTGCACGGGGCTGCTGCAATCCCAATAAGTCCCCAAGAAATCCTAATAATTCTCTGATAATTAGGCAATAATTCGCCTATAATTCCTCAATAATTCTCCAATAACTTTCCAATAATTCCTTGATAAATCTTCAATAATTCCCTGATAATTTGCCAATAACTCCCCAATAACTGTTCAATATTTTCCCAATAAATCTACAATAAATCCCAAATAATTCCCCAGTAACTCCCAATATTCCCTGATAATTCCCCAATAATTTCCAGTAACTCCCCAATAATTCCCCAACAAATCCCAAATAATTCTCCAATAATTCCCCAATAACTTTCCATAATTTGCCAATAATCCCCAAATCCCCATAATCCCCAATAAATCCCAGTAAATCCCCAATATTCCTTAATAAATCCCCAATAATCCCCAATAATTCCCCAATAAATCCACAAAATTCCCCCTCCAAGGCTGTGCTTCCCTCCCAGTTCCACCCCCCCTCAGGAGCAGCCAGCAGGCACGAGTTTTCCTCCAGAGCACTGAGAAACCAGATGGCCTCTGAGCTGGCATATGGAATATTAATTAATAATAGATTAATAAACCTTCCCCCACTTCAAAATTTAATGTTTGTAGCGGGGAAATGTTCCAGAGCAACGGCTGTGATTGAAGGTGTCCTTCAGTGACCCCCGGGGGAATCACAGAGCCCATCAGAAGGGACAGGGACAGGGACAGGGACAGGGATGGGACAGGGACAGGGATGGGACAGGGATGGGACAGGACAGACGGACAGGGATGGCGGAGGGAGGACAGGATGGGGACATGGACAGGGATGGGAACAGGGAGGGACAGGACAGGACAGGGACAGGACAGGGATGGAGGGGATGGGACAGGGACAGGGATGGGACAGGACAGGGAGGGACGGATGGACAGGAGATGGAGACAGGGACAGGGACAGGGACAGGGATGGGACAGACAGGGATGGAAGGGACAGGATGGGACAGGGATGAGGGACAGGGATGGACAGGGACAGGGACAGGACAGGGATGGGACAGGGGGGACAGGGACAGGATGGACAGGGACAGGACAGGGACAGGGACAGGGACAGGACGGATGGGACAGGGACAGGGATGGGACAGGGACAGGGATGGGACCAGGGGAGGACAGGATGGGACAGGGACAGGGGATGGGACAGGGAGTGGACAGGGGACAGGGATGGGGACAGGGACAGGGATGGACAGACGGAGGGACAGGGATGGGGACAGGGACAGGACAGGGACAGGGATGGGACAGGGAGGACAGGGATGGACAGGCAGGGACAGGACAGGATGGGACAGGCAGGACAGGAATGGGACAGACAAGGGACAGGACGGGACAGGACAGGGATGGGCAGGACAGGGACAGGATGGACAGGGATGGGACAGGGATGGGATCAGGGACAGGGACAGGGACAGGACAGGGACAGGGACAGACAGGGACAAGAGAGGATAGGACCCCAGAGCTTCTGGTTTGAAGCAGGAGAGAAAACTTGGAGATTTGAGAGGAGAGGAGTGAGAGGGGAGGGTGGGAATGAAAACCAGGGAAAGCTCCTGGAGAAAGCTGAGAGCGTTTCAGAGGGAAGCAATCCCAAAGGTGTTTTCCCAGAATAGGAGGTAGAATGGGGAAAAAGGCACTGCTGAGAGTAAAAATTTGCAGCAATAAGGGATGGGAATATTGCACAGGGGATGTGGGGTGTGAGCGGAGAGCTGCAGTTCCTGGGCCATAAATGCAATCCCAGGAATTTCTGTGCGGTTTTGTGATCATCAGGATAACTTGGAGTGGTTCTTTCCCGTTGAGATGTGAATCCTGCAGGAACTCAGGGCTCAGGGTGGGAATTCAGGGTGGGAATTCAGGCAGTGATATCCCTTTCCTTGGTGCCATTTGCTCCACTCAGGCTCATCCCAAAAGGTGATTTTTATCCGAGGTTTTAGGGTCGGGCTTGTCCTTGGATTTCTCCCTGAGCTTCAGCCCTGGGAGGTTGAAGTGTGTGAGACACCAAAAATGGGGGAAAAAAGCAATTTCTGTTATTATTAGTAATGGGTTATGTAAGGGATCCGTGTTACGAAAGAACGGGACCCGTCCACCTTCCGGGATCTGCTGCAGTTCCCGGTGCTCTCCAGCGAATCCCATCTGTGCTTCCCACTCCATCCAAGCTTTTGCAGCAGGAAATATTCCCCAAAAGCTCTGGAAATCCCAGGAATATGCAGCCATGACCGGGAAGGGCTCAGCATCCCCGGGAAGTGATCCTTTCTCTGTGCTCATCCTAAAAAACTCCCATTCAGGGAGTTTTTAGGAATTAAAAACGTCCTTCTTGAGATGAAATGTTTCCCCTTTGGAATGTTTTTTCGAACAAAATTCCTGTTCCATGGAAGAAATGGAGGGTGACATTCGGTGTTTTCAGGGTGGATTTACCCACAGGTATTTGGGTTCTGAGGGGGAGAAACATTTTCCTTGGGATGCCATTGGAATTCTGTGCTCCAAACCGGAGTTTGGGACAGCCAGACGATGGATTTACCCCACTAATTGTGGCCTTGATAACTTTTTATGCAGAAATCGGTGAAATCCTTACAGGTTAATGAGGTGCTGGGTGAGTGGGATTTAAAAAAAAAAAAAAAATCATACAAAATAACTATAAAATCCGCCCTCTGTTTGCGCGGCGTTTTTTCCCTGTTTGTTTTGTTTTTTTTTTAAAAAGGATACAAAAATCCCTGTAAAGTCTGGGATTTCCTACAAAACCCAACACAAACTCCTGGAAAGGTAAAATCCCACTTCATTTCTAAAGGAGCACTCAAAATTTGGGGGAAATGTGACAAATTTAGGGCACTCGGGGACACGGTCAGCAGGGATGGATGGGAATTGGGAGGGAATTGTTCCCTGGGAGGGTGGGGAGGAGCTGGGATGGAATTCCCATGAAACTTTAGGATGAACTCCCCAGAAATTGGGGAAGGGCTTCAAAATAAAGCAAACCCAAAACCCGAGCCCAAACCCTGCGTTTACAGGTGATCTTTCCCATATTTAAACATCTTTATTCCTATTTCCTTTTTATGCTGCGGGTTTGCTTCAAAATAAAGCAAACAACAAAATCCGAGCCTGAAAACTGCGTTTAAAGGTGATCTTTCCTATATTTAAACATCTTTATTCCTATTTCCTGTTCCTGTTTATACTGAGGGTTTGCATTTGGAAGTATCCCCAAATTTGATAGATTAAGACATATTTGCATATTTAAATTTCACTGTGCTTTGGGTGTTTATGTGTTTCTGTATCCACATTTGTATTTATAAATGTGAGTATTTATAAATGCCTGTTTATATTTATATACTCGCATATTACATAATTATATTCATTTATTTAGCTAGAAATATTTTTTTTTAAAATGTAATATTTTAAAAACCTTTTTAAAGTTCACCTTTTAACTAAAGGAACATTGCAAAATTATTTTTGCACCTGAGTCCCTTCAGAACTAAAAGACATTGATAATTTTATGTTCTTTTTTATGATAAAGATGTCTTTTTGAAGACATTTGATTCCTTTCCTGTGCATCCTCCATACCTAACTCGGAGTGACACTAATGGCAATGACACGAGCCCTTTTGTAGGAGCAGAAGGAACCTTTTAAGTGCTTTTTTTTTGGGTTTGTTCGGTGGGTTTTTCATCCCTGGTGATAACAGCTCTCATATCACAAAGGAGATTTTTATCCTACAAAATGCAGGGGAATAAATTTGTCCCAAAAACTACTGGAGTTTTTTATCCCCTGTCTCCTTTCTGATCTGCCCCCAGAAATGCAGGGAATTTTCTGGGATATGATCTCACCATGCTCTGGTTGTTCTGGCACTCAGGGATGTTTCCATGGGATAAACACAAACCCGGTTCCAGGAGCAGTTTTGCTGTCACCCTATTAAATCCCATTAGGAATGGGTGTCACAACCCCTGGCAGTGGGAATGGCCGGTCTTAGGGACACCAGGATAAATCTGATTTTTGGGATGGAGCAGCCTCAGCCCAGGTCAGGCTGTCCCATCCAGGCTTTTCCCGGAGTGGGATTCCAGAGGGGAAAATTCCGCTTGGGAACAAGGCAGAGAACCATGGGATGGTGGGAAAGGCTCCAAAGATCACGGAACCCAACTCCTGCCCTGCGAGACCCCAACAATGCCCCCCTGTCCCTCCGTCCTGAGGGTCTCGTCCATCCTGATGCTTCCAGACTGAATTCTCTAGAGAATTCTCGTGGAAATCCGGACAATGCCCTGGAACTGCCTGGACAATCCGGAAATGCTCTGAAAAATTTCATGATAATGCCCTGAGAAAGCCCGGACAAGCTAGACAATTCCCCGACAATTCTCGAGAAGCCCTGGAGAAAGTGCTGGACAAATCTCTAGAGAGTTCCCTGGATAATACTCTGAGAATCCCTGGAGAATGCCCGAGATGCCCGGGACAATGCCTTTGAGAACACCTGGAGAATTGCCTGGGCAATGCCCTGAAAAATGCCCTGGAGAATTCCATGGACAATGCCTGGAATAATGCCCTGGAGTCCGAATGCCCCAGACAATGTCCGGAAAATGCCCCAGACATGCCCGTGACAATGCCTGATGGAAAAATATCCTGGACAATGTCCCGTGGACAATGTCCTGGATAATCCCTGGACAATGCCCTGACAATGCCCCGGCCATGCCCTGCTGGCTCAGCTGCCCAAGGGAATGGCTGCAATTCCAGCAGCCCTGCCCACCGTTTTGGCTCTGGGATGCAGAACATCACCCATGCCCAGGGCAGCTCCCACACAGAACCAGGAATTTCCTTCCCCTCCTTCTCCTCCATCCCAAACAAATCAGGTGGGAGCTGCCCTGGGTACTGGGTGATGTTCTGCATCCCAGAGCCAAAACGGGCTGGGCAGGGCTGCTGGAATTGCAGCCATTCCCTTGGGCAGCCTGAGCCCAGCAGGGCATGGCCGGGGCATTGTCTGGGGCATTGTCCAGGGCATTGTCTGGGGAATGTCCTGGGCATTGTCCAGGGAATTTTCCAGGTATTTCCAGGCATTACCAGGCATTGTCGGCTTGTCGGGCATTTTCCAGGAATTGTCTGGGGCATTGTCCAGGGCATTGTCCAGGGAATTATCCTGGGCATTGTCCAGGGCACTGTCCAGAGCATTGTCCGGGGCATTTTCCAGGCATTGTCTGGGGCATTTTCCAGGCATTGTCCAGGGAATTGTCCAGGGATTGTCCAGGGCATTTCCAGGGAATGTCCGAGCATTCCCCAGGGCATTGTCCGGGGCATTGTCCATGCCATTGTCCATGGCATTGTCCAGGGAACTCCACAGGGCATTTTCCAGGGCATTTTTCAGGGCATTGCCCAGGCAATTCTCCAGGTGTTCTCCAAGGCATTGTCCGGGCATTCTCTCCAGGGCATTCCGGGGCATTCTCCAGGGCATTGTCCAGGGAATTCTCCAGAGTATTATCCAGGGAACTCTCTAGAGATTTGTCCAGGGCATTCTCCAGGGCATTCTCCAGAGAATTCTCTAGAGAATTCCAGTCTGGAAGCACTCAGGAATGGACAGCACCCTCAGGGACAGGGGGGCATTGTTGGGGTCTCGCAGGGCAGGAGTTGGGTTCCGTGATCTTTGGAGCCTTTCCCACCATCCCATGGTTCTCTGCCTTGTTCCCAAGCGGAATTTTCCCCTCTGGAATCCCACTCCAGGAAAAGCCTGGATGGGACAGCCTGACCTGGGCTGAGGCTGCTCCATCCCAAAAATCAGATTTATCCTGGTGTCCCTAAGACCGGCCATTCCCACTGCCAGGGGTTGTGACACCCATTCCTAATGGGATTTAATAGGGTGACAGCAAAACTGCTCCTGGAACCGGGTTTGTGTTTATCCCATGGAAACATCCCTGAGTGCCAGAACAACCAGAGCATGGTGAGATCATATCCCAGAAAATTCCCTGCATTTCTGGGGGCAGATCAGAAAGGAGACAGGGGATAAAAAACTCCAGTAGTTTTTGGGACAAATTATTCCCCTGCATTTTGTAGGATAAAAATCTCCTTTGTGATATGAGAGCTGTTATCACCAGGGATGAAAACCCACCGAACAAACCCAAAAAAAAGCACTTAAAAGGTTCCTTCTGCTCCTACAAAAGGGCTCGTGTCATTGCCATTAGTGTCACTCCGAGTTAGGTATGGAGGATGCACAGGAAAGGAATCAAATGTCTTCAAAAAGACATCTTTACATAAAAAAGAACATAAAATTATCAATGTCTTTTAGTTCTGAAGGGACTCAGGTGCAAAAATAATTTTGCAATGTTCCTTTAGTTAAAAGTGAACTTTAAGAGGTTTTTAAAATATTACATTTTAAAAAAAATATTTCTAGCTAAATAAATGAATATAATTATGTAATATGCGAGTATATAAATATAAACAGGCATTTATAATACTCACATTTATAATACAAATGTGGATACAGAAACACATAAACACCCAAAGCACAGTGAAATTTAAATATGCAAATAGTCTTAACTATCAAATTGGGGATACTTCCAAATGCAAACCTCCAGTATAAACAGGAACAGGAAATAGGAATAAAGATGTTTAAATATAGGAAAGATCACCTTTAAACGCAGTTTTCAGGCTCGATTTTGTTGTTTGCTTATTTTGAAGCAAACCCGCAGCATAAAAAGGAAATAGGAATAAAGATGTTTAAATATGGGAAAGATCACCTGTAAA
>CM019221.1:30146354-30172103 GCA_009741485.1 Malurus cyaneus samueli
CCCTCGAGCGAGCTCATGCCCCGAGTGTCCTAGCATATACCAACCGTATTTCCAGCCTGAGCTCTAATTGGTGGCTTTCGACAGTCCCTAATATGTGAGACATTTTTTGTGCTTAACAAATGGTTCTGATTCCTGCCAGGCCTCAGCCCGGTGTTCCCAGGCCCGTGGGTGGCAGGAACAGAACATAGTTTCTGTGTCTGTGAATATGATCCCCACTTGTCTAAGTGGAAAATGTTCACAGCCCTTATATGGAGAAAAGGTTTTTTTTTTTTTTCCCCCACCCCACCCTAAATCCACCAGCGCTTTCTCCTGCAGTCCGCGCCAGTTTGATCTTCCCGATGTCCGAGGGAACGGTGGTGACAGGCTGGGACAGAGCTTGGGACACGGGGGAGGCTCTAGGGCTGAGGGAACTGTGGGATCGCCTTCCAGTGCATTTTGTCCAGGGATTCTCACGGGTCCTGCAGGTGTTCCCACCCAGGGCACGTTCCCAAATCCTTTGGGGTTTTGATGCAGTGGGGCTTGGTCCCAAAGCTTTGGGGTTTTGATACTCATGGAGAAAAAGGAGTGAGTGAGGCCTGGTCCCATATCCTTTGGGTTTTTGATGCTCATGGAGAAGCAGAAGTGGGGTGAGGCTTGGTCCCAAATGCTTTGGATTTTTATGCTCATGGAGGAGCAGGGTGCCATGGGGGCTTGTTCCCAATGCTTTGGGGTTTTTGATGCTCATGGAGAAAAAGTAGTGGAGTGGGCTGTGGTTCCAAATGCTTTGGGTTTTGATGTTCATAGAGGAGCAGGATGGAGTGGGCTTGTCCCAAATTTTGGTTTTGATGCAGTGGGCTTGTCCTAAATCTCTTGGGTTTTGATGCTCATGGAAAAAAGGAGTGGGTGAGGCTTGGTCCTAAATCCTTTGGTTTTGATGCTCATGGAGAAAAAGGAGGGTGAGGCTTGGTCCTAAATGCTATGAGGTTTTGATGATTATGGAGTAGCAGGAGTGGAGTGAAGCTTGGTCCCAATCCTTTGGGTGTTTGATGCTCACAGAAGAGCAGAAAGAGGAGTGAGACTTGGTCCCAATGCTTTGGGGTTTTGAGGCTCATGGAGAAAAAGGAGTGGAGTGAAGCTTTTGGGTTTTGATACTCATGGATCCTGCAGATGTTCCGCGCCCAGTGGCATCGTTCCCAATGCTTGGGGTTTTGATGCTCAGGAGTAGCAGGAGTGCAGTGAGGCTTGGTCCCAAATCCTTTGGGGTTTGGTGCTCGTGGAGTAGCAGAATTGGGTGAGGCTTGGTCCCAAATCCTTTGGGGTTTTGTGTGCTCGTGGAGTAGCAGAATTGGGGTGAGGCTGGTCCCAAATGCTTTGGGGTTTTTAATGCTCTTGAGGAGCAGGAGTAGAGTGGGGCTTGGTCCAAATCCTTTGGGGTTTTTAATGCTCGTGGAGAGCAGGAGTGCAGTGAGGCTGGTCCCAAATGCTTTGGGTTTTGATGCTCGTGGAGGAGCAGGAGTGGAGTGAAGCTTTTGGGTTTTCGATACTCATGGATCTGCAGGTGTTCCCACCACAATGGCATCGTTCCCAAATCCTTTGGGTTTTTAATGTTCGTGGAGGAGCAGGAGTGCAGTGGGGCTTGGTCCTAATGCTTTGGGGTTTTGATGCTCATGGAGGTCCTGATATATCCTTGGGGTTTTTGATGCTCATGAGTGGGGTGAGGCTCGGTCCATGCTGGTTTTTGGAAGGCTGGGGCCGGAAGTGGGGATGGACAGGCTGGAATGGCTGCGGTCACTGTGGGGTGTCCCTGTAGGGTCAGAATGGCCATGGTCACTGTGGGTGTCCCTGTAGGGTCAGAATGGCCATGGTCACTGTGGGGTGTCCTGTAGGGTCAGAATGGCCGTGGTCACTGTGGGGTGTCCCTGTAGGGTCAGAATGCGTGGGTCACTTGGGGTGTCCCTGTAGGTCAGAAGGCCATGGTCACTGTGGGGTGTCCCTGTAGTCCCATGGAATGCTGCGGTCACTGTGGGTGTCCTGTAGGTCGGAATGGCCTGGGTCACTGTGGGGTGTCCCTGTAGGGTCAGAATGGCCTGGTCACTGTGGGGTGTCCCTGTAGGGTCAGATGGCCATGGTCACTGTGGGGTGTCCCTGTAGGCGGAGAATGGCCGTGGTCACTGTTGGGTGTCCCTGTAGGGTGGAATGGCTGACGGTTCACCTGTGGGGTGTCCCGTCTGTAGGGTCAGAATGGCCATGGTCACTGTGGGTGTCCTGTAGGTCAGAATGGCCATGGTCCCTGTGCGGTGGTGTCCTGTAGGAGCCGGAGGTCACTCAAGCTGTGGGGTCACCCCTGTGGGACAGAGGGACAGAGGGTGGCAGGAGCAGGGACAGTGCTGGCTCTGGGCCACACAGGAACAGAATCAGGGAATGTTGGGCTGGAAGGGCCCTCTGGGTTCCTCCTGTCCAACCCATATCCAAAACTCCCCTAATTCCAAACCTAATTCCCAATTTTCCAGTGCAAAATAAACCCCAGCCCAAATTCCTTCCTTCCTCAGTACTCCCCACCCAAACCTCGTCCCTGCTCTCAGAACCCTCAGACAAACCTGGTTTGGATCCTGGCCCAAATAAATCCAACACACAATCTGGGCCGGGGATGTCCCCAGAAAACAGAGGAAAAAGAGAGATCTTTTATTTCTGAGGAACTAATAAAGCTGAGTCTTGGATTTCTCCAGAAATTCCCCTCCATCCTCCTTCCTCCTCGGTAAAACAACCTTGGCTGTGCCTTTCCTTGGGTTGAGTTTGAACCAACTCAGCTTGGGGCTGAGTTTCAACCACACCATTAACCCAGTCTTGGTGCTGTCAGGTTAAATGTGCACAAAATATCTGCAAAAATAGAGATTTGGAGGATACAGGCACAAAAATGGAATTCACCCTGATCCTGGAGACCTCTCCATCCTCCACAGGAGAGCACCTGGAAACTTCCAGTGAGGGAATGCAGAGGATTAAAGGGGATTTAGGGTTTGGTGGCTTTTCAACCTCCAGAACTCCTCTTGCAGCTCCTGGGGCTCCCTCTGAAGGATGTGGACCCCAAATTCCTCCCCATCCTCTGAGCCACAGGGCAAGGGACCAGCCCACCCTACCACCATCCCAGCAGGGATGGGGATTGGGGATTTGGGGATTTGGGAATTTGGGAATTTGGGATTTGGAGTGCTGGGGATCCACAGGACCTGAAGCTGCCCTGAGTTTCCAGGGACTGAGGAGCTTCTTTCCATGAGCTGCTGTCCAGCGGACCAACATCTCCAGAGAGTGCCTGGAAATTATAGGTGTGCAAATCAAATGAATATCGGGCCCTTTCCCTTGTTTTTCTGTTAATTTCCAGGGTTATTTTTTTTCCTAAAACACCCTGGGCACTCATCCTCACATCCAAGCACATTTTCTGTTCACCCAGCCCCATTTAACCCATTCTGCTGCAGCAGCAATCTGATCCCAGATGTTTCCCATCTCTGGAATTTGACCCAGGAGCTCAAACCATTTATTTTGTTCCCCATCCTTTAATTTGAGTCAGGAATGCTTCCCAGGGTATTCCTTGGATTTCAGTGCAGGACAGGAGGGTGCTGGAGCTTCAGGAATCAACTGCTCCAGTAAGAAACCCATCCATGTTTATCTTCAAAAAACTTCCAGAATTTCCTCTGGAGCGCTTCAGCTCCGCTAATTAAAGTAGGATGAAATGGGGGGGGGTTGAAATCGAAGCCTAAATGGAATAAATAACAAATAAAGCAAATAAATATTGAAAATGACTAAAGAACAGAGCGGTGAACTGCTGCCACATTTAACTGCAGATACAACGCGAACACTTCTTAATTAAGGAGTGGAAAGAGCTAATTAGCAAATTGCAGCACGCATTGTGGTGGGGATAGGGCTTTGTTATTAAAGTTGCTTTGGAGAAGATGCCAGGAGAGAAATCCAGGTTTCCTGAAGATTGCCATGATTTTGTAATGGATTTCCTGGAGCAGGGGGTTTTTGTTTTTTTTTTTTTTTTTCATTTGTGAGATTGAGCTGTTTGTTGTGTTTGGGATTTATTTGGGCCAGAGCCCAAAGCCAGGTTGTTGGAGGGGTTCTGAGAGAGGGACGAGGTTTGGGCTGGGGAGTGCCGGATAGGAAGGAGTTTGGGCTGTGGTTTATTCTGCACTGGAAAAATTGGGAATTAGGGCTGGGATTAAGGAGTTTGTGGGCTGGAATGAAATATTCTGTTATGGATCTCAGAATGGGCTGAGTTCAAAGGGACCCATCAGGATCCTCAGGCCCAATCCTGTCCCTGTGCGGGACATCCTAAAAATTCAAGTGGGATCCTAACCAGCAAAAACACCAAAAAGCTGTGGAATCCTGCCCAGCATTCCCACGATTCTGTGACTGGGATCCAATGTCCTGCAAACTACGTGGAAATCAAAAACCTGATTTGAACTGGGTTCGCAAGTTCAGTGATTTTAGCCCAGGGCAGTGGAGAAAGCTGAAAAAGAATCATCCTTTAGATGCTCCCCATGGATCAACTCTCCATGGATGGGTTGTGCCCTTTTGGAATGCTCCCCATGGGATGGGGCAGGTATCCTTTGGAATGCTCCCCATAGGTTCAGCTCCTCATAGGATCAGCTTCCTATGGGATCGGCTGTGCCCTTTGGAATCCTCCCCATAGGATCAGGCTGTGTTCTTTGGAATGTTCCCCATGAGGATCAGCTCCTCATAGGATCAGCTTCCTATGGGATCGGGCACTGCCTTTGGAATGTTCCCCATGGAATCAGCTTCCTATGGAATTGGGCAGTGCATTTTGGAATGCCCCATGGATTGGGCTGTGGCCTTTGGATGCTCCCGATAGATCAGCTCCCATGGTCAGGCCATGCCTTTGGAATGTCCCAATGGATGGGGCAATGTCCTTTGGGATGCTCCCATGGGATGGGGCTGTGCCTTGGGAATATTCTCCTATGGGATTGGGCAGTGCCCTTTGGAATGTTCCCATGGATCTGACAGTGCCCTTGGGAATGCTCCCAATGGGATGAGGCTGTATCTTTTGGAATGCTCCCCATGGGAACAGTCAATGCCCTTTGGAATGCTCCCATAGGATCATCTCCCTATAGATCATCTCCCTATGGATCAGGCTGTGCCCTTTGGAATCCTCCCCATAGGATCGGGCTGTGTTCTTTGGAATGTTCCCCACAGGATCAGCTCCCCATAGGATCGGGCTGTGCCCATAAACACCAGGGATCAGCCCGATGTGTCCCTGTTTGGGGCAGGCTCTGACCCAGCCCAGCCTCCCCTGGCAGTGACACACGGGGGTCCCTGGGTGAGTGGGTGCTCTGAGGGCCTCTGTCCCCTGCAGGAGCCGTCCCTTCCCAGGCTGTTCCCAATCCCGTGTCGTTCCCGTTCCCAATCCCGTGTCGGGCTTTCCCAATCCCGGTCCGTGTTCCCAATCCTTTCCAGCTTCCCAATCCCGTGCCGGGCTGTTTCCAATCCCTTCCCCGGCTGTTCCCAATCCCGTGCCGCTCCCTGTTCCAATCCCTTTCCAGCTGTTCCCAATCCCGTGCCGGGTGTTCCCAATCCCTTCCCGGCTGTTCCAATCCCTCCCGTGGGGCTTCCAATCCCTATCCCGGTCTCCATCCCGTCTGGTGCCTCCATCCTCCGGGCTGTTCCAATCCCGTGCCGGGCCATTTTGTTCCCATTCCGGGCTGTCCCATCCTTCTCGGCCGTTCCCCAATCCCGTCCGGCGTTCGCCCTTCCGCTTCCCAATCCCTTCCGGGCGTTCACCGTGCGCCGTTCCCCAGCCTTCCCCGGCCGTTCTCCGCGTCCAATCCCTTTCCACCCATGTTCCCAATCCCGTTCGGGCCTTCCCATCCCTTTCCAGCTGTTCCAATCCGTTGCCTTATCCCCTTTCCCAGCTGTTCCCTTCCGCTCCCGTTCCCAATCCCGTCCAGGCTCCCGCCGCTCGCATTTGCAGCTCCATTTCACTGGACCGTGCCTAGGAGCAGCCGCGGGTCCTGAGAGAGCGTGGATGAGGACTCAGCAGTTTGGGAAGGGAATTATCAGCGGGCTGCCGCTGCCGGGATGTGATGGATCGTTGGAGCGTTTTGAGACTTTCCGTGCTGGGAGCAGCGAGGCAGTTAATCAGAATCCTGGGGCTGGGGAAGGTCGCATTCCCTGGATCCGTGCCAATCTCAACTTTTATATCCTTGGGGGTTTTTTTGTTTTTTCTCCATTTTTTTCTCAATGCAGGCGTTCCTTAAAGTACCAAGTTGTGGCAGAGAACAAATCGGGATTTCTCTTCTGAGAATTCCCTGTCTCCCGTGTGAAGTTGTGTCTGACGGTTGGTTGCTTCCTTTCACTTTTATCTGGAATGGTTTTGGGTTGGAGGGACCTCAAAGCCCATCCCATTCCACCCACTGTATTTGCTGAATATTTAATATTTCTGGAGCCTTGCGTCCTTGTGCAGCCGGTGCTTTGGTTTTTTTGGGTTTGTTTTGTCTGTCTACTGTGGATTTGGATACTTCCAACATTTGTAATGTCACAATTCACAATTCCAGAACGCAGCACCCTTCTGTCCCTAAAGCCTTTATTCCTCGCGATGATTCCCAGTTTTGCAGGGTTTAAAATACCCTTTCCCGTTTCGGCAGGAGGAAATTTTCCTGCAGGAAAGGCTGTTGGTGCGTGGGAGCGTGAGGGCTGGGCGTCGTTAATGGAACCTGTTACATCACAGCTCCGAGCATTCCTTCAGCTCCTGCTCCCAGCCGGGGATCTATTTTACTGCTGCATCTCCAAGAAAAAGGCTGGAGATGCGTCAGCAGTCCTGTGGCTCCCGGGAGCGAGCAGGGAAGAAGCCCGTCCTTCATCTGCGGGGACAAAGGGCACACAGCCGGCTGAGCAGAGACCCTGCTGGTCACCTGAGGGGACACGGAACAGCTTGCGGTGGGTTCCCATTCTCTTTCCAGTGATGCCTAATGCTCTCATCTAAACCTCTGGTTTAGGTTGAGAATTCTGGTATCTAATTCTGAGAATTGTTATGGCTTTATTGGTTGCATCTCATCGGCTGCAGTCCCACAGCCACAATTGACAATGCTCACGGGTTTTTCACCCTTTCTCACTTTCTTTGCGCAAATCGGGGCTGAATCCTCCAATGCAGCTAGCAGCATCAGTCATTGCTCCAATTTCTGCTGTTTCCATCTCTTGGGTTTTGGACATTCCTGTGTCCCATTCCTGATTTGAAGTTCCAGGAATGCTGTCTGCACTTTTGCAGAGGAGCTGAATGCCAACCTAAAGCTGTTCCTGGATTTTTTCCCGCTCCGGCTGTGCAGATCCCGCTCCCTGACTTCCAACTTTCCGCCTGTGATCCCGAGCTGTTCAGCATCACACCCCGGGCTGTCAGTCAGAGCAGGGGCTGGAGCGCAGCTCCCGCTGAAGTCTGGCGGCTCCGCGATCCCTGATCCGCTTAATCCCACCCCGGAACGCGCCGCAGGTTCGGCGGTGCCCGTGGGCGGCCGTTAATTTGATTAAGCTGCTGTAATTCTCCCCGAACTGTGCCGTGTGCTGCTGATCCCTGTTGCGGGCAGCAGAGTCAGTGTCAGCCTGCCAGGTCTGCAGCTATTCCCTTCTTCTTTCCCATTCATCCATTATTCATCTGCTCTCTTGTTATCCCCGTTCCCGTTCCCCATCATTATCCCATCTTTTCATCCTCTCCCTTTCTTATCCCATCCCGTCCTTATCCCATCCCACTCCACTTATCCCATTCTGTTCCCATTCATTTCATCCTGTTCTTGTTATCCCATCCCATTCCCCTTATCCCTTCCCATTCCCGTGATCTCATTCCATTCCCTTATCCTCCCCTTTACTCCCTTCCCATCCCTATCCCATTATCTCATTCCCATATCCATTACCCAGTCCCTGTTCCCCTTATCCCATCCCGTTCCCAGGAATCACGGGATCACTGAGCTTGCAAAAGCCCTCTGAGAGCACGAGTCCCCAGCAGCGCCAAGGCCACCCCTGTCCCTGTCCCCAAGTGCCAATCCACGTGTTTTGGGATCCCTGCAGGGATGGGCACTCCAAACCTCCCTGGGCACCGTTTCCATGAGGAAATCCTGCTGATTCCTGATTCCTCAGGAAATTCCTATTTCCTCTCTGCCCCTCCCCTGACCCCGCCTGAGGCCATTCCCTCTCCTCCTGTCCCTTTTTCCTGGGGAAGGGACAGCAGGGTGTCCCAGTGAACTCCCAGGGAAACAATCCCTGTTAGGATGCGATGTGGGAATGAATCTCCTCTCTCTGGAGCGACGGAGAGTGGCACCGGAGGGGCTGCTGGAGCTGCTGCCAGGTGGGCTCTGGGGGACTGTTTTCCCAAAATCACGGGGGGAGCTGCGCTGGCGGGATCTGTGGTGTTATCGGAAGTTGGGATGAGTTTTTCCTGAAATCCTGGTTCTTAGAGTCTGAGCGATCCCCCCATTTATTCCCGTCCTTTTCCGCCCGGAACATCCCCAGTGTTTGTGCTGCTGTGGGGTTAAAGGATGCTCAGAGCTTTGCTGGGAGAGTGGAGCCATTCCTTTTTGGGGTCAGACCCAGAAATTCCAGTGGGTGCTTTGTGGATACGTGAGAAGTTTGGGAACTGGAGGTGAGATCCCTGGTGACAGGAACACATCCCAAACTTGGAATGGTTCCATTCCAGAGGGCTCTGACCCCAGTCTGGTGATGAAAAAACCCCACAATTTATTCTTTAACCAGGAATTCCATCTCTTCTTTCCAGCTGTTGGATTTGACAGGGAAAATTGTGTTGGATTCTTTCTCTCCGAGGTCAATGCCAAGTGTTTGCTGTGTTCTGCGCACAGAACCAGGGAATTCCTTCCCCTCCTTCTCCCTCCATCCCAAACAAATCCAAACACAGCAAACACTTGGCATTGACTTCGGAGAGAAAGAATCCAACACAATTTTCCCTGTCAAATCCAACAGCTGAGAAAGAAGAGATGGAATTTCTGGTTAAAGAATAAATTGTGGGTTTGTTTGCATCACCAGATTGGGTCAGAGCCCTCTGGAATGGAACCATTCCAAGTTTGGGATGTGTTCCTGTCACCAGGGATCTCACCCCAAATTCCCAAACTTCTCACGTACGCCACAAAGCACCCACTGGAATTTCTGGGTCTGACCCCAAAGAGGAATCACTCCACTCTCCCAGGAAAGCTCTGAGCGTCCTTTAACCCCACAGCAGCACAAACACTGGGGATGTTCCCGGGTTGGAAAACGACGGGAATCAAATCGGGGTGGATGGTCTCAGTTACTCTAAGAACCAGGATTTCACGGAAAAACTCATCCCAACTTCCCATAACACCACAGATCCCGCTCAGCGCAGCTCCCCCCGTGGATTTTGGAAACAGGTCCCCCAAGCCCACCCTGCAGCAGCTCCAGCAGCCCCTCCAGGTGCCACCTCCCGGTTCTCCAGAGAGAGGAGATTCATTCCCACATCGCATCCTTAAACAGGGATTTGTTCCCTGGGAGTTCACCTGGGGACACCCTGCTGTCCCTTCCCCAGGGAAAAGGGACAGGAGGAGAGGGAATGGCCTCAGGCGGGGTCAGGGGAGGGGCAGAGAGGAAATCAGGAATTTCCTGGAGGAATCAGGAATCAGCAGGAATTTCCTCATGGAAACGGTGCCCAGGGAGGTTTGGAGTGCCCATCCCTGCAGGGATCCCAAAACCCCGTGGATGTGGCACTTGGGGACAGGGACAGGGGTGGCCTTGGCGCTGCTGGGGCTCGGGCTCTCAGAGGGTTTTGCAGCTCAGTGATCCGTGTTCCGGGACGGGGATGGGATAAGGGGAACAGGACTGGATAATGGGAATGGAATGAGATAATGGGAACGGGATGGGATAAGGGGATGGGATGGGAGGATGGAATGAGATCAAGGGAATGGGAAGGGATAAGGGGAATGGCGATGGGATAAGAGGAAAGGATGCAATAAGGACGAATGGATACATGGAGTGAGGATGGGATAACGGGAGAGGGATGGGATAACAAGAACAGGACGGGATAGGGGGAACAAGATGGGATAACGGGAACGGGACGGGATAACAAGAGCAGGATGAAATAATGGGAATCGAACGGGATAAGGGGAATAGCTGCAGACCTGGCAGGCTGACACTGATCCTGCCCCGCACAGGGGATCAGCAGCACACGGCACAGTTCGGGGAGAATTACAGCAGCTTAATCAAATTAACGGCCGCCCACGGGCACCGCCGAACCTGCGGCGCGTTCCGGGGTGGGATTAACGGGATCAGGGATCGCGGAGCCGCCAGCCTTCAGCGGGAGCTGCGCTCCCAGCCCCTGCTCTGACTGACAGCCCGGGGTGTGATGCTGAACAGCTCGGGATCACAGCGGGAAAGTTGGGGAAGAAGGCTCAGAGTGAGCGGGATCCTGCACAGCCGGAGCGGGAAAAATCCAGGGAACAGCTTTAGGGTTTGGGCATTCAGCTCCTCTGCAAAGGCTGCACACTGGAATCATTCCTGGGCACTTCAAATCAGGAATGGGACACAGGGAATGTCCCAGACTCCAAGAGATGGAAACAGCAGATAATTGGAGCCAATGACTGCATTGGCTGCAGCTGCAATTGGAGGATTCAGCCCAGATTTTGTGCAAATGGACAAAAGTGAGAAAGGGTGAAAAACCCGTGAGCATTGTCCATTGTGGCTGTGGGACTGCCCTGGATGCACCTGAAAGCCCTACAATAACAAAATTTATTTTATTCTCTGAATACTGTCAGAGAATTTTATTCCAGAATTCTCAACCTAAACCAGAGGTTTAGATGAGCGAGATTTAGGCATCACTGGAAAGAGAATGGGAACATCCCGAGCTGTTCCGTGTCCCCTCAGGTGACCAGCAGGGTCTGTCCCCTGCTCAGCCGGCTGCTGTCCCCTTTGTCCCCGCAGATGAAGGACGCTGCCCTTCCCAGCTCTGTGTTCTCCCCTCCCCGGGAGCCACAGGAGCTGCTGACGCATCTCCAGCCTTTTTCTTGGAGATGCAGCAGCTAAAATAGATCCCCCGGCTGGGAGCAGGGAGCTGAAGGAATGCTCGGAGCTGTGATGTAACAGGTTCCATTAACGACGCCCAGCCCTCACGCTCCCACCGCCAGCCTTTTATGGCCATCTCGCCTTTCCTGCAGGAAAACTTCCTCCTGCCGAAACGGGAAAGGGTATTTTTAAACCCTGCAAAACTGGGAATCATCGCGAGGAATAAAGGCTTTTAGGGACAGAAGGGTGCTCGGTTCTGGAATTGTGGGAATTGTGACATTACCAAATGTTGGAGTTCATCCCAAATCCACTGTGGGGAGTTGACAGGGACCATCATCCCAAATCCAAAAAACCAAACCAAACCCCATCAAAGTCCAAACCCAAACCCCGGCTGCCAAGGACGCAAGGCTCCGATTCCTGAAATATTTAAAATATTCAGCAGAATACAGTGGGGTGGAATGGGATGGGCTTTGAGGTCCCTCCCAACCCAAACCATTCCAGGATTCCATGAAAAGGTGAAAGGAAGCAACCCAACCGTCAGACACAACTTCACGGGAGACAGGGAATTCTCAGAAGAGAAATCCCGGGATTTGTTCTCTGCCACAACTTGGTACTTTAAGGAACGCCGCATTGATTAAAGCGAAAAAAATGGGAGGAAAAAGCACAAAAAACCCCCAAGGATATAAAAGTTGAGGATTGGCACAGGATCCAGGGAATGCTGACCTTCCCCAGCCCCAGGATTCCTGGATTTCACGCTCTGCCCGCTGCTCCCAGCACGGAAAGTCTCCCGAAAACGCTCCAACGATCCATCACATCCCGGCAGCGGCAGCCCCGCTGATCCCTGGCTTTAATCCCTTCCCAAACTGCTGATTGTCTCATCCACGCTGCTCCAGGACCCCGCGGCTGCTCCAGGCACGGTCCCAGTGAAATGGAGCTGCAAATGCGAGCGGCGGGAGCCTGGCACGGGATTGGGAACGGGAGCGGCACGGGATTGGGAACAGCTGGGAAAGGCCGATTCCATTTGGGAACAGCTGGGAAAGGGATTGGAACGGCCCGGCACGGGATTGGGAACAGCTGGGAAAGGGATTGGGAACGGCCCGGCACGGGATTGGGAACAGCTGGGAAAGGGATTGGGAACGGCCGGGGAAGGGATTGGGAACAGCCGGGGAAGGGATTGGGAACGGCCCGGCACGGGATTGGGAACAGCGGACGGGATTGGGAACAGCCGGGGAAGGGATTGGGAACGCCCGGACGGGATTGGGAACGGCCGGCACGGGATTGGGAACGCGGCACGGGATTGGGAACAGCTGGGAAAGGGATTGGGAACGGCCGGCACGGGATGGGAACGCCCGGCACGGGATTGGGAACAGCCGGGGAAGGGATTGGGAACAGCCCGGCACGGGATTGGGAACGCCGGAGGGATTGGGAACGGCCCGGCACGGGATTGGGAACAGCGGGAGGGATTGGGAACAGCCGGCACGGGATTGGGAACAGCGGGAAGGGATTGGAACGGAGCGGCACGGGATTGGGAACAGCCGGGGAAGGGATTGGGAACAGCCCGGCACGGGATTGGGAACAGCGGAAGGGATTGGGAACAGCGGCACGGGATTGGAACAGCCGGCACGGGATTGGGAACGGGAACGACACGGGATTGGGAACAGCCTGGGAAGGGACGGCTCCTGCAGGGGACAGAGCCCTCCCAGAGCCACCTCCCCACTCACCCCAGGGACCCCCGTGTGTCACTGCCAGGGGAGGCTGGGCTGGGTCAGAGCCTGCCCCAAACAGGGACACATCGGGGCTGATCCCTGGTGTTTATGGGCACAGCCCGATCCTATGGGGAGCTGATCCTGTGGGGAACATTCCAAAGAACACAGCCCGATCCTATGGGGAGGATTCCAAAGGGCACAGCCTGATCCTATAGGGAGATGATCCTATAGGGAGATGATCCTATGGGGAGCATTCCAAAGGGCATTGACTGTTCCCATGGGGAGCATTCCAAAAGATACAGCCTCATCCCATTGGGAGCATTCCCAAGGGCACTGTCAGATCCTATGGGGAACATTCCAAAGGGCACTGCCCATCCCATAGGAAGTATCCAAGGAGCTGAACCCCATCCCATGGGGAGCATTCCAAAGGACATTGCCCCATCCCATTGGGAGCATTCCAAAGGGCATGGCCTGATCCCATGGGGAGCTGATCCTATCGGGAGCATTCCAAAGGACACAGCCCAATCCCATGGGGACATTCCAAAATGCACTGCCCAATTCCATAGGAAGCTGATTCCATGGGGAACATTCCAAAGGGCAGTGCCCGATCCCATAGGAAGCTGATCCTATGAGGAGCTGATCCTATGGGGAACATTCCAAAGAACACAGCCTGATCCTATGGGGAGGATTCCAAAGGGCACAGCCTGATCCCATAGGAAGCTGATCCTATGAGGAGCTGAACCTATGGGGAGCATTCCAAAGGATACTGCCCCATCCCATGGGGAGCATTCCAAAGGGCACAACCCGATCCCATGGAGAGTTGATCCCATGGGGAGCATTCTAAAGGATGATTCTTTTTCAGCTTCTCCACTGCCCTGGGCTAAAATCATCACTGAATTGTCTGAACCCAGTTCAAATCAAGGTTTTTTGATTTCCACGTGTGTTGCAGGACATTGGATCCCAGTCACAGAATCGTGGGAATGCTCTGGGCAGGATTCCACAGCTTTTTGGGGTGTTTTTGCTGGTTTTAGGATTCCCACTTGAATTTTTTAGGATGTCCCGCACAGGGACAGGAATTGGGCCTGAGGATCCTGATGGGTCCCTTTGAACTCAGCCCATTCTGAGATCCCATAACAGAATATTTCATTCCAGCCCCCAAAACTCCTTTAATCCCAGCCCTAATTCCCAATTTTCCAGTGCAGAATAAACCACAGCCCAAACTCCTTTCCATCCACGGCACTCCCCAGCCAAACCTCGTCCCTCCTCTCAGAACCCCTCCAAACAAACCTGGCTTTGGGCTCCTGGCCCAAATAAATCCCAAACACACAAACAGCTCCAATCTCACAAAATGAAAAAAACCCTGCTCCAGGAAATCCATTAAAAAATCATGGCAGATCTTCCAGGAAACCTGGATTTCTCTCCTGGCATGCTTCCTCCAAAGCAACTTTAATAACAAAGCCCTCATCCCCACCACAATGCCGTGCTGCAGTTTGCTAATTAGCTCTTTCCACTCCTTAATTAAGAAGTGTTCGCGTTGTATCTGCAGTTAAATGGTGGCAGCAGTCACCGCTCTGTTCTTTAGTTCTATTTCAATATTTATTTGCTTTATTTGTTATTTATTCCATTTAGGCTTCGATTTCAACCCCCCCCCACTTTCATTCCTACTTTAATTAGCGGAGCTGAAGCCGCTCCAGAGGAAATTCTGGAAGTTTTTTGAAGATAAACATGGATGGGTTTCTTACTGGAGCAGTTGATTCCCTGAAGCTCCAGCACCCTCCTGTCCTGCACTGAAATCCAAGGAATACCCCTGGGGAGCATTCCTGACTCAAATTAAAGGATGGGGACACAAATAAATGGGGTTTGAGCTCCTGGGTCAAATTCCAGAGATGGGAAACATCTGGGAGTCAGATCTGCTGCAGCAGAATGGGTTAAATGGGGCTGGGTGAACAGAAAATGTGCTTGGATGTGAGGATGAGCTGCCCAGGGTGTTTTAGGAAAAAAAATAATCCCTGGAAATTACAGAAAAACAAGGGAAAGGGCCCTGATATTCATTGATTTGCACACCTCAAAATTTCCAGGCACTCTCTGGAGATGTTGGTCCCTGGGGACAGCAGCTCATGGAAAGAAGCTCCTCAGTCCCTGGAAACTCAGGGCAGCTCAGGTCCTGTGGATCCCCAGCACCCCAAATCCCCAAATTCCCAAATTCCCAAATCCCCAAATTCCCAAATCCCCAAATTCTCAAATCCCCAAATTCCCAAATCCCTGCTGCCCTGGGATGGTGGCAGAGGGTGGAGCTGGTCCTTTGCCCTATGGCTCAAAGGATGGGGAGGAATTTGGGGTCCCCATCCTTCAGAGGGAGCCCCTGGAGCTGCAAGAGGAGTTCTGGAGGTTGGAAAAGCCACCAAACCCTAAATCCCCCTTTAATCCTCTGCATTCCCTCACTGGAAGTTTCCAGGTGCTCTCCTGGTGGGAGGATGGAGAGGTCTCCAGGATCAGGGTGAATTCCATTTTTGTGCCTGTATTCCTCCAAATCTCTATTTTTGCAGATATTTTGTGCACATTTACACCTGACAGCACCACAACTGGGTTAATGGTGTGGTTGAAACTCAGCCCCAAAGCTGAGTTGGTTCAAACTCAACCCCAAGGAAAGGCACAGCCAAGGTTTGTTTTACCGAGGAGGAAGAGGATGGAGGGGATTTCTGGAGATAATCCAAGACTCAGCTTTATTAGTTCCTCAGAAATAAAATGATCTCTCTTTTTTCCTCTGTTTTCTGGGGACATCCCCGGCCCAGATTGTGTGTTTGGGATTTATTTGGGCCAGGATCCCAAACCAGGTTTGTCTGGAGGGGTTCTGAGAGCAGGGACGAGGTTTGGGTGGGGAGTACTGAGGATAGGAAGGAATTTGGGCTGGGGTTTATTTTGCACTGGAAAATTGGGAATTAGGTTTGGAATTAGGGGAGTTTTGGAATGGGGTTGGACAGGAGGAACCCCAGAGGGCCCTTCCAGCCCCAAACATTCCCTGATTCTGTTCCTGTGTGGCCCAGAGCCAGCACTGTCCCTGCTCCTGCCACCCCTCTGTCCTCTGTCCCACAGGGGGTGACCCCACAGCTTGAGTGACCCCGGTCCTACAGGGACACCCCACAGTGACCATGGCCATTCTGACCCTACAGGGACACCCCACAGTGACCATGGCCATTCTGACCCTACAGGGACACCCCACAGTGACCGCAGCCATTCCAGCCTCTACAGGGACACCCCACAGTGACCACGGCCATTCCAGCCCTACAGGGACACCCCACAGTGACCACGGCCATTCTGACCCTACAGGGACACCCCACAGTGACCACGGCCATTCTGACCCTACAGGGACACCCCACAGTGACCACGGCCATTCTGACCCTACAGGGACACCCCACAGTGACCATGGCCATTCTGACCCTACAGGGACACCCCACAGTGACCATGGCCATTCTGACCCTACAGGGACACCCCACAGTGACCGCAGCCATTCCAGCCCTACAGGGACACCCCACAGTGACCGCAGCCATTCCAGCCCTACAGGGACACCCCACAGTGACCATGGCCATTCTGACCCTACAGGGACACCCCACAGTGACCATTGGCCATTCTGACCCTACAGGGACACCCCACAGTGACCGCAGACCATTCCAGCCTGTCCATCCCCCACTCCGGCCCCAGCCTTCCCAAAAACCAGCATGGACCGAGCCTCACCCCACTCCATGAGCATCAAAAACCCCAAAGGATATATCAGGACCTCCATGAGCATCAAAAACCCCAAAGCATTTAGGACCAAGCCCCACTGCACTCCTGCTCCTCCACGAACATTAAAAACCCCAAAGGATTTGGGAACGATGCCATTGGGTGGGAACACCTGCAGGATCCATGAGTATCGAAAACCCAAAAGCTTCACTCCACTCCTGCTCCTCCACGAGCATCAAAAACCCAAAGCATTTGGGACCAAGCCTCACTGCACTCCTGCTCCTCCACGAGCATTAAAAACCCCAAAGGATTTGGGACCAAGCCCCACTCTACTCCTGCTCCTCAAGAGCATTAAAAACCCCAAAGCATTTGGGACCAAGCCTCACCCCAATTCTGCTACTCCACGAGCACCAAAACCCCAAAGGATTTGGGACCAAGCCTCACCCCAATTCTGCTACTCCACGAGCACCAAAACCCCAAAGGATTTGGGACCAAGCCTCACTGCACTCCTGCTACTCCATGAGCATCAAAAACCCCAAAGCATTTGGGAACGATGCCACTGGGCGGGAACATCTGCAGGATCCATGAGTATCAAAAACCCAAAAGCTTCACTCCACTCCTTTTTCTCCATGAGCCTCAAAACCCCAAAGCATTTGGGACCAAGTCTCACTCCTCTTCTGCTCTTCTGTGAGCATCAAAAACCCCAAAGGGATTGGGACCAAGCTTCACTCCACTCCTGCTACTCCATAATCATCAAAAACCTCATAGCATTTAGGACCAAGCCTCACCCCACTCCTTTTTCTCCATGAGCATCAAAACCCCAAAGATTTGGGACCAAGCCTCACCCCACTCCTTTTTCTCCATGAGCATCAAAACCCCAAAGGATTTAGGACCAAGCCCCACTGCATCAAAAACCCCAAAAGATTTGGGACCAAGCCCCACTCCATTCCTGCTCCTCTATGAACATCAAAAACCCCAAAGCATTTGGAACCAAGCCCCACTCCACTACTTTTTCTCCATGAGCATCAAAAACCCCAAAGCATTTGGGAACAAGCCCCCATGGCACTCCTGCTCCTCCATGAGCATAAAAAATCCAAAAGCATTTGGGACCAAGCCTCACCCCACTTCTGCTTCTCCATGAGCATCAAAAACCCCAAAGGATATGGGACCAGGCCTCACTCCACTCCTTTTTCTCCATGAGATCAAAACCCCAAAGCATTTGGGACCAAGCCCCACTGCATCAAAACCCCCAAAGGATTTGGGAACGATGCCCTGGGTGGGAACACCTGCAGGACCCGTGAGAATCCCTGGACAAAATGCACTGGAAGGCGATCCCACAGTTCCCTCAGCCCTAGGAGCCCCTCCCCCTGTGTCCCACAGCTCTGTCCCCAGCCTGTCACCACCGTTCCCTCAGGACATCGGGAAGATCAAACTGCGCCGGTACTGCAGGAGAAAGCGCTGGTGGATTTAGGGTGGGGTGGGGGGAAAAAAAAAAAAAAAACCTTTCTTCCATATAAGGGCTGTGAACATTTTCCCACTTAAGACAACGTGTGGGATCATATTCACAGACACAGAAATATGTTCTGTTCCCTGCCACCCACGGGCCTGGAACACCGGGCTGAGGCGCTGGCAGGAATCAGAACCATTTGTTAAGCACAAAAAATGTCTCACATAATTAGGGAACTGCTGAAAGCCACCAATTTAGAGCTCAGGCTGGAAAACGTTGGGATATTTCTTGGAACATCGGGCAGAGCTGCCTCGAGGTGGGGACGCCTCACGCACAGCAATACCTGGGGCAAGAACAAAAGTGAAACGAGATTCCAGCACCTGCAGGAGGGTGGAACGGAATGTCCCGAGCTGGGAGCATCCTCTGAGTTTAGCTCTTGATTTTAGTGAGAATCAGGAGCAAAACTGCACCCATGGGTGCCACCACCCCAGTCTCATCCCTGCCACCCCAGCGTGGCTCCATCTCCATCCCAGCCTGGAGCTCTGGTCCAGCCTGGCACACCGGGCAGGAGCAGAGAGCCAGGAATGGCTCCAAACCTCTCCCAGGGCTGAGCAACCTCAGCCCCAAAGATTCTTCAAAGGTCAGCACCGAGAAGGGCAGAGGGAAGGGGGGAGGGAGGGGAGGGAGGAGGGAAGGTGCTGCTGCGAGCAGAGCTTGTGGGGGCGGCTGGATGGAGCCGGTTTTTATATCCTGGAGAATGCAGCAGAGGAGAGGGGAATGGCAGGGATTCCATCAGCTGGGAAGGGCTGGAGACAGAGCTGGGAAGGGCTGGAGACAGCTCCTGGCAGCACAGCTCGGGTCCTCTGTCCCCAGAGCCACCCGTGCCCAGAGCTCTGTCCCCTCCCGCCAGCAGCTCCTCAGCCCCCAGAAGGGTTTGTGCCTCGCAAAGACACCAAGATCTGTCATCCCCCAAAAGCCACCACTGTCTGTGCCCCCCAAAGCCACCAAATTTTATATCAGATTTTTGAGGTGATTCCAGACGGTAGAAACAGAATAATTTCTCCGTTAAAAGAAGAAATGAGTTGTTCCAGTGTGAGGCAGGGTTATTGTTTCTGCAGGTGATGTCATCACTCCAGAAAAATGAACTTTTTCCCAGTTTACCCTCAACGCAGGGCTGCAAAAATCCCGAGTTATTCCGGTGAGCTCCCCTGATGCCCATGGTGCTCCCTCTCTCCTCCTGCACCCCAGTTTCACCCTCAGCCCCTGCCAAAGCCCAAAGGCTCAGGAGCCACGAGCTGCTCCAACCCCCAGAGCGAGGAAAGCTCCCGAGTGTCACCCTGATGGAGCAGATCCTTGTGGATAACGACAATTACACACAGGATGAGGAGGGAAGGTGGTACGGCTGCATTTTGGCTTTCCATGAAGATTTTCTTCCCTTTCCATCCTCGTTTTTCATCTCCTAAATTCTGCCTCAAGCAAAATTCCCAGACTCGTTGACTTTTTTGGGCAGAGCCTGGCAGGTCCCTCCTGTCCCAGCACTGTCACCCTGTCCCAGCTCCACCAGGGTTCTTTGTCACCTCCACCTCTTTGTCACCTCCTTGGAAGGTGACCCCAAAACCCCACAGTGTCTGTGGCACCCTCACGCCCTCCTCTCAACCCCACAATCGATGGCTCCAGAAATGGGAACGCATCGAGTAGCACTTGAGAGGACTTGGTAAAACCAGAGGGAAAGAAAAGAAATTGGGAATTCTAAAGGGAAAATGTTCAAAGCTGTGTAGCTTCACCATTTATGAAACAGAAGGAGCTGTGTCCCTAAAACTGTTCCCTCTTTCCATAGTCTGGGCTTTAGAAAAAAATGGGGAATAAAAATAACTTTATTTCAGGGTTATGTGTGTGATGCTTTGATTTACCCACCATCGCCTTGGCTTTTCTGTCCCCACTGGAGTGTGTGGAACCCCTGTGGAGCTGCTGTGGGATGACAGGGATTGGGGATTTCAGTCCCACAGCTCCACCTTGCCCTTCCCAGCTCCTGTGTCAGGTTTGTCCCCCTGGCAGGTCCCCAGCTGCCCCTGTCCTCCTGCAGCTCTGAGGAGCACCAGGAGAAGCTGCAGGAGCCCAACCTCGTGGGCAGTGATGGGGTGAGAGGTGTCCCTGCCACAGCTGGGCATGGGGGAACAGGGTGAGATTTAAGGACCCTCCCAACCCAACACAACCCAACACAACACCCAACCCAACCAACCCAAACCCAACCCAACCCCACCCATTCCGTGTTTCCTGAACCCCCGGAGGGTCCCCAGGATCGCCCCAGGTCACACCCAAACACCGGGCAGGGTGGCAGCAGAGTGGGACATGTGCACGTGCGTCCTGCTCTGTCCCGAGGTGGGTGATGCTCCGGGGAGGAGGACAGGAGGTACAGGAGGAACAGGAGGGACAGGTGTGACACGTGTGACAGGAGGGACAAGTGTGACAGGAGGGACAGGTGTGACAGGCAGGAGGGCCGGGACAGCGTCACCTGCCTGCACGATGTCCCCGTCAGGTTCTCCCCATCACCCCGCGGGTTCAGCCCCTGGCCTGCGGCACCCCAGGCCCGCAGGTGACACCGAGCTGTCCCCGTCACTGCCCGCGCCGCTCCCGGGAGGCTGGGAGCCCCTTCCCGCTGCCCGGCCCCGCACCTGGGCCCGAGTGCGGGCAACGGCTCCCGCCTTGGGGAACGAGGGATGCGGCGGGCGGGGCGGTCAGGGAGCGGGGCCGGGGCCGGGGGATGCTCCGGGGATGCTCCGGGACGCTCCGTGGCGGGGCGCCCCGTCGGGGCAGGGACGGGCTGGGACGGGCGGCACCGCCTGCGCGCAGGGCCCGCACGGTCCGCACGCTCCGCACGGCCCCGGCCCGCTCCGCATCCCCCGTACAGCATCCCCCGCATCCCCGCTCCGCATCCCCCGCTCCGCACCGCCCCGCGGGGGGAGCGCGGCCGCGTCCCGCCCCCGCAGCCCCTGGCCGCCGCGGAGCGCAGCGCGGGCGGCACGGGACCGACCCGCCCCGCGCTGCCGCCGCCGCCGCCGCCGCGCCGCTTTGTGTCTGGGCGCCGCCGCGGAGCGGAGCGGGCCCGGCCCTGGGCTCCGCGCGCGGCGGCGGGCGGCGGGACAGCCCGGGCAGCCCCCGGCGGCGCCCCGCGGCCCGCACCGCGGCTCGGCCGCGCAAGGACGCGCGCTCCGCCTGCACCGTGAGTTAGCGCGGGGCCGGGCCGGGAGGGCGGCGGAGCCCCGGGGATGCCCGGCCGCCCCGCCCGAGCGGGAGGGAACGCGGGGGCTCCGCGAGGACAAAGAGCGCGGGGCGGAGCGCTCGGTGCGCGCAGCCCGGGCACGCTGCGAGCGACCGCGCCCCGCGCAGCCCCCGCGGCGCGGTGACAGCTCGGGTGACAGCTGTGACAGCGCGGGCGCGATTCCCCGGGAACCTGCCTGCGACGAGGCTCGGGCTCGGCGCAGCTCCTGGAAAATTCTGCGCCCTTCGCAGCGCCGGTGCCACCCCAGAGGTGGCTCCCGCGGCGCGGGGACATCGCCGCCTCCCGCGGTCCCGCGTGGCGCTGGCGCTGCGTCCCTCGGCCGGTTCTGGCCGTGTGTCCGTCCTGGCCGCCCTGCCCAAGGCCGGCGGGAGCTGGAGTTGTGTGTGCCCGGGTTTGGGGAGCAGTAGGAGCCGGCTGATGGCCGTGCCCGGAATTTGGGAGCAGCTGGGCAGGGGCCGGGCCCGGGGCTCGGAGCCTCCGTGCGGCTGCCGGGGGACAGCGCGTACCGAGGGGACCGAGCTGGGTTTGCCCGATTTTTTGGGAGGCTGGACCGAGGGAGGGTCACGGGCACGAGAGCCCTGTTGAAAGTTCCTCGGCTTTTGGGAAACAGAAACGATCCGATGGGTATTTTTGCCGTGCCCCTCACTCCGTGTAAATCCTTTCATTTTGCTCCCGTCCATCCGTGATTTCCAGCTAAAAGCTCCGGCCACGTGCCGTTGGGTAGTGGCTGTAAGCTCAGGTGTTCCGAGCGACAATAATCCTCAGGAACGGCTGAAATCCAAAGCGTTTCCCTCCTCATTCCATGACAAGAGAAGTGACTTAATCCGGTGGGTTTTGCTGTTCCGCATCTGCTCGCTCAGCTCCTCACGGAGGGGGAGGAGGAGAGGGAGAGGAGGAGAGGTGTTGCCATGGCAACCTCCCGCCGCAGATTGCAGCCACTTGGGGCGAGTAGCGGGACTTGGGCAAGGAATCGGAGCTGTGATCTCCGAGCCGACACCGCCAGCTCATCCTGGAAAGCCTGACCTCCTTTTGGGAACGCTCTCAGTTCCGAGTGTGGGTGTGGAGGGGGAAGGGGCCTCCAGGAGGTCACGGAGCTTCCTCGCCGTGCAGCCGCAGTGGAAGGAGGGCTCTTCATTTTCCACACGATGTTAATTGCTGTGGCGGTTCCAGAGCTGTGTTCGTGTAATGATTTTGTAATTAAATAGCCGGCGTTGCGTTAGCCTGGCGTGCCTGTGAACTCTCACCTGGGCCTGTGTTCCATCTGTAAAACTTTTCCTCGGCTAAAGCGGCGTTTTATTTTTTTAATTACCTCACGGAGGAGGAGCTTTGTGCTTCTGTTACACGGCTGATGTGAAATCCTAAAAGAAGGGGGGTTACATTGCACTGATTTTCGCAGTTGCTGGAGTAACAAAACCATTGCCGAGTGCCCGGTGGATCCGAGGAGCTGCAGCTCGGGAGTGAGCGCTGCGGAGAGCCGGGCTGGGGGCAGGGGGATCCCTGCGAGGGAGGAGCAGCAAATCCCCGACTCCCCGGGCCTGCAGGGATGTGTCAATGCTTCCGAAAAACCCGTTAAAAATCGGTTAAAGTTTAAAATCCCCCAAAAAGGATTGGAAAAGGAAGCTTGGTCCTTGTCTCTGGAATGTTTCTAGGCAGCAGCACCTTAAAACCCCGAAGTTGAGATTAATGAGGAATTAATCACCCCCGAGGTCTTTGCATCTGGACAAGGTTTTGCTGGGGGCGTTGATCCTAAAGCAGAGACTGCAGGGATCCCAAGCAGCAGGACACGGAAATCCATGCCAGGGAAGCAGGAATGAACCCATGGGCCGGGCGGACAGGCTGGGCTGTGTGGGGGCAGCCCCAGAGCCACCCCAGGGCCCCGAGGCCACTGAGCCATCCCCGCTCTGTGCTGTCCCCTGCACCAGAACTGTCCCCTTGGAGCTGCCAGGGCCTTGGCAAATTCAGGAGAGGCCCGGGATCAGGGACAGGACAGTGATGGGCAGCAGGGCTTTCTCCAGAAATACTGCATCTTCTCCTCCTGGGATTTGGGGGTTTTGTCCCCCTGGAGCTGGGCTGCACCGCTCCCTGCCCTGCCGGAGGGCGATGGGCAGCAGAGGATCCATCCCTGCCCAGCTCAGGAGCCTCCCGCGGTCCAGGGCTGCCCATCCCGGCTGTCCCCGCTCCCTGCCCTGCCGGAGGGCAGCAGAGGATCCATCCCTCGCCCATGCTCAGGATAGCCTCCCGCGATCCAGGGCTGCCCATCCCGGCTGTCCCCGCTCGGGACAGGGCTGCGGAGCACGGGGGAGGAACTGCTCCCCTGCAGGGTGTGAACCCCTCCGGCTGATCCTCAGCCCTGGAAAAACCCAGGGAGCTCCTGGGTTCCACCCCTGGGACACAGCTCGGGGTGGAACCCACACCCCGCACCCTGCGAGTGTCCCGGGAACAGCCAGGGCGCTCGAGAATCCCGGCTCAGGATTTTGGGGGATGTGAGCCCAGCGCAGCCCCAGCTCCTCGCTGTGGTACCGAGCCCTATTTAAAGATTTCTGAGAGCCACGATGTGTCCTTGGTTTTCATCTCAGCTCCCTCTAATTTTAGCGTGGTTTCCGTAGGCTTGCATTTGCAGATTGCATCAAATCCTAGGACAAGGCTTGCAGGACTCGGAGAGCTGCTTTCTTTTTTTTTTTTTTTTTTTTTTTTTTTTTTTTTTTGCTGGAATGCAGCAATTTGTCGAGAGCAGAGAAATCCTGGGTGTTTGACTGGGCAGAGCCGCCCCTCCCGGTGCGAGCTGCGGAGAAGTTAGGGAAGAGAGGAAGGTGGAGGGATGAGGAGGGATGGCTGGAAGGAGCTGGCGATGAGGCTGGAGAGGTTTGCCAGCCCCGGGGAGAGGCTGCTGCTGGCACGGCTGGAGCAGGGGAAAAAAGGAGCGCTGAACCGCGGGGCTGAGCGGAGCGGGAGCCAACACCGTGCTAATGGATCGGCTTCTGGCGAATAAAGAAGAAAAGGAGCTGTAAGCTCAGGAAGGCTCTTTTTTTTTATTGTAAGGAGGAGAACATTCCTCATCCTTTCGTTCCCTCGGATCCGGAGTGAATGACTTTAGAACGACAGGAGTTTAAGCTCATCGAAGAAAAACGCTGCTTTTAATTTTGGGGTTTTTTTAATTATTATTTTTTTATGCTTTTTTGCTTTTTCCCCCCCAAAATATTTTGCTGGGGAAAAGATTTGGAAATGAGAGTCGGAGCGAAGAAAATCTGCAGAGAGCAAATTTAACCCTTTCTAGGCTAGGAACCATCAGCCGGCGGGCAGAAATAATCTGAATTTGTGTCAGTCGGGTGAAGGAGAGCGGCAGAGTTTCCCCAGCTCCGGCGATCGGTGGGACTGGGAGTGCCGGGCACATTCCCATGGCTGGGAATCCGGCACCGGGCTCCGCGTCACGTGAATCGCCAGGCACCGCTCCTTTCCCGAGGATGCTGGAGATGTAGAGACGTCCTTGGGAATCTGCTCGGGAGCTGCGATTCAAACAGAGCGATCGGCCGAGGGATCCGCCGGGAGTAAAATCCGGGATTTAGGAGCTTTTGGGCACCCGTGGGAGCTCGGGAATTGTCCCTGGGACGGGAGAGCATCCCTGCCCGGGAGCGTGCCCGGCGGCTCCGGCACCCACCCCAAACCCGGGGCTGCCCCGGAGCGCAGGATCCAGCGGGATTTAAACCTTTGGCTGCCTCGGATTGGCCCTGGATTGTGTCACAGCCGCTGATTTCACAGCACCGCTCTGCCGGGGACTTTTTTTTTTTTTTTTTTTTTTTTGGTCGCTTTGAATTTTTTTTTTTTTTTTTGCTGCGGCGGCCTGAGGGAAGCCGTGAAGGAAAGGGATGGCATGGCACGGGCAAGGCGGCATCCCCGAGTTCCTCCGCGAGGAACCCGCCGAGGCAGTGGATTTACCCCTCCCATGAGCTACGGCAGGAGCCGAGAGCGGGGCCGGCGGCGGCGCTTGGTGTCCCTGCTGCAGAACCCGTCCGTGCTCTGCAGAGGTGCTGCCACCGGGAACGGGGGACGGAAACACCCCGCGGGGCTCCGGGGGGCTCCCGGGGGGGACACAGACCGGGGCACGGGACTTGTGGATTTGGGGGGACAGAGCGACCCTGCGGGGCTGCCGGGGGGGACAGAGCCGGCTGCGGGGGGATGGACCCTGCGGGGCTGAGCGGGGTTTTGGGGGACAGAGCTCGGGGAGGGGACTTTGTGGATTTGGGAGTGACAGACCCTGCAGAGGCTGAGCGGGGCTGCCGAGGGGGGACAGAGCTCTGGGAAGGGGATCTTGGTGGATTTGGGGACAGATCCTGAGGGGTTTTGAGGGGGACGAGCTTCAAAGAGCATTTGGTGGCTTTGGGGGTGACAGATCCTGCGGGCTGCCAAGAGGGGACAGAGCTTGGGAAGGGGATTTTGGTGGATTTGGGAGTGACAGATCCTGCGGAGGCTGAGCCGGGTTTTGCGGGGGGCAAAGCTCGAGAATTTGGTGGCTTTGGGGGAACAGACCTTGGCGCTTTCGGGGGAACAGACCCTGCTGGGCTCAGCGGGGTTTTTGGGACGACAGAGCTCCAGGAACGGGGATT
>CM019221.1:30172128-30214681 GCA_009741485.1 Malurus cyaneus samueli
GGTGGCAGGGATGAGACTGGGGTGGTGGCACCCATGGGTGCAGTTTTGCTCCTGATTCTCACTAAAATCAAGAGCTAAACTCAGAGGATGCTCCCAGCTCGGGACATTCCCGTTCCACCCTCCTGCAGGTGCTGGAATCTCGTTTCACTTTGGTTCTTGCCCCAGGTATTGCTGTGCGTGCGCCGTCCCCACCTCGAGGCAGCTCTGCCCGTTGTTCCAAGAAATATCCCAACGTTTTCCAGCCTGAGCTCTAAATTGGTGGCTTTCAGCAGTTCCCTAATTATGTGAGACATTTTTTGTGCTTAACAAATGGTTCTGATTCCTGCCAGCGCCTCAGCCCGGTGTTCCAGGCCCGTGGGTGGCAGGGAACAGAACATATTTCTGTGTCTGTGAATATGATCCCACACGTTGTCTTAAGTGGGAAAATGTTCACAGCCCTTATATGGAGAAAGAGGTTTTTTTTTTTTTTCCCCCACCCCACCCTAAATCCACCAGCGCTTTCTCCTGCAGTACCGGCGCAGTTTGATCTTCCCGATGTCCTGAGGGAACGGTGGTGACAGGCTGGGGACAGAGCTGTGGGACACAGGGGGAGGGGCTCCTAGGGCTGAGGGAACTGTGGGATCGCCTTCCAGTGCATTTTGTCCAGGGATTCTCACGGGTCCTGCAGGTGTTCCCACCCAGGGCATCGTTCCCAAATCCTTTGGGGGTTTTGATGCAGTGGGGCTTGGTCCCAAATGCTTTGGGGTTTTGATACTCATGGAGAAAAAGGAGTGGAGTGAGGCCTGGTCCCATATCCTTTGGGGTTTTTGATGCTCATGGAGAAGCAGAAGTGGGGTGAGGCTTGGTCCCAAATGCTTTTGGATTTTTTATGCTCATGGAGGAGCAGGAGTGCCATGGGGGCTTGTTCCCAAATGCTTTGGGGTTTTTGATGCTCATGGAGAAAAAGTAGTGGAGTGGGGCTTGGTTCCAAATGCTTTGGGGTTTTTGATGTTCATAGAGGAGCAGGAATGGAGTGGGGCTTGGTCCCAAATCTTTGGGGTTTTTGATGCAGTGGGGCTTGGTCCTAAATCCTTTGGGGTTTTGATGCTCATGGAGAAAAAGGAGTGGGGTGAGGCTTGGTCCTAAATCCTTTGGGGTTTTGATGCTCATGGAGAAAAAGGAGTGGGGTGAGGCTTGGTCCTAAATGCTATGAGGTTTTTGATGATTATGGAGTAGCAGGAGTGGAGTGAAGCTTGGTCCCAATCCCTTTGGGGTTTTTGATGCTCACAGAAGAGCAGAAGAGGAGTGAGACTTGGTCCCAAATGCTTTGGGTTTTGAGCTCATGGAGAAAAAGGAGTGGAGTGAAGCTTTTGGGTTTTTGATACTCATGGATCCTGCAGATGTTCCCGCCCAGTGGCATCGTTCCCAAATGCTTTGGGGTTTTTGATGCTCATGGAGTAGCAGGAGTGCAGTGAGGCTTGGTCCCAAATCCTTTGGGGTTTTGGTGCTCGTGGAGTAGCAGAATTGGGGTGAGGCTTGGTCCCAAATCTTTGGGGTTTTGGTGCTCGTGGAGTAGCAGAAATGTGGGGTGGGCTTGGTCCAAATGCTTTGGGGTTTTTAATGCTCTTGAGGAGCAGGAGTAGAGTGGGGCTTGGTCCCAAATCCTTTGGGGTTTTTAATGCTCGTGGAGGAGCAGGAGTGCAGTGAGGCTTGGTCCCAAATGCTTTGGGTTTTTGATGCTCGTGGAGGAGCAGGAGTGGAGTGAAGCTTTTGGTTTTCGATACTCATGGATCCTGCAGGTGTTCCCACCCAATGGCATCGTTCCCAAATCCTTTGGGGTTTTTAATGTTCGTGGAGGAGCAGGAGTGCAGTGGGGCTTGGTCCTAAATGCTTTGGGGTTTTTGATGCTCATGGAGGTCCTAATATATCCTTTGGGGATTTTGATGCTCATGGAGTGGGGTGAGGCTCGGTCCATGCTGGTTTTTGGGAAGGCTGGGGCCGGAGTGGGGGATGGACAGGCTGGAATGGCTGCGGTCACTGTGGGGTGTCCCTGTAGGGTCAGAATGGCCATGGTCACTGTGGGGTGTCCCTGTAGGGTCAGAATGGCCATGGTCACTGTGGGGTGTCCCTGTAGGGTCAGAATGGCCATGGTCACTGTGGGGTGTCCCTGTAGGGTCAGAATGGCCGTGGTCACTGTGGGGTGTCCCTGTAGGGTCAGAATGGCCATGGTCACTGTGGGGTGTCCCTGTAGGGCTGGAATGGCCTGGTCACTGTGGGGTGTCCCTGTAGGGCTGGAATGGCTGGTCACTGTGGGTGTCCTGTAGGGCTGGATCCGTCACTGTGGGGGTCCCTAGGCGAATGGCCTGGTCACTGTGGGGTGTCCCTGTAGGGTCAGAATGGCCATGGTCACTGTGGGGTGTCCCTGTAGGGTCAGAATGGCCGTGGTCACTGTGGGGTGTCCCTGTAGGGTCAGAATGGCCGTGGTCACTGTGGGGTGTCCCTGTAGGGTCAGAATGGCCGTGGTCACTGTGGGGTGTCCCTGTAGGGCTGGAATGGCCGTGGTCACTGTGGGGTGTCCCTGTAGGGCTGGAATGGCTGCGGTCACTGTGGGGTGTCCCTGTAGGGTCAGAATGGCCATGGTCACTGTGGGGTGTCCCTGTAGGGTCAGAATGGCCATGGTCACTGTGGGGTGTCCCTGTAGGACCGGGGTCACTCAAGCTGTGGGGTCACCCCCTGTGGGACAGAGGACAGAGGGGTGGCAGGAGCAGGGACAGTGCTGGCTCTGGGCCACACAGGAACAGAATCAGGGAATGTTTGGGTTGGAAGGCCTCTGGGGTTCCTCCTGTCCAACCCCATTCCAAAACTCCCCTAATTCCAAACCTAATTCCCAATTTTCCAGTGCAAAATAAACCCCAGCCCAAATTCCTTCCTATCCTCAGTACTCCCCACCCAAACCTCGTCCCTGCTCTCAGAACCCCTCCAGACAAACCTGGTTTGGGATCCTGGCCCAAATAAATCCCAAACACACAATCTGGGCCGGGGATGTCCCCAGAAAACAGAGGAAAAAAGAGAGATCATTTTATTTCTGAGGAACTAATAAAGCTGAGTCTTGGATTATCTCCAGAAATCCCCTCCATCCTCTTCCTCCTCGGTAAAACAAACCTTGGCTGTGCCTTTCCTTGGGGTTGAGTTTGAACCAACTCAGCTTTGGGGCTGAGTTTCAACCACACCATTAACCCAGTTCTGGTGCTGTCAGGTGTAAATGTGCACAAAATATCTGCAAAAATAGAGATTTGGAGGAATACAGGCACAAAAATGGAATTCACCCTGATCCTGGAGACCTCTCCATCCCCCCACCAGGAGAGCACCTGGAAACTTCCAGTGAGGGAATGCAGAGGATTAAAGGGGGATTTAGGGTTTGGTGGCTTTTCCAACCTCCAGAACTCCTCTTGCAGCTCCTGGGGCTCCCTCTGAAGGATGGGGACCCCAAATTCCTCCCCATCCTCTGAGCCACAGGGCAAGGGACCAGCCCCACCCTTCACCACCATCCCAGGGCAGCAGGGATTTGGGAATTTGGGGATTTGAGAATTTGGGGATTTGGGAATTTGGGGATTGGGAATTTGGGAATTTGGGATTTGGAGTGCTGGGGATCCACAGGACCTGAGCTGCCCTGAGTTTCCAGGGACTGAGGAGCTTCTTTCCATGAGCTGCTGTCCCCAGGGACCAACATCTCCAGAGAGTGCCTGGAAATTATAGGGTGTGCAAATCAATGAATATCGGGGCCCTTTCCCTTGTTTTTCTGTAATTTCCAGGGATTATTTTTTTTCCTAAAACACCCTGGGCAGCTCATCCTCACATCCAAGCACATTTTCTGTTCACCCAGCCCCATTTAACCCATTCTGCTGCAGCAGATCTGACTCCCAGATGTTTCCCATCTCTGGAATTTGACCCAGGAGCTCAAACCCCATTTATTTGTGTCCCCATCCTTTAATTTGAGTCAGGAATGCTCCCCAGGGGTATTCCTTGGATTTCAGTGCAGGACAGGAGGGTGCTGGAGCTTCAGGGAATCAACTGCTCCAGTAAGAAACCCATCCATGTTTATCTTCAAAAAACTTCCAGAATTTCCTCTGGAGCGGCTTCAGCTCCGCTAATTAAAGTAGGAATGAAAGTGGGGGGGGGTTGAAATCGAAGCCTAAATGGAATAAATAACAAATAAAGCAAATAAATATTGAAATAGAACTAAAGAACAGAGCGGTGACTGCTGCCACCATTTAACTGCAGATACAACGCGAACACTTCTTAATTAAGGAGTGGAAAGAGCTAATTAGCAAACTGCAGCACGGCATTGTGGTGGGGATGAGGGCTTTGTTATTAAAGTTGCTTTGGAGGAAGAATGCCAGGAGAGAAATCCAGGTTTCCTGGAAGATCTGCCATGATTTTGTAATGGATTTCCTGGAGCAGGTGGTTTTTGTTTTTTTTTTTTTTTCATTTTGTGAGATTGGAGCTGTTTGTGTGTTTGGATTTATTTGTCAAGCCACGAGCCAAAGCCAGGTTTGTTTGGAGGGGTTCTGAGAGGAGGGACGAGGTTTGGCTGGGGAGTGCCGTGGATAGAAAGGAGTTTGGGCTGTGGTTTATTCTGCACTGGAAAATTGGGAATTAGGGCTGGGATTAGAGGAGTTTTGGGGGCTGGAATGAAATATTCTGTTATGGGATCTCAGAATGGGCTGAGTTCAAAGGGACCCATCAGGATCTCAAGCCCAATTCCTGTCCCTGTGCGGGACATCCTAAAAAATTCAAGTGGGATCCTAAAACCAGCAAAAACACCCCAAAAAGCTGTGGAATCCTGCCCAGAGCATTCCCACGATTCTGTGACTGGGATCCAATGTCCTGCAACACACGTGGAAATCAAAAAACCTTGATTTGAACTGGGTTCAGACAATTCAGTGATGATTTTAGCCCAGGGCAGTGGAGAAGCTGAAAAAGAATCATCCTTTAGAATGCTCCCCATGGGATCAACTCTCCATGGGATCGGGTTGTGCCCTTTGGAATGCTCCCCATGGGATGGGGCAGTATCCTTTGGAATGCTCCCCATAGGTTCAGCTCCTCATAGGATCAGCTTCCTATGGGATCAGGCTGTGCCCTTTGGAATCCTCCCCATAGGATCAGGCTGTGTTCTTTGGAATGTTCCCCATAGGATCAGCTCCTCATAGGATCAGCTTCCTATGGGATCGGGCACTGCCCTTTGGAATGTTCCCCATGGAATCAGCTTCCTATGGAATTGGGCAGTGCATTTTGGAATGTCCCCATGGGATTGGGCTGTGTCCTTTGGAATGCTCCCGATAGGATCAGCTCCCCATGGGATCAGGCCATGCCCTTTGGAATGCTCCCAATGGGATGGGGCAATGTCCTTTGGAATGCTCCCCATGGGATGGGGCTGTGCCCTTGGGAATATTTCCTATGGGATTGGGCAGTGCCCTTTGGAATGTTCCCCATAGAGAATGCTGATCCCCAGTAGCTACGGATCTCTGACAGATCTTAATGCTCCAATGGGATGAGGCTGTATCTTTGGAATGCTCCCCATGGGAACAGTCAATGCCCTTTGGAATGCTCCCCATAGGATCATCTCCCTATAGGATCAGGCTGTGCCCTTTGGAATCCTCCCCATAGGATCGGGCTGTGTTCTTTGGAATGTTCCCCACAGGATCAGCTCCCCATAGGATCGGGCTGTGCCCATAAACACCAGGGATCAGCCCCGATGTGTCCCTGTTTGGGGCAGGCTCTGACCCAGCCCAGCCTCCCCTGGCAGTGACACACGGGGGTCCCTGGGGTGAGTGGGGAGGTGGCTCTGGGAGGGCTCTGTCCCCTGCAGGAGCCGTCCCTTCCCAGGCTGTTCCCAATCCCGTGTCGTTCCCGTTCCCAATCCCGTGCTGGGCTGTTCCCAATCCCGTGCCGGGCTGTTCCCAATCCCTTCCCCGGCTGTTCCCAATCCCGTGCCGGGCTGTTCCCAATCCCGTGCCGGGCCGTTCCCAATCCCGTGCCGGGCCGTTCCCAATCCCTTCCCCGGCTGTTCCCAATCCCGTGCCGGGCTGTTCCCAATCCCTTCCCCGGCTGTTCCCAATCCCGTGCCGGGCCGTTCCCAATCCCTCCCCGTTCCCAATCCCTCCGGCTGTTCCCAATCCCGTGCCGGGCCGTTCCCAATCCCGTGCCGGGCCGTTCCCAATCCCTGCCGGGCTGTTCCCAATCCCTTCCCCGGCCGTTCCCAATCCCTTCCCCGGCTGTTCCCAATCCCGTGCCGGGCCGTTCCCAATCCCGTGCCGGGCCGTTCCCAATCCCTTCCCCGGCCGTTCCCAATCCTTTCCCCAGCTGTTCCCAATCCCGTGCCGGCCGTTCCCAATCCCTTTCCCAGCTGTTCCCAATTCCGTGCCGGGCCGTTCCCAATCCTTCCCAGCTGTTCCAATTCCTGTGCCGCCGTTCCATCTCCTCTCTTTCCAGCGTGGCTCCATCTCATCCCAGCCTGGAGCTCTGGTCCAGCCTGGCACACCGGGCAGGAGCAGAGAGCCAGGAATGGCTCCAAACCTCTCCCAGGGCTGAGCAACCTCAGCCCCAAAGATTCTCAAAGGTCAGCACCGAGAAGGGCAGAGGGAAGGGGGAGGGAGGAGGGAGGAGGGAAGGTGCTGCTGCGAGCAGAGCTTGTGGGGGCGGCTGGATGGAGCCGGTTTTTATATCCTGGAGAATGCAGCAGAGGAGAGGGGAATGGCAGGGATTCCATCAGCTGGGAAGGGCTGGAGACAGAGCTGGGAAGGGCTGGAGACAGCTCCTGGCAGCACAGCTCGGGTCCTCTGTCCCCAGAGCCACCCGTGCCCAGAGCTCTGTCCCCTCCCGCCAGCAGCTCCTCAGCCCCCAGAAGGGTTTGTGCCTCGCAAAGACACCAAGATCTGTCATCCCCCAAAAGCCACCACTGTCTGTGCCCCCCAAAGCCACCAAAATCCCCGTTCCTGGAGCTCTGTCGTCCCAAAAACCCCGCTGAGCCCAGCAGGGTCTGTTCCCCCGAAAGCGCCAAGGTCTGTTCCCCCAAAGCCACCAAATTCTCGAGCTTTGCCCCCCGCAAAACCCGGCTCAGCCTCCGCAGGATCTGTCACTCCCAAATCCACCAAAATCCCCTTCCCAAGCTCTGTCCCTCTGCAGCCCGCAGGATTGTACCCCCCCAAAGCCACCAAAATGCTCTTTGAGACTCCGTCCCCCTCAAAACCCCTCAGGATCTGTCCACCCCCAAATCCACCAAGATCCCCCTTCCCAGAGCTCTGTCCCCCCTCGGCAGCCCCGCTCAGCCTCTGCAGGGTCTGTCACTCCCAAATCCACAAAGATCCCCCTTCCCCGAGCTCTGTCCCCCCAAAACCCCGCTCAGCCCCCGCAGGTCCATCCCCGCAGCCGGCTCTGTCCCCGGCAGCCCGCAGGGTCGCTCTGTCCCCCCCAATCCACCAAGATCCCGTGCCCCGGTCTGTGTCCCCCCCGGGAGCCCCCCGGAGCCCCGCGGGGTGTTTCCGTCCCCCGTTCCCGGTGGCAGCACCTCTGCAGAGCACGGACGGGTTCTGCAGCAGGGACACCAAGCGCCGCCGCCGGCCCCGCTCTCGGCTCCTGCCGTAGCTCATGGGAGGGGTAAATCCACTGCCTCGGCGGGTTCCTCGCGGAGGGAACTCGGGGATGCCGCCTTGCCCGTGCCATGCCATCCCTTTCCTTCACGGGCTTCCCTCAGGCCGCCCGCCGCAAAAAAAAAAAAAAAAAAAAATTCAAAGCGACCAAAAAAAAAAAAAAAAAAAAAAGTCCCCGGCAGAGCGGTGCTGTGAAATCAGCGGCTGTGACACAATCCAGGGCCAATCCGAGGCAGCCAAAGGTTTAAATCCCGCTGGATCCTGCGCTCCGGGGCAGCCCCGGGTTTGGGGTGGGTGCCGGAGCCGCCGGGCACGCTCCGCTGGCAGGGATGCTCTCCCGTCCCACGGGGACAATTCCCGAGCTCCCACGGGTGCCCAAAAGCTCCTAAATCCCGGATTTTACTCCCGGCGGATCCCTCGGCCGATCGCTCTGTTTGAATCGCAGCTCCCGAGCAGATTCCCAAGGACGTCTCTACATCTCCAGCATCCTCGGGAAAGGAGCGGTGCCTGGCGATTCACGTGACGCGGAGCCCGGTGCCGGATTCCCAGCCATGGGAATGTGCCCGGCACTCCCAGTCCCACCGATCGCCGGAGCTGGGGAAACTCTGCCGCTCTCCTTCACCCGACTGACACAAATTCAGATTATTTCTGCCCGCCGGCTGATGGTTCCTAGCCTAGAAAGGGTTAAATTTGCTCTCTGCAGATTTTCTTCGCTCCGACTCTCATTTCCAAATCTTTTCCCCAGCAAAATATTTTGGGGGGGAAAAAGCAAAAAAGCATAAAAAAATAATAATTAAAAAAACCCCAAAATTAAAAGCAGCGTTTTTCTTCGATGAGCTTAAACTCCTGTCGCTCTAAAGTCATTCACTCCGGATCCGAGGGAACGAAAGGATGAGGAATGTTCTCCTCCTTACAAAAAAAAAAAGAGCCTTCCTGAGCTTACAGCTCCTTTTCTTCTTTATTCGCCAGAAGCCGATCCATTAGCACGGTGTTGGCTCCCGCTCCGCTCAGCCCCGCGGTTCAGCGCTCCTTTTTTCCCCTGCTCCAGCCGTGCCAGCAGCAGCCTCTCCCCGGGGCTGGCAAACCTCTCCAGCCTCATCGCCAGCTCCTTCCAGCCATCCCTCCTCATCCCTCCACCTTCCTCTCTTCCCTAACTTCTCCGCAGCTCGCACCGGGAGGGGCGGCTCTGCCCAGTCAAACACCCAGGATTTCTCTGCTCTCGACAAATTGCTGCATTCCCAAGGCAAAAAAAAAAAAAAAAAAAAAAAAAAGGAAAAAAAAAAAAGCAGCTCTCCGAGTCCTGCAAGCCTTGTCCTAGGATTTGATGCAATCTGCAAATGCAAGCCTACGGAAACCACGCTAAAATTAGAGGGAGCTGAGATGAAAACCAAGGACACATCGTGGCTCTCAGAAATCTTTAAATAGGGCTCGGTACCACAGCGAGGAGCTGGGGCTGCGCTGGGCTCACATCCCCCAAAATCCTGAGCCGGGATTCTCGAGCGCCCTGGCTGTTCCCGGGACACTCGCAGGGTGCGGGGTGTGGGTTCCACCCCGAGCTGTGTCCCAGGGGTGGAACCCAGGAGCTCCCTGGGTTTTTCCAGGGCTGAGGATCAGCCGGAGGGGTTCACACCCTGCAGGGGAGCAGTTCCTCCCCCGTGCTCCGCAGCCCTGCCCCGAGCGGGGACAGCCGGATGGGCAGCCCTGGATCGCGGGAGGTTCCTGAGCAGGGCAGGGATGGAGCCTCTGCTGCCCATCGCCCTCTGGCAGGCAGGAAGCGGGGACAGCCGGGATGGGCAGCCCTGGACCGCGGGAGGCTCCTGAGCTGGGCAGGGATGGACCTCTGCTGCCTCCGGCAGGGCAGGGAGCGGGACAGCCGGAGGGCAGCCGGACCGCGGGAGGCTCCTGAGCTGGGCAGGGATGGAGCCTCTGCTGCCCATCGCCCTCCGGCAGGGCAGGGAGCGGTGCCAGCCCAGCTCCAGGGGGACAAAACCCCCAAATCCCAGGAGGAGAAGATGCAGTATTTCTGGAGAAAGCCCTGCTGCCCATCACTGTCCTGTCCCTGATCCCGGGCCTCTCCTGAATTTGCCAAGGCCCTGGCAGCTCCAAGGGGACAGTTCTGGTGCAGGGGACAGCGCAGAGCGGGGGTGGCTCAGTGGCCTCGGGGCCCTGGGGTGGCTCTGGGGCTGCCCCCACACAGCCCAGCCTGTCCTGCCCGGCCCATGGGTTCATTCCTGCTTCCCTGGCATGGATTCCCGTGTCCTGCTGTGCTTGGGATCCCTACAGTCTCTGCTTTAGGATCAACGCCCCCAGCAAAACCTTGTCCAGATGCAAAGACCTCGGGGGTGATTAATTCCTCATTAATCTCAACTTCGGGGTTTTAAAGGTGCTGCTGCCTAGAAACATTCCAGAGACAAGGACCAAGCTTCCTTTTCCAATCCTTTTTGGGGGATTTTAAACTTTAACCGATTTAACGGGTTTTTCGGAAGCATTGACACATCCCTGCAGGCCCGGGGAGTCGGGGATTTGCTGCTCCTCCCTCGCAGGGATCCCCCTGCCCCCAGCCCGGCTCTCCGCAGCGCTCACTCCCGAGCTGCAGCTCCTCGGATCCACCGGGCACTCGGCAATGGTTTTGTTACTCCAGCAACTGCGAAAATCAGTGCAATGTAACCCCCCTTCTTTTAGGATTTCACATCAGCCGTGTAACAGAAGCACAAAGCTCCTCCTCCGTGAGGTAATTAAAAAAATAAAACGCCGCTTTAGCCGAGGAAAAGTTTTACAGATGGAACACAGGCCCAGGTGAGAGTTCACAGGCACGCCAGGCTAACGCAACGCCGGCTATTTAATTACAAAATCATTACACGAACGCAGCTCTGGAACCGCCACAGCAATTAACATCGTGTGGAAAATGAAGAGCCCTCCTTCCACTGCGGCTGCACGGCGAGGAAGCTCCGTGACCTCCTGGAGGCCCCTTCCCCCTCCACACCCACACTCGGAACTGAGAGCGTTCCCAAAAGGAGGTCAGGCTTTCCAGGATGAGCTGGCGGTGTCGGCTCGGAGATCACAGCTCCGATTCCTTGCCCAAGTCCCGCTACTCGCCCCAAGTGGCTGCAATCTGCGGCGGGAGGTTGCCATGGCAAGCATCCATCCCTCCTCCCTTCCTCCTCCCTCCTCCGTGAGGAGCTGAGCGAGCAGATGCGGAACAGCAAAACCCACCGGATTAAGTCACTTCTCTTGTCATGGAATGAGGAGGGAAACGCTTTGGATTTCAGCCGTTCCTGAGGATTATTGTCGCTCGGAACACCTGAGCTTACAGCCACTACCCAACGGCACGTGGCCGGAGCTTTTAGCTGGAAATCACGGATGGACGGGAGCAAAATGAAAGGATTTACACGGAGTGAGGGGCACGGCAAAAATACCCATCGGATCGTTTCTGTTTCCCAAAAGCCGAGGAACTTTCAACAGGGCTCTCGTGCCCGTGACCCTCCCTCGGTCCAGCCTCCCAAAAAATCGGGCAAACCCAGCTCGGTCCCCTCGGTACGCGCTGTCCCCCGGCAGCCGCACGGAGGCTCCGAGCCCCGGGCCCGGCCCCTGCCCAGCTGCTCCCAAATTCCGGGCACGGCCATCAGCCGGCTCCTACTGCTCCCCAAACCCGGGCACACACAACTCCAGCTCCCGCCGGCCTTGGGCAGGGCGGCCAGGACGGACACACGGCCAGAACCGGCCGAGGGACGCAGCGCCAGCGCCACGCGGGACCGCGGGAGGCGGCGATGTCCCCGCGCCGCGGGAGCCACCTCTGGGGTGGCACCACGGCGCTGCGAAGGGCGCAGAATTTTCCAGGAGCTGCGCCGAGCCGAGCCTCGTCGCAGGCAGGTTCCCGGGGAATCGCGCCCGCGCTGTCACCCGAGCTGTCACCCGAGCTGTCACCGCGCCGCGGGCTGCGCGGGGCGGCGGCTCCGCTCGCCAGCGTGCCGGGGCGCGCGCCACCGAGCGCTCCGCTCCCCGCGCTCCTTTTGTCCTCGGCGAGCCGCCCCGCGTTCCCTCCCCGCTCCCGGAGGCGGGGGCGGCCCGGGCATCCCCCGGGGCTCCGCCGCCCTCCCGGCCCGGCCCCCGCGCTACTCACGGTGCAGGCGGAGCGCGCGTCCATGCGCGGCCGAGCCGCGGTGCGGGGGCTGCGCGGGCGCCGCCGGGGGCTGCCCGCGGCTGTCCCGCCGCCCGCCCGCCGCGCGCCGCGGAGCCCAGGGCCGGGCCGCTCCGCCTCCGCGGGCGGCGCCAGACACACAGCGGCGGCGGCGGCGGCGGCGCGGCAGCGGCGGGGCGGGTCCGGTCCGCTGCGCGCCCGCGCTGCGCTCCGCGCGGCGCGGGGCGGTGCGGGGGGGGGGCGGGACGCGCCGCGCTCCCCCGCGGGGCGGTGCGGAGCGGGGGATGCGGAGCGGGGGGATGCGCGGGGGATGCTGTACGGGGAGCCGGGCGGGCCGGGCCGTGCGGAGCCGTGCGGAGCCGTTGCGGAGCCCTGCGCAGCGCGGTGCCGCCCGTCCCAGCCCGTCCCTGCCCCGACGGGGCGCCCCGCCAGCGAGCGTCCCCGGAGCATCCCCGGAGCATCCCCCGGCCCGGCCCCGCTCCCTGACCGCCCCGCCGCCCGCATCCCTCGTTCCCCAAGGCGGGAGCCGTTGCCCGCACTCGGGCCCAGGTGCGGGGCCGGGCAGCGGGAAGGGGCTCCCAGCCTCCCGGGAGCGGCGCGGGCAGTGACGGGGACAGCTCGGTGTCACCTGCGGGCCTGGGGTGCCGCAGGCCAGGGGCTGAACCCGCGGGGTGATGGGGAGAACCTGACGGGGACATCGTGCAGCAGGTGACGCTGTCCCGGCCCTCCTGCCTGTCACACCTGTCCCTCCTGTCACACTTGTCCCTCCTGTCACACGTGTCACACCTGTCCCTCCTGTTCCTCCTGTACCTCCTGTCCTCCTTCCCGGAGCATCACCCACCTCGGGACAGAGCAGGACGCACGTGCACATGTCCCACTCTGCTGCTCACCCTGCCCGGTGTTTGGGTGTGACCTGGGGCGATCCTGGGGACCCTCCGGGGGTTCAGAAACACGGAATGGGTGGGGTTGGGTTGGGTTGGGTTGGGTTGGGTTGGGTTGTGTTGGGTTGTGTTGGGTTGGGAGGGTCCTTAAATCTCACCCTGTTCCCCCATGCCCAGCTGTGGCAGGGACACCTCTCACCCATCACTGCCCACGAGGTTGGGCTCCTGCAGCTTCTCCTGGTGCTCCTCAGAGCTGCAGAAGGACAGGGGCAGCTGGGGACCTGCCAGGGGGACAAACCTGACACAGGAGCTGGGAAGGGCAAGGTGGAGCTGTGGGACTGAAATCCCCAATCCCTGTCATCCCACAGCAGCTCCACAGGGGTTCCACACACTCCAGTGGGGACAGAAAAGCCAAGGCGATGGTGGGTAAATCAAAGCATCACACACATAACCCTGAAATAAAGTTATTTTTATTCCCCATTTTTTTCTAAAGCCCAGACTATGGAAAGAGGGAACAGTTTTAGGGACACAGCTCCTTCTGTTTCATAAATGGTGAAGCTACACAGCTTTGAACATTTTCCCTTTAGAATTCCCAATTTCTTTTCTTTCCCTCTGGTTTTACCAAGTCCTCTCAAGTGCTACTCGATGCGTTCCCATTTCTGGAGCCATCGATTGTGGGGTTGAGAGAGGGCGTGAGGGTGCCACAGACACTGGTGGGGTTTTGGGGTCACCTTCCAGGAGGTGACAAAGAGGTGGAGGTGACAAAGAACCCTGGTGGAGCTGGGACAGGGTGACAGTGCTGGGACAGGAGGGACCTGCCAGGCTCTGCCCAAAAAGTCAACGAGTCTGGGAATTTTGCTTGAGGCAGAATTTAGGAGATGAAAAACGAGGATGGAGGAAGAAAACTTCATGGAAAGCCAAAATGCAAGCCGTACCACCTTCCCTCCTCATCCTGTGTGTAATTGTCGTTATCCACAAGGATCTGCTCCATCAGGGTGACACTCGGGAGCTTTCCTCGCTCTGGGGGTTGGAGCAGCTCGTGGCTCCTGAGCCTTTGGGCTTTGGCAGGGGCTGAGGGTGAAACTGGGTGCAGGAGGAGAGAGGGAGCACCATGGGCATCAGGGGAGCTCACCGAAAAATCGGGATTTTTGCAGCCCTGCGTTGAGGGTAAACTGGGAAAAAGTTCGTTTTTCTGGAGTGATGACATCACCTGCAGAAACAATAACCCTGCCTCACATGGAAAACTCATTTCTTCTTTTAACGGAGAAAATTATTCTGTTTTACCGTCTGGAATCACCTCAAAAACCTGATATAAAATATAAGAACCAGGAACTTTAAACTGCTCCCTCTTCCCTCTCTCCAAGGGACAAAGGAATGTGGGAGAGGAGCGGGGACAATCCCGATCTCCTGTCCTGGTGGGAGCTTGTCCTGCCTCACGGCGGGGCTGGACTGAAATGAGCCTCAAGTCCTTCTGACCGAACCAGTCTGGGGTTCCGTGATCCCAGTATCATTCTGGGAGCCACTGGGACGTTCAGCAATGCCCACAGGGCTCAGGAATGTCATCAGAAGGATCCCTGATCCTCCCCTTTCCATTTTATCTCCTCCAAACGGAGTTCCCGGCTCCCTCCCGATGATCAGGTGTGATTGAAACCCTTCCTTCCCTCCTGCTTCAGTTCCTCTGGAGAAGCTGAGCTCTCCAGGTCAAAAAGCGATTTCAAGATCTGCTTCCAGCCCCACCGCAGCTGTCTCCAAAGGCGGAATTCCCTCTCCATTCCCCACTCTCGGCCCGTCTGATGAGCAGCCGAAGGTCACTCCCGATGGCTGTGCCAGGAACGGGAGCGGAGTTTGGTGCGGAGGGTCCCGAGCAGCCGGAGCTGTCCCGGGGCGGCGGATCCGTGTGTGCAGAGCCTGTCCGGAGCGCGGGGCCGAGGGGAGGGAGATGTGCTGTCCGTGTGTCCGTGTGTCCCTGTGTAGCCTTCCTGTGTCCGGTCCCTGTCCCTCCGTCCTGTCACTGTCCCTGTGGTCTGTCTTCCTGGTCCACCTTGTCATCCCTGGTGTCCCTGTTCCTGTGTACTGCCATCCCTGTGTCCTGTGTCGTCACTGTGTCCCTAGTGTCCCTGTTCCCTGTGTCACGTGTCCTGTGTCCTGCTCCCTCCCTGCATCCCTGTCCTGCTGTCCTTGTTCCCTTGTCCTGCTGTCTGCTGTCCCTGTCCGCATTCCTGTGTCCCTGCGTCCCTCGTCCCTGCGCCCTGTGTCCTGTCATCCCTGTTCCTGTGTCCGTGTGTCCCTGGCATCCCTCGTGTCCTGCCCTGTGTCCTCTCCGTGTCCTGTTCTCCTGGTCCGTGTCCGCTGTCCCTGTGTCACTCTCGTATGATCCTGTTCCTGCTGTCCTGTGTCCCTATGTCCCTGGCCTGTCTGCTCCCTGTGTCACGCATCTGTGTCCTGGTCCTTGCTCCCTGTCCTGTCATCCCTGTGTCCGTGTCCTTCCTCGGCCTGCCATCCTCTCCCGTGTCCCTGTGCCCGCTTGCCCTCTGTCCCTGCTGTCCTGTGTCGCCTGCCTCCGCCCTTGTCCTGCATTGTCCCTGTGTCCTCGCCTTCCATCCTGTTCTCTGCCATCCTCCGTCCCCCGTCCCCCCGTCCCTGCATCCGCCTCCTGTGTCCCTGGTGACTTGTCACTCCCGTCCCTGTGTCCCTGCCATCCCTGTGTCCCTGCCGTCCCTCCCGTCCCCGAGTCCCCGCCGTCCCCGCCGCTCTGCAGTGGCCGCTCTCCGCAGCAGCAGCAGCAGTGAGTGTCACACTCGCACTGCGGGCTCTGCAGCAGCACCGCCGTGCGCTCCCCGGTCCTGCTGCGCTCCGGGCACTCCTCCTTCCCATCCTCTCACCTGTAGGATCCGCGCCGCCTCTCCAATTACACCCCGGGGGCGAGGAGGGAGGGATGGGGGCATTCAGGGGCGGCTCCCGGCCCCGCGGCGCTGCCCAGCCGGTGGGGAAGGGAAATCGGGAGGAGCTTTTCCCCCGTGCAGGTGCGGGCTGGCGGGGCTGAGCAGCGGGCACGGCTCCGGCTCCTCGCTCTGCCGGCTCAAAGGGAGCGCCTGGCGATGGATTGGATGGGTTTGAAGGATCTGGAAAGCCCTGAGGTCCCTTCCCACCCCAGGAATTCCAGGATGGCGCGCTCAGCCATGTGCTGGCGTGCGGGGAGCACGAGTGTGAGGAGCCGGGAGGAGCGGCGGGGACAGCGAGGACACCAAGGACAGCTCCGGGAGGGCACCGGGACCGCCCTGCAGCCATCGTTCCATCCCGGGAACATCCCGAACCGCGGAATGCCGATTCCTCCTCCAGCAGAGCCCCTGCCGGGCTCACTCCGCCTCTGAACATCCCGGGATATTTATTTTCCCCTCAGGGCTCTGTCCACGGCACGCCTCCCATCCTTCCCTTTCCAACACCCGTTTTCCTGCCCCGCTCTGATAATCCCCGATTTTCCAGCAGCTCTGACTCATTCCCGGCGTTCTGTTTGCCGGTTCCCGGGCGCATTCCCCGCTCTGGGGGTGGATTTTGGGGATCCGCCGTGCCCGGGCTCCAGCGCTGGGCGGGCAGGGCACAGGGAGGGCAGAGCCCGAAGCGGGGACACCTCAAACACAAATCAGATCTCTGTTCTGCCCCTCCGGGTGAGCCCAGCCCGGCAGGACGGGGTTGGTGGCGCTGGGATGGGCACAAAGCCCGGGCTCTGCTGTCCCCAAACCCGCCCTGAAGCTCCTCATGCCCAAACCCGGGATCCTGGCACAGATTTGATGCCGTGCTCCTTGCAGGAATGGGTGAACCCAAAAGGACACGGCTTCAGGGAGCTGCCTTCAGCTCTTTGTGGGTCCCGGGCTCTCTGTCCTTCCCTCCTCGTATTCCCGAGGCATTTCCAGGGGTTTTTCTGCTGAATCCTTGAGAAAGGGTAGGAATGATCGGCGCTGATCACTGTGCCTGGGTGGAGGGAATTCTGCTGCTAAAAAACCCAGGGAACGGATAAAATTACAAGTTCAGGGGATGGGCGCAAGGGTTTGGCCAAAAAAAAATCCCATTTATTCTGGTATTTTCCATGAGGGCAGATCCCACAGGCTGGAGGTGACCTCGAGCATCCCGGTGGTGGATCTGCAGGGGACTGGGGAGCTCCCCACTCCGTGGGATTTGCAAAAACCGCTGCCCAAATCAGATTTTAGGGTAAATTTTTGGATACTCCTGGAATGACATTTTAGCAGAAAACGGTCCGAGATTTGCTTTAAGCTGGAAGAGGGCAGGGATGGATAGGGATATGGAAAGGGAATTGTTCCCTGGGAGGGTGGGGAAGGGCTGGGAAGGATTCCCAGATTTGCTGTGGTTCCCCTGGATCCCTGGCAGTGCCCAAGGCCAGGCTGGACATTGGGGACAGTGGGAGCTGTCCCTGCCATGGCAGGGGTGGCACTGGGGGATTTAAGATCCCTCCAACCCAAACCATTTGGCATTCCACGATTCCTTCCCACACTGACCTCGGGGTGAAAACAGATCCCATAAGGAGTGAGGTTCCCCTGAAGATCCCCATCTCCCCGCACCCACACCCTGAGCCTGTCCCAGGATCAGCCCATCCCTCTCACGGACAGATCCCCTCTCCAGGAGCTCAGTACTGGCTCACAACCCCACACATTGACACTTTTGGGGTTTCCTCACCCGATGGAACCCTGCAGCCGGGTGTGGGAAGCTCCTGGCCCCGCTCCCAGCCCGGCTCTGTCACCCCATCCCGCCGGGGTTGGTGTCTGTTGGATCAGAGCCCGGCTCAACTCCCGTTTTTGGTCTATTACCCTCCACCATTTAAAAATAGAGCTGTTACTAAGCGATGGCAGCCAGGAGAGAGCCCAGCCTATTGAGGAGCTCCTGGGAACAGGTATTTTTCCCAGCCCAGGCGCTGTAAACATTGTGGGATGAGAAATTCTGAATCAGAGCCTCCTCCTTCCCTCCCTCCCATCCCCGCTGCCACTCTCCCGTTATCCCAAAACAACAGCAGCACCTTTGGGAATGGTTTATTTTCACTCTGAGTGCCTTGGCTTTCAGGTCAGCTGTTCCAGCCTTTCCAAAAATCTTTCCAAAAATATTTCCAAAAATGGAAAAGCAATGGGGTGGCATTGCCAGGGACAGGAGGTGAGGGTGTCCCAGCACTGCCCGTGTCCCCAAGTGCCACCTCCACAGGGATTTCAAATCCCTGCAGGGATCAGGGTTGGAATTCACCCTTTCCATGGAGGAATTTTCCCAGCTTTGGCTCTTTCCCAGCACTTTGGGCCCTGCTTTTCCCTCTCCTTTCTCTTCCTGGGGCTCCAGATCCCGGTGCAAAGCCAAGAGTGGCACAGGCAGATGAGAGAAATGATTTGAATTAATAAAAAGATGAAGAGGAATTGAAGGAACAGCTGTAATTTTCCTACATGGGGTTCAAATCCGTGCCAGCCCCAGCAGCTTTCCTGAATCCCTCACGGATTTATGGCAGCAGGAACTTTTGCAGTGGGTTTTTTGGGACTGGATTTAGGATAAAGTCTCTTCTGACAGGGTTAGAAGCGGGCAGAAAATTCTCATTAAATACCAGAAGTGACATTTTCAATTAAGCAAAGGAAGAAAGCAGCTGAGAATTGATAGGCCTGCTCCAGAAAATGGGGGGAAGCGTCATAAAAAATGGGAAGATGCAGCTGGAGAAGCCTGAGAATTAAAAATTACAGCCATACATTCAAATTATCCAAAGGAATGATGGATCTGTCCCCACTCCAGGCTCTTTTGTGTCAAAATGCAGCAGCGGAGAGGCAGAGCTTGGCTTTGCCCACGTGTGGGATTTGAGGCTCAGCCCATCCCAACAGCTCTTTGGGAATGCAGAGCTCCTCTCATTGCAGGATTTTGGGATTGCTGCTCCTTGTTAACTGAGGATTTGGGATTTGAGGCTGGAATTGGGGGAATCCAGGAGCCACAGGTGCAGAGTTGGAGCGAGGAGTGGTGGCTTTGTGTGCTCCAGGGGCAGAATTCCAGAATGGAATTATTGAACACAATTCAGGGGAAATGGGATGAGCAAATCATTCCCCAAAACCCAACTCCCGCACCTCCTGTTTTTGCAAACCCCACAAGGACGGGGCTTTTTTCCCCAAGAAGTCCCCGAGTTCAGCTCAGAGGGGATGGTGAGAACGCTCTCAACCCTTCCCTTTGCTCCGAAGGGTCCATAAATCGGGAATAGGGGATGGCAGGAACGTGGAATGGGGGAGCTTTGGGTTCAGACCATGGACAGCTCCCAAAAAGCGGCTGAGGGATGAGCCGGAGCCTCCTGTGAGGCCAGGGAGAGCAGGAACCGGGGGGTTTGGGGTGGGAAGCAGAACCGGGGGATTGGGGTGGAGAGAGCAGAGTCGGGGGTTTGGGGTAAGAGGAGCAGGGATGGGGTTTGGGGTGGGAGAAGAGAAACCGGGGGTTTTGGTGGGAGAGCAGAACCAGGGAGTTTTGGTTTTGGGGTGGGAAGGAGCAGGAACCGGGATTGGGGGGAGAGCAGGAACGGGGGTTTGGGTGGGGAGAGCAAGGATGGGGGTTGGGGTGGGGAGAGCAGAACCGGGGTTTTGGGGGGCAGAGCCAGGAACCGAGGATTTGGGTTGGGGAGAGCAGGAGCCGGGGATTTTGGGGTGGGGAGAGCAGGGATGGGGCTGCTCCTCCCGGGGATCCATCGAACCCGGCCGGTATGAGGGGCATCGCTCCATAGGGCTGTGGGAACGGCAGATCCATTCCTGGGATCAGCTTTCCTGGGATCTGCTCTCCCGGAGGGTTCCCTTTGCAGGATTTCTGCTCAGGAAGGGACACGAGCATTGAAATGATTCCAAACCATCCCCCAGCACAGCACAGCTCCTTCCTCCCCAGCCCAGTTCCACTGATCCCAAAGTTCTGGGATCCCTCTTTGTCCAGGCACACGGATTTCTCCTCTCTCCACATTCCCTTTCCATCCCAGCAGCTCCCACTCCCTAGGGATCCAAGGGTTGCTCTGAGTTGTGGATTCTGCCCAGCTCTGTTGTTTCTCTGTTTGTCCAAAATAAAATAAAAAAAAACTTTTTAATTCCCCCACAAAGTGACTGAAGCGCGTTTTCCTCTCCTAATTCTCCCAAATTCCCCCATATCCCGAATCCAGTGCGTTGATCAGGGAGCTGTGAGGGGGACGCTGCCTCCTCCTCCTCCTCCTCGTCCTCCTCCTCCTCCTCCCCTCCCCAATCTCACTCCGCTCACGGCTCTGTGATGCCGCTCCAAACCCTAAACTCGGGGATTTCAGAGACCTTTTCCACCCTAAATAATTCCGTGATCCCGCCTTTCTTCTCCGACTGCCTTTGCTGAATTTTTCATCGCCCCCGCCGGGCTCCGGAGCCGCCTTTGGGGTTGGGGTTGGATCATGGAATGTGGCTGAGAGCCACAGGCAGCTCTCCCCAGGGTCAGGAGAAGGTTCTGGAGGATCCCCACCTCTCCTGCTCATCCTCATCCATCCAGGGGTTCCCATTCCCGAGCCTGAAGGATTTTCCTTCCCCTCTGCAGAGGACGCAGCGCTCCATAATTCATACCCGACCTTTCCTGTCCGTGCTCCAGGACAGGCACTGTAAAAAAAAAAAAAAAACCCTAAAAATTCATTTCTTCAGGAAAAAAATAGCAATAGGCTGTGGAAGGGGCTGGTGGCTGGGAATGGCTGTCACGGGGGATGCTCCGTGCACGGTGCCCAGCCCGGGTGGGGATCGCGAGGGCAGGGCGTGTTCCTTTCCATCCCCTCTGGTGCTTTTCAGCCCTTTTGTTTCCATCCCTTTTGGTGTTTTTCAGCCCTTTTGTTTCCATCCCTTTTGGTGTTTTTCAGCCCTTTTGTTTCCATCCCTTTTGGTGTTTTCCAGGCCCTTTTGTAGGATTCCATCCCGGGCTCTGCAGGGGAAGGGATCCCTCAGCCCCTGAACCCAGCGGGGCTGTCCCAATCCTGTTGGGAATGAGAAGGATCCAGCCTGGCACGGTCAGGGGGCTCCCAAAATTCCATCTCCGCGTGGCCGGTGGAGTCACGGAATAATCCTGGATGGATTTGGAGCCGGGAGGGACCTCAGAGATCATCCAGAGCCACCCCAGCCATGGCAGGGACCCCTGCCACTGTCCCAGAGTGCTCCACCTGATCAGGAACATTCCAGGGATCCAGGGGCAGCCACAGCAAATTTGGGAATTCCATCCCAGCTCCTCCCCACCCTCCAGGGAACAATTCCTGTCCAATATCCCATCCATCCCTGCCCTGTGGCAGTGTGACCCTATTCCCTGTGTCCTGTCCCTCCATCCCTTATCCCCAGTCCCTCTCCAGCTCTCCCGGAGCCCTTTTAGGGAAAACCACAGGGACTGAATCTCAAAAACTCCCAAGAGGAGGGATCCAGGACACACTTGGAGGAGGAGGATTTGTTTCCAAACGCATTAAAACGCTTACAATGCCTTTTCTATCCTTTTTTTTTTGGGCATGGAGCTGCTCGGGGCAGAGGATTTCTCTCTGTGGGAGATTCCCGGGAGGATCCCGCCGGACCCGGTTCTGCAGTGGGGTCTGATCCACACTCATGCCCTCTCCGGGTTTTGGGGTGGGGAGAGCAGGAACCGGGGGGTTGGTGGGGAGAGGCAGGAGTCGGGCGATTTTGGGGTGGGGAGAGCAGGAACCGGGGGATTTGGGTGGGGAGAGCAGGAGTCGGGCGATTTTTGGGGTGGGGAGAGCAGGAACGGGGGGTTTTGGGGTGGGGAGCAAGGATGGGGGTTTGGGTTTTGGGGTGGGGAGAGCAGGAACCGGGGGGTTTTGGGGTGGCAAGAGCAGGCCCAAGCCTCCGTTTTTTTCCCCCTGGTGCCGGAGGAGCTGCAGCGAGTGGGTTTGTTAAAATTCAGCTCAGCCCATCCTCCTGACAACCGCGGAGCCAGGGCAGGCTGCGGGAGCTCCACGCCGCTGAATCATCCGGCTCTCCTGCAGCAGAGATTCCTTCCCTGGCAATGAGCAGGGACGGGATCACGGCTGCTCCTCGTGATCGATGCCACAGCGGGGGGACGCTGGGAGTTCCTGAATTTTCCCTTCACAGCCCCGCTGAGGATGGACTGGATGGAATTCCTCCCATTTCCATGTTTGGAGAGGACAAGGGCACGGGTTCAGCCCCAAACCGCAGGAATTGTGACGAGAAATTCCCTTAAGGAGAGCATGGATGGGATGGATGGGATGGTCCATGGGGGAAAAGCCCTTGTGGGGCTGCCCCTGATCCCTAGATCCCTGGAGAACATTGGGACAGTGGGATGTGTCCTGCCTTGTGGGGCTGCCCCTGGATGTATTCTGGAGCACTTTGGGACAGTGGGAGCTGTCCCTGTCCTTTGTGGGGCTTCCCTGGATGGATCCTGGAGCACTTTGGGACAGTGGGATGTGTCCCTGCCCTTGTGGGGCTGTCCCTGATCCCTGGATGGATCCTGGAACACTCTGGGACAGTGGGAACTGTCCCTGCCCTTTGTGGGGCTGTCCCTAAATCCCTGGATGGATCCTGGAGCACTTTGGGACAGTGGGAGCTGTCCCTGTCCTTTGGGAGTGTCCCTGATGGATTTGGAGCACTTTGGAACAGTGGGGATGTGGTTTTCCTTTGTGTGTCCCTGCCCTTTGTGGGGCTGTCCCTAATCCCTGGATGGATCCTGGAGCATTTTGGGACAGTGGGAGCTGTCCCTGTCCTTTGGGAGTGTCCCTGGATGGATTCTGGAGCACTTTGGGACAGTGGGATGTGTCCCTGCCCTTTGTGGGGCTGTCCCTAATCCCTGGATGGATCCTGGGCATTTTGGGACAGTGGGAGCTGTCCCGCCCATGGGATGGCACAGAACAAAACGAGAATCAAAGTCTCTCCCACCCACCTCATTCTGTGGTTCTGGGATCTTTGGGTGCTGCCCAAAGGTCATTGTTTTGGAGGCTGGAATGTTTCACACTTTCCAGTGGAATATTTGAACAATTCCCTAATTTCAGCCGGTCGGTTTTGTGCAAACATCCAAGGAAAATCCATGGCTTGGAAAACAAGCAGATGGAAAGAGGGGTTTGGAGAAGTTTTTGCTGGTAAATGATATTCACTGAGTTCTTTGCAGCCTTCCCTGCTTTCCTCACGGATTCTAAAGGTGCTGATGAAGCAGAAAACACCGGGAAAGGAGCAGTGGGATTTGCACGAGGGAAGGACGATGGGAATGTGCCCATGGGATAATTTGGAGCCCATAAAGGCCGGGAATGGGATGGAGCACCCAGCCCTTGGCTCGGTGTAAATCCATTATCTCATCCCGGCCTAAAAATAACCACTCCAAATTATTGCGAGCTCTGCACAGGCTCCTGCTTCCTCCTCACACTTAGTCATAAAGCCGGGATCAATAGGAGCGTTGGCAGCCCGGGCACGTTCCTGCCTGCTGCAGAGAGAGCAGAGCCGAGCTGGCTGTGGGAACGGGGGATTCGGGGGATCCTGACCCGGGGAGGGCGGGAACGGGGATCTGGGGGGATTCGGGGGATCCTGACCCGGGGAGGGATGGGGACGGGGATTGGGGGGGATTCGGGGATTCCGGACCCCGGGAGGGTGGGGATCGGGGATTTGGGGATTCAGGGGGATCGGACCCCCGGAGGGTGGGGATGGGGATTGGGGGGGATTCAGGGGGATCCGAGACCCCGGGAGGGTGGGGATCGGGGATTGGGGATTCAGGGGGATCTTGAACCCAGGGAGGGTGGGGATCGGAGGAATTCGGGGGAATTTGGGGGGATTCGGGGGATCCTGACCACGGGAGGTGGGAATCGGGGATTTGGGGGATCCGGGGGGATCTGACCCCGGGGAGGGTTGGAGATTGAGGAATTTGGGGGATCCGGGGGATTCGGGGGGATCCTGACCCCGGGAGGGTGAAGGATTGGGATCGGGGGATTCTGGGGATTTCCCTAAAACAGGCTGGGGATCCGGGGGGCATCCCTTCCGAGGGAGGCTGCGGGCTCTTTTTTGGGGTTTCCCATGGGAAAAGCTCCTTTTTCCCTTCACTCCATTCCACCCCACGGAATTTCTGAATTTCTGCCCCACCCCACAATGGGCTGTGACACCAGCTTGTCCCCTTATCCAGAAGGGTCCAACTCCCTACCTCAGACTGAGTGGGAAGAATTTGGTCCAATCCCTGGAAAGTTTGGGATTCCTCAGAGCCCCAAAGGCGGCTCCTGCATGGACACAGTGTGGGCAGAACCCTAAATGGGGACTTCTCCCTGTCACTCAATTCCTCACGCCGATAAATTCCAAACGTGGTACCCTGCTGGGCTCAGTTCCCGCATCGATGACATCTCATCACCAGAGCTGTACTATGGTAATTGAATGCGCTACATCCAGAACTTCATGCATTTTCTGTATTCACAGGCAAAGCTGTGCTCGTAGAGACACTTAACGTCGATGACTGAGTCGGCCTGGGAGCGGCTGCGATCTCCAAGTGGTTATCTCCGCATATAACTCTGGGACGACGCCGTTCCGTGCACAAGACTACAAACCCATTAATTTTTGATGGGGAAAAAAAAATTTCCAGAGATCGATTTCACGTCGCTATTAAACAGCGCCGCTGTAGATAATCCATTCATTGAAATGGAACGCACGGGTTTTCCGTGAATATAAAACGCGAACGGCGGCATCCGTCAGCGGGGAGCAGTGCGGGGACTCATGCCCTGTGAAAGTCCTTCCGGCTTAGAGGGCGGCTTCGCAGCGGAACATGCAGCCCCGGTCCTACGTGAGGAAAATTGCTGGCATGGGATGGGTTGGAAGGGAGCTTGAACCCCTCAAAGTCATCCCAACCCCTGCCATGGGCAGGACCGGCTCAGGACAGGGCTGCAACTGCCAGGAGCAGATTTCCCTCGAATTCCCAAATCCCAACATCCAACATCCCTGCCCTCGTGGGCAGTGTGACCCCATTCCCTGGTTCCACTGTTCCTCCATCACGATTCGAGCCCAGTCCCTCCCAGCTCTCCTGGAACCCTTTAATCCCCAAAGAGCTCATCACCTGGAGCGTTTTCGCCAGCCAGCAGGAAGCGCAGCAGCTTGGCAGCTCCAGGGATTCAGCGAGGAAAAGGAAGAACAGAAATCCGCGTGAACTCGTGAGGATCCAGGAAGCCAAGCCTGGGATTGTTCATTCGGGAGACATCTCTGGGGACAGGTACCATTGCACAGGGGAATGCCGGAGGATGGAAATGAGAGAACGGTTCATTCATCCCTTGAACTGATTCCTCATCTTCGGAGACCCACGGGAAACCACGAGCTTCGCTCCCTCACTAGACTCAGTTAAGCTGTGGGTACATCTCCCGTTAGGGTTTTTTTTTTTTTTTAAATTACTGGGAATGATGCCCGGAACCGGAGCGATCGGGAGCACAAAAAGCAATCCATGCCCAGCCCCTGCCCTTGGCGATTCTGGGATGAGCTGGCTCGGGAGTTTTGCACAATAATGGGGAAATTAGAGGCGAGAGCTGCCACCGTGAGGGATCTCCGGAATGGTTCGGGGATGAGGAGAGGGGGCAGGAGCTGCTGATCCATCAGCAGGAGCGGCTGCAGGTGAGGCGTCACCAAGAATGACAAACTGGGGAAGGGAGGATGCAGGGAGGAGGCACACAAAACCACGTGGAAGAATGAGAAAATCAGGCAGAGAAGGTGCTGCGTGCCTGCCCAGCCCCGGGGGATGGGGCAGCCGGGGGTTGGTGCCAGGAGAGCAGCCCGGGCTGTGGAGAGGCTGAAATGGGTCTGAGTCACTGCGGGGAGAGACTGGGGAGGGCTGGGGACACCCATGGGGTGGGACGGGGACACCCACGGGATGGGATCGGGGAACACCTCCACGGGGATGGGGACACCCATGGGGTGGGGACACACAAGGGCTGGGAAGAGTCAGTGCAGGATGGATGAGGGTTGAAAAATTGCTGGAACAGCCCAGAATCCTGGCACAGGGAATGGCCTGGGCACTGGGAATGCCATCCTGAGCACGGGAGTGTCATCCTGGGCACTGGGAATGCCATCCTGGCAAGGGAATGCCATCGCTGGCAGTGGGAATGCCATCCTGGGCACCGGGAATCATGGAATGGCCTGGGCACTGGGAGTGCCACCCTGGTACAGGGAATGGCCTGGGCACTGGGAATGTCATCCAGTATGGAACGGCCTGGGCACTGGGAATGCCATCCTGGGACTGGATGGCCTGGCACTGGGAATGCCATCCTGGGCACTGGGAATGCCATCCCAGCACAGGGAATCATGGAATGGCCTGGTTGGAAGGGCCCTTCCAGCTGCTCTCTGTGCCAGGGGTGGGACCAAATTCCCAAATTCCCCGGGCATCCCCCTGCATCCCTCACAAAACCAGGAGGGCACTAGCGCACCTCTGCTCGGGATCCACGTGCTCCGTGCCAAGCAATTCCAGCAAATCTGCATTTGTTCCCAACTGGGCAAGAGGAACAGATTAAACCCATCCTTGGGAAGAGCAGCAGCCGTGTAGAAGTCAATAAATAATAAAAAAAAAAAAAAAGATTTGAAAAAAAAAAAAAAAGTTGAATGGTGTAAAATGGGAACCGGGACCCGGATCAAAATGTGTGGTTAAGGACAGAAAGCGGCAGAGAATTTAGAGGGAAAAAAATAACTTTATAGAGCATTGGGAAGATATAAAAAACTGGGAGTGAGGGAAGAGAGCAAAGGGCACGGTGTCACCAAACCCCTGGGGACAAGGGCAGGTTTCTGGAGCATAAGGGATGGAGGGATGGAGCCATGGAGACGAGTTTGAGATGCTTGGGTGAACTTTAAATGTGTGGAAGTTCTGAGAAATAGGGTAAGATTTCAAATAAAGCTGTGCCCGGGTTGAGCCGTGACCATTGGCCCCAGCCCAGAATAACATTTATTGTTAAGAGAAGGCAGAAAAAAAAGAGAAAAAAATAATAAAAAAAAAATCAACGTTTTCCTTAAGGAGGAAAAATCAGCTGAAATGGATAAAATCGTGGTTATTCGGGTTTTATCAGGGGTAAGGAAAGTGTGGACTTTTGGAAATGCAGAGCTCTGCAGGATCTTCCTTCCTAAATTGAGTGTGAGGGCAAGATTCCAGCATTTCCTGGGGAAAATGGGGTGGGAATGATGAAAATGGCACTGGGAGGGGTGAAAATGCCCCTGGAAATAGTGAAAATGCCCCTGGCAGTGATAAAAATACCCCTAGAATGATGAAAATGCCTCTGGGAAGATCGAATATTTCCCTGAGAATGATGGAACGAGGTGGCGCCTGCAGGAGAGGGTAACATGCCCCTGGAAATGATTAAAATGCCCTGGGAATGATGAAAATGCCCCTGGAAATAATAAAAATGCCCTGGGAATGATGAATGCCCTTGGAAAGATTATGCCCTGGAAATATTGAAAATGCCCCTGGGAGTGACGAAGCTGCCCCTGGCAGAGCAGGGAAGCTCTCCAGAGACATTCCCCAAGAAAGTGCCCCGGCAGGGCAGAATGTGGAGCTCAGAAAGGGCTGAGGAAATGCTCCTCAAGGGAAGGGTTCTGAAATCCACATCCCACCCTCTGCCCACGCTTTTCCTGCTTTTTTCCTGGAATATGGACCCAGCCAGGCCTCCCCAGCACTGCAGAAACTCAACATTGTGCCCTCGAGTGCCTCCTGAGAGGGAGATGGCTTTCTGACACATCCTGACTTTTTCCTCCTGTTCTTTTACACTCCATTCCTTCAAGGTTTTATTTTTTAAACTGCAGAGCCCACATAAACCTCAATTTTAATTTTATACATATATATATATTATATAATAATCATAATATATATATTTATAAGCATATTTTTAATATATATCTATTTTTTTCCCGCTTCCCATCTGGAAAACCCCCTTGAACTCATTCCATGAATTAAATTCCCTCTCCGCAGGGAATGAACCCAAATTCCTTACTTCGAACCAAGGAAAAGTTAAATTAAGCTGGAAAGAAATTTGAGGAAGACAGCTTCTAAATTTACACGGCAACGAGAGGTGCAAACACGAGGCTGAGGATTTGCTGGTGGAAAACAGAGCGGATATTTCCGATTTTATCAACAGTCCACAGCCCAGCAGGGATATTTCCTGGGATTAAAAAACATCCAGTGATCCAAGCAAGGGCGGAATTTGGAGGTTTTTTGGGGATATTGCATCCACCCGCAGGGATGATATTTGGAGTTTCTCTGGGAATTTGCTCCACACACTGGGATTGGGAATTTGGGAGTTTCTTTGGGAATTTTCTCCATATGCAGGTATTGGGAATCTCTCTGGGAATTTTATCCACAGGAAGGGATCGAGATTTTGGAGAGTTTTTTTTTTTGGAATTTTCTCCACACGCAGGGATGGGAAATTGGGGAGTTTCTCTGGGAATTTGCTCCACACAGAGGGATGGGGAATTTGGGGACTGTTTTTTGGAATTTTCTCCACATGCAGTGATTGTTAATTTGGGGAATTTCTCTGTGAATTTGCTCCAACACAGGGATCGGGAATTTGGGAATTTCTCTGATTTCTCCACACGCAGGGATTGGGAATTTCTCTGGGAATTTTCTCCACAGGCAGGGATCGAGATTTTGGAGAGTTTTTTTTTTGGAATTTTCTCCCCACACGCAGTGATGGAAAATTGGGGAGTTTCTCTGGGATTTGCCTCCACATCAGGGATCGGGGAATTTGGAGAGTTTTTTTTGGGAATTGCTCCACACGCACGTACTGGAATTTTGGGGAGTTTCTCGGGAATTTTCTCTCAGACACACAGGGATTGGAATTTGGGGAGTTTCTCTGGGGAATTTTTTCTCCACACACGCTCCATGTCCTGTTCTATCCGGCTCCAGGCTGCTCTCCCTCTCAATAAATGGATTTTGGTTATTTTGCAGCTGCTGGAGAGAGCCCAAGAGGAGCCACGGAGCTGCTCCAGGACTAGAAAACCTCTGGAGCCAGCTGGGAATGCTGTGAGTGCTCACCCTGAGAAGGAGAAGGATCCAGGGAGAGCTCAGAGCCCCTTTTGGGCCTAAAGGGCTCCAGGAGAGCTGGAGGAGGGATTTATCTCCTGGATGAGTTTTGTGAAATTGAGATTTGGGAAAATCGAATGAAATCCTCTTGGAGCTCCCACTGCCCTCCCAAAAGTGTTTCCCACCTGCAGCGAGGAAAACGGAACACTGGGCCGCTTAATCCCCACTGAAATAATTCCTTCTGTTATTAATGTTCATATCCCTTCTATTCCTTTGCCATGACTTGAGAAATGTCCTAATTAGAAGCTTGAAATTCATAGATTAAATCAAGAAAAAAAGTAGTGTGGATGATAGAGGACTGATTTTTTCCTGCGAAAATAATTTTAGGGTGACAGAGCTGCTACAGGACTGGGAGAGTTCAGGTCTGGAGAGAAGGATCCAGGGAGAGCTCAAGCCCCTTTTGGGACCTAAAAGGGGCTCCAGGAGAGCGGAGAGGGACTGGGGACAAGGGAAATGGGGGACAGGACCAGAATGGGGTCACAACTGGCCAGAGAATGGAATTTGATGGGATTTTTGGAAAGGAAGTTGTTCCCAGTATAGGGTGGCAGTCCTGGAATAGAATTCTTTAAGGAAACCTGTGGTGCTCTGATCCTCCGCAGACCGGGAGGAGCTGACAAACCAGTGAAATGATCCGCTGGGGAGAGGAATTCCTTATCAAGCCGAAGATTAGGAGGTCCGTGGCCGCTGGAATCCCGCCCCGGAGCCCCCCGTGCCTCCCGCCGGATTAAATCCCGCGTTCCACGGTATCTCTGACCTATTTTATGGATACGAGCCTCCTGCGCTGATAATGACGCACCAACCTCGATTATTCAGCGCTTCTCTAGGCAAATATTTTTCCACCCCCGCTCCTCGTTTAGGAAGCATTCCGGGAACAAGATGATTTTTCTTTCATTTCTGTGAAATAGTGAATCCCTCCGCAAAACATTCCATTAAAAAAAAACAAAAACAAAACCCAAAAAAAAAACAAAAAAAAAACCACAGAAAACAAACACCGGAACACTCCTCCATAGGAATCTTCCTTTTTTTTTTTTTTTTTCCTTTTTTTTTTTTTTTTGGTTGGAAAAAAGCGCTCAATTAGACTCTCCGCAAAACACGGATTGAAGAACAATAACTGGGAGCACCGTTTGTCCTCGGGATTATTCCCCGTTCCTGGAGTCCCGGCAGCATTCCCAACTGGATGTGGCAGATTCCAACCTCCTCCCAAGCCCCCAGCACCCACCGGGATTTTGCTCCGTTCCTGGATTTTTTCCCTCCCTTCCCCGCCCCGCAGGATTTTCCCCATCCCGGTGATTCCAAGCATCACTTCGGGGGGCCTGCAGAATCTGCCCCTTCCTCGGTTTCACCTCTCCCGAGTGCCTTTTTTTTGCACGGAAGCTTTTTCCACAGGGCCAGTCGTGCCAAAGGACAGACACAGCACGGGGGGATGGAGCAAAACTGGAACTCGAGAAATGGAATGTCCCAAAGAACCCTCCCTTTTCAACTGACTAAAACCAGGGAATAATCCCAAGGAAACCCTCCTTTTCTGTAACCTAAAACCAGGGAAGATTGTCCTAAGGAAAAAAACCCTCTCTTTCTGTGCCTAAAACCGGGAATGTCTTAAGGGAACCCCTCCCTTTTGTGGGCCTAAAACCGGGAATGTCATAAGGAAAACCTCTCTTTCTGCCATAAACCTGGGAATTCCTAAGGAACTCTCCCTTTTCTGTGCCCTAAAACAGGGAATGTCCCCAAGGAACTTCCCTTTCTCGTGCTAAAACAGGGAATATTTCCTAAAGAGAAAAACCTCTCTTTTCTGTGCCTAAACTGGGAAATGTCTTAAGGAACCCCTCCTTTTTGTGTGCCTAAAACGGGAACCGTCATAAGGAAAACTCTCTTCTGCGCATAAACCGGAATTATCCTAGGAACTCTCCCTTTTCTGTGCCCCTAAAAACAGGGAAAATTTTCCTAAGGAAAACTTCTCTTTCTGTGCCTACCGGAAAATGTCCCAAACATCCCCCCCCTCTTCTGTGCCTAAAAACCGGGAATGTCCCTATAGGAACCCTCTTCTCTGCTCTCCTGCCTAAAACAGGATATTTTCCTAAGGAAACCTCCTCGTTTCTGTGCCCTAGACCGGAATTGTCTTAAGGGACTCCTCCCTTTTGGTGGTGCCTAAAACCGGGAATAGTCATAAGGAAACCTCTCTTTTTCTGCACATTTAAAACCGGGAATGTCCCAACCAATCCCTCCCTCTCTGTGCTAAAACGGAATATTTTTCTAAGGAAACCTCTATTTCTGTGCTAGAACTGGGAATGTCCCTTCAGAGGAGCTGGACAGGGAGAACGGGAACAGGCAAGCAACATCATTGACAACTGAGCCAAACTGGGCAATTTTGGGATTTGGGAAGATGGAACTGGCTCCAGTCACCAATCCACTCTGGTCAAGGGAAATAATTATCCCCTGCTCGTCACCCACGAACCCAGCTTCCTTCCCTCCCCTTGTGCTCCCAAATAAGCAATTTTTCCTTACTCCAGCGGAGCCTTCTCTTGCTAAAAGAGAAAATAATTTATTGAAATGTAATCAAGAATAATTTATAAATTTCTTCAGAGTGGTTTCAAGCCTCCCATCTCTAATTATCCCCCGATCTCCGTCTCTAATTACTGCAGGCCTGCTTTAAGTAACTCATCGTTCCTCGGGTTCCCGTGCCGCTGCTTTGAGGCGTGCTCAGCTGTTCCCTAAAGAAGTCAGACCCTTTAATGTTCAACTGCTACACTAAAATAATCAAGATTTTATTACATTATTCAGGAGGTTCTCAGTCTTTTCTTCTTTAATTAAAGGATGGAATCCAGAAGGGGCTGAAACACCCCCGAAGCCCTCTGCACCCGCAAACCCCATTTTATTTTACCTCCTGGGGTCATCATAAAACCCCAGATGCTTCAAACACCTCTGAAATGATTGCAAAAACACACAATGTTTACTAAACCTCCCAGCCCCTTTTTGTCTCATCCTTTCCTTGAGCGCCTTAAGCGTCTCTGACAGGAATTTCTTGGGGAGCTCTCCTCGAGCAGGGGTTTAATCCTAAGAGCAGGAGATGAAGGAAAGGAGATTTGGTCCAAGCCTGCAGAATTACTCTCACTCCATCAGAGCCAGGGCAAGCGGGCACAGGCTCAGCTCCTCAGCGCCACGCCAGCACCATGAGCTTCCAGCACTCCAGTGTCACATTTACAATTCCACACAATAATTCCATCAAATAAACCCCGGTTTTAAAGCTCACTGGCCTATATCTGAGCCGGCCCAAACAAGGGCCCCAACTCCGAGCTGTTGTTTCTGCTTTACAGGGGAAAACCTCGAGCAGGGGGACCCCATTCCTGAATTCATTATGCCTGGGAAATATTCCCTGTTTTTCACCCTGGCTCCTCCAGGGTTTGGATCTGATGTTGGACTGTCCTCACGGGGCTGGAAGGGGCCTGGAGAGTAGCCCAAAGCCCCTTCCTTCCCTGGCCATCAGCCCAGAGTGGGGTGGGGCACTGGGAATGGTCAGGACCCCCACAACCCCTGCTTTGTCCTGAAGAATTCCTGAAGGAAATCCATTGGGATTTGGGCGGTACAGCCCTGCCTCAGAGGGGTTCCTGGGGTGCCAAGAACAATCCCGGGTTTAGGCTGAGGTATCCAGAATGGGTTGGGATGGACGGGACCCTAAAGCCTCATCCCCAAGGCGCATGGGACACCCTCCTAGTGCTGCTCACCCCAAATGTCCCAGCCCGTCTGGACACCCCAGGGATCCCGGGGCAGCCACAAGGCAGAGCCCAAACCACCCAAAAATCCACAGAATGGGAACCCCAACAGGTGGGCAGCTCCATACCCACACCTGCCTGCAGAAAACGAGCCCAAACACCACAAATACCCAGCAGATGGAACTCCAACAGTGCCAGCCTCCAGTTACCCACCCCTGCCTGCAAGCCACAGCAGTCCATCCAACAGCCCTGGGGCAACCTCTGGGGTAAGGAAAGTTTTCGTGGGTCTGAGGGTCGGGGTTGGTGGCACCTGGAAGCCCGTCAGCGGTCAACGCCACCCCGAGGGTCCCCCCATCTGGGTTCCATCACGGCTTTTTCCCCTCCAAACAAACTGAACTGATCCGTGCTTGGTTTTAAAACCCACATCTGATCCAGCAGAGGGGAGCCAACACCACAGAGGTGCCCCAGCGATCTGGCTCCTCTCAGAGCCCAGGATAACCCCGGGAACTCAGAGCACCAAAAGAAAACACCACTGGGATGCAGAGGCTGATGTCACTGAATTGCATGCTCCTCCTGTTTGTCCTTCCTCAGGTCCGACCCCTGCAATCCCCCGGGCACCAGCCACCACGTCCCCTGCAACAGGGAGGTAAACCCCGCCCACCCCGGGGCCTCCTCGCTGCAGCCATGCTTTTTGGCTGCTGCTCTTAGCACTGCTCTGCCAGGCTCTTGAGCTATTTACTGTCAACCGGCAGAAGCACCAACAGTCCAAGGAAGCAATTTCACCCCTATATAACCTCTCCCCATCGCAGACACAAGCCTGACTAATTTTTTTGACAGCCAGGAGCGAAATGATTGGCTGGCACAAGGGTTCAGATAGCTCCCCAGGTTCAGGAGCGCAGCGATTCACAAACGGGCTGGAAATGGTCAGGAAATGTTTGCAGCCAATTGGGAAAACTGAGTTTGAGCAAGTGAGAAACGTGCAGAAGCGCAGATACCCCAGTGTCCCCGCCCTTGAGCAGTTTGGTCACCAGCTCTGGCTGGATGGAGGGAGGGATGGAATGGAGGGATGGATGGATGGATGGAAGGATTGATGGATGGATGGATGGATGATGATGGATGGATGGATGATGGATCAGGGATGATGGATGGATGGATCGGATGGATGATGGAGGATGGATGGGAGGGATGGATGGATGACAGGATGAATGGCGATGGATGGATGGTGGATGGATGGATGGATGGATTGGATGGATGGATCGGATGGGTGGATTGGATGGATGGAGGGATGGATGGATGGACAGGGATGGAATGGATGGATGATGGATGATCAGGATGGATGATGGATGATGAGTGTGGATGACAGGGATGATGGACAATGAAATTGGATGGATGGATGGATGGATGGATGATGGATGGGATGAGGATGGATGGGTGGAATGGATGGATGGAGGGATGATGGATGGACAGGGTGGATGGATGGGATGGATGGATGATGGATCAGGATGATGGAGGATGGATGATGGATGATGATCAGGGATGTGATGGAGAGGGGATGGACATGGATTGATAGATAACGAGAATGGAATAACGATGGATGGATCAAGGGATGGATGGATCAGGGTGGATGGATCAGGATGGATGGATCAGGATGGTGAATCAGGATGGATGGATCAGGATGGCTGAGGGATATGTTCCCCGTGCCCTGCTGGGGTGGAATGGGAGTGCTGGGGAAGGGCTCCGGCTTGGGCAGGATGGGAAGTGACCGGGCCTGCATCCCCGGGGCTCTGGCCTCAGTCTGATTCTTTCCATCTTGCTTGAGGCCAGCTTCCTCATTTTCATATCATGTCCCCAGGTTTTCCCGCTGGTCCTCCCCTGTAATGTCTGGGTGGCCGCAGCAGGGGGTGGGGTCTCAGGGGTCAGCTCGCCTCCCAAGAAGCCGCTGGACCCAGGAAAGCTTCTTTGGATCTACACCCCAGCCTCAGCCTCAGCTCCACTTTTTCTGGTGCAGAAGAAAGGGAAGCTCTCACACAATGATCAGTTCCCTCCCACAACACCTCGACTCTCCTCATTCAACATTCCTCAGCGTTCCTGATCCCTCTGGCAGAACCTTTGGATTGGCAAAAAGAAAAAAGCTCACATCAAACCGGCCCCCAAGTTGTCCCACTCAACTGGTTGTTCGGAGAGCAGAACATAATCCAAATAAATAAAGGAAAGGAAGTTCTGTGGGAGCCCTGGACCCCCCTGCAGGTGCCCAGCTCCGCTTAGAACAACCTTCGTCACCAATAATGCTCATTAAACTCCCCCTGGCCTTTCCTGCCGCACACAATTTCCCTTGTTTGGGTTTTACTCACGAGCCCAACAGAGACTTGTTTAGCATCCAGATTTATGGCATCTTTCCATCCCTCCGAGAGCAAATGAAAATTTGATGACAAATCCATACCAATTTAAGTGGGAGCACTCAATGACTGGTGAGCTGCGCTTGCCTCTTTGCCCTCGTATTCCATTAGTCAGCCTTGGAATGACATTTATATGGCAGACCCTTGGCCTGCCTCACTCTAATCGGGGTATGGAACATCCCAAAGCCTCTGGAGGTGGGGAAACACTCCTGGCTTTCCTCTCTGAGCAAAATGAGCACCTTCTAAAAGCCATTGGCAGATCTGCTCTCATTTGAAAACGCATTTTTTGAATGGTAGAATAAACACAAATGTTGAGCTAAGAGTATTTCCTAAGAAAAAGAAAGAGAAGAAGAAAAAGGAAAATAAGAAAAAAAAATAGAAAAAAAATATTATCCCTAAAACTTGCATTTTAAAAGGTGAGCTTCAAGCCACTGGGGCTGTGACAAGATTAGAAGTTATTTTTGCTTTTAAAATAAATCGCTTCTGCTTCCCATGGGAATTTTCCTGCATGGTCACTCAGTCCTGCTGCTCTTCATGCAGCCTGCTTTTTCCTGGCAGAACTCCAAAGCGGAAGAAATGGATTTTTTTACTAAATTTGCAATAGCTTTCGTGACTTCATTAAGCAGAAACCAAATTCTGTGCGTTTCACTGGAAATCGATTGGAACAGATGAGCCTGCCAAAAACCTTTTAGATCCATTCTGAAATGATTTTCCTAAAAATGTGCTGGGATCTCTCCAAATTTAGGGAGGATCTCCCTAACACCTCATCGCTGCTCGTTGGCTCCTCAGATGGAAAAAAACAGCAGAATCCCTAAAATCCGAATTCCCTGTTGGGAGCTGAAGCAACCCATGGATGAAACACCTGGAAACGGAGGCCAGCCCAAGACCTCCGAGGGAACTGGGAATGTTCAGTTGAGTTGGGTGTTTCACCCCTGAATGGAATAAAAGAGCAAATCCAGAAAAAAGGCAGAATTTGAGACATGCTGCTGGTGGCACTCCAAGAAATACACGGTGGATCTTACAGGAATATTGCTCAGAAAAAAAAAACCCATTCCTTTCCCTAAACTCAGCCACCCCTTCCCAGCTCGAGTTCCATTTTGTGCTCCCAATCAGTTCATCACCATGGGCTTCGCTTGGGCAGCGAAGCCTCTCGGGGTTTTTCTCCAGTCCAATAAAACATTTCCAACGGAACGGCGTGGCTGAGCAGAGCTGGACCTGAGTCAGTCCCAAGTGTACTGGGAAAGTCAGGGTGAAATTTTGGGGTTTTTCACCTTAGATCGAAAGGAATAAAGGAGCAATCCACAAAAAGACGGGAATTTTGAGACGCTGCTCAGGGACACAGGAACTCTGAGAAATACATGAAATCTTACGATTACTCGCTCCAGAGGAAAAAAAAAACATTCCTTTCCCCTAAAACTCAAGCCACCCCATTTCCCCACTTGAGTCCCAGCTCCGTGCTCCCATCAATTCCATCAACCATGGCCCGCTTGGCACGAAGCCCTCGGGGTTTTCCTCACCCAATAAACATTTCCGTGGAAGGGTGCTGCGCAGAGCTCATTAACACGTCCCAGTTTGCTTTCTTCCCCAACCTGGATGTTTTTCCTTCCACAGAGCCACGGAATCATTGAGATTGGGAAAAATCTTCAACGCCACCGGCTCCAACCTTTGCTGAGCACCTGGAGGAACGGGTGGTGCTGTGGGAACGGGATGGCCTTGGAGGGCTTTTCCAAAATAATGATTCGGTGATTTTGTGCTTTCCTCAGGAGCGAGCCCATTTTTATCCCCACAGCTGTGGTGAAGAATGTTATGTGCTTGCCGTGGCACTCTAACTCTGGAATGGGATCCAATTGTGTCAAGTGTTCCCAGATTTAACGAGGGATCGTGGAGCGGCTGCGGAATGAGCTCCTCACGGAGCAGCGGCTTCTTGGGTGAGAATTGCAATTCCTGCAGAAGCTTCATTCCCAAATCCCCTGGGAATCAGCCCGGGAGCTCCTGGCTGCGGGTTTCCTCGGCAAAAGGGATGGATGCAGCAGGATTTCTCTCCTTTCCGCAATCCCACAGTATGTGCGGATGGAATTCCAGCAGCTGGAGAGGTCTGGGAATATTTCAGGAGAGCTGATTCCTGACGAGGTGTTCCAGAAAAAAAACCTTTCAAAAATTTGAGCAAAATCTCCAAAATTATTGAGGAAAATCTCAAAGATGCAACTTGTTTGGGAGACATTATTTAGGACAGGGAAACAGGAATCAAGCACAGGGGACAGGAACGTTGGATTGTGGGACAGTTGTAGCAGGCAGCACTGACCAGAGGGAAAAGACATTTAAAGGCACAAAGCTAAATATTAAAATGTAAAGATTTGAAAGAAAAACTGAAATTCTTTAAAAAAAAAACAAAAAAAAAACACAAAGAAATTCAGAAACAACCAAGGCAGGAACAGTACAAATAAAAACAACTCAGGGAAACTGCTTTTGAAGCGAGTTTTGGCCATTAAACCCTTGGAAAACATCAGGAATATTCACCTTGCTCTCTGCAATTATTTGTGAGTTCAGGGCTGAGGTTCCTCACTGTGAGTTCATCTCTCCTCCAGCGCTTAACGAACAAATTCTGAATCTAAAAGCCTGCGGAAAAATTGGCATTGGGGACTCACCTGCACTTGGGCTCACAAACACTCAGAGAGGCACAAAACAGGGCTGGGGCTGGTGGAGAACAGGGGACCCTGTGAAAATCCCATCCAAATGGAGAGATGGGAACAAACCCATCCCGGTGTTTTGTGGAAGATCTGTTTGTTGTCATCTCACTTGTGCAAAATGATTCCAGAGCTCATCAACTGTGTCAAGGAGGATTTGAATTCCCTGGAAGGGAATCGCTGCCTTTCCGAGCTCTGTGTTGGGGTGGAAGTAACACTGGCTGATGATAAAGCCCTCATGAGGAAATGCAAACCCAGCACAGGGCAGGGCTGGTGGAGAACAGGGGACACCTCTCAAATCCCATCCAAATGGAGAGATGGGAACAAACCCATCCCGGTGTTTTAACCTCTCTTGTGGAAGATCCGTTTGTTGTCACCTCACTTGTGTAAAATGATTCCAGAGCTCATCAACTGTGTCAAGGAGGATTTGGATTCCCTGGAAGGGAATCGCTGCCTTTCTGAGCTCTCTGGAATGTTTGGGGTGGAAGTGCTGCTGATTGGAAAAACCTTCGTGAGGAAATGCAAACCCAGCACAGAGAAGGGCTGGATGCAAATAAAAAAACAAAAAATGGGAATTTTCTGGTCGAGTTTGGGATTATTTGGGGTTATTGGGGCAGGAGCAGCTCCCTGGGTCCCAAATCCAGGGATGAGCTCCAGAATGTGACGGTGGTAGGAATGGGGGTTTCATTAGTGGGACCCCTCAGCAGGGACTCAGCTCCCACCTGGAGCAGGGCGTGGCTCAAACTCCGTGTTGGGAATCACATCTGAGGAGATTTCCTCATGGAAAAGGTGTTCAGGTATTGGAAGGAGAGAAGTGTGGAGCGCCCATCCCTGAGGATCCAGGAAGGGTGAGGTGGCAACTCAGAGCTCTGGCTTGGGGACAAGTGGATTTGGGCACATCGGGGCACTTGGACACTGGCGCACTCAGGGGTATTCTGAGGCCCAAGCAGAATGAACAGCACTGCCTCAACATGGAGGGATGAAAGGAGCTAAAAAGAGCTGGAAGCTCTCTGCATCACCATTCACATCGGCAGCAATAAAAATATTATTGCATCACCAGTTCACATTCGTGCAGCAAAAAATATTTATCACCTCCTCTCGCCTATTGATCCAAAAGAATCCAAGCAGTGGCAGAAAGAATCAAATCCAATTAAACTTCATCAACTCTCTGGGATCCGGGAATGGCATGTCAGGGAGGAGGGATGAAATCATAGTTATCGGATTTTGAAGGTTTGAATTTTGCAGATCTGGACACGCAGAGGTTTTTTGCTGTTTTCCATGAGGAGCAGTGTCAGGCACGGTGAGGACTGGGATACGGAACAACGGTCCATCCCTCTGCTTCCCACCCTGGAGGCTGCAGAATTCCAGGAGTGAATCCCAGGGTGATGTTCCATGGACCCACGGGATCGCTGAGATCAGAAAAGAGCTCCAAGGCCATCAGCTCCAACTGGATTTGATGGTGTTTGTGGCAACCCAGAGCAGAGATTTCTCTTAAAGCCACCAAAAGGGGATTTAATCTCTACCCAAGGAGGTCAAATTGAGCTCCTGAACTCCTCACTGCCTGATGTTTAGGGAGTGTTCTTGCCAGAATTCCCATCTCCAGTTCCTGGAGCAAAGTTGGACAAGTCCAGAGCAGGAGATGCAGGGTGGACAAAGGACATGAGGAGACACCGGGGAAAGAATCCCAATCACATCTGAGACTGATCAGAGAAATGGAGAACCATGGAATGCAATCACAGGGAGCTTGGAAAAGCTCTCCAAGATCACTGAGTCCAACCTGTGACCATCTCAGATGCCCCTGACCCTCACTGACCATCTCAGTCACTGGAATTATTACTCCAATGTGAGTAATTAATGGAGAAGTGATTCTCATGGCAAACAGATGAGGAGATTCCAGCTGGATGCCATAAGGAGGAACATCTCTGAGACATTGAGAAAAGGACAGACAGAAAAAGAGGGTCAGGAATTCCAATTAATAATTTATTCAGGAAAACGATACAGAAAGCAGAGAGACTCAGCACCAGAAGCTTCCTGAGTGAGGAGAGTGAGGGATGCATTTCCCAGAAACCCCATTCCCAACCCAGAGGAGCCCCATTCCATTCCCAAAACCCCCCCAATTTCCCATTTCCTCCCAAAAACTCCATTCCTCCATGAACCCCATTTCCCATTTCCCCAGGAACCGTCCATCTCCATTTCCCAGGAACCCATTTTCCCGGAACCCCTTCCCAAACCCAGAGGAAGCCCCATCCCCATTTCCCAGAACCCCAATTCCCAACCCAGAGAACCACTATTCCCCATTTCCCAGGAACCCATCCAACCCAGAGGAACCCCATTCCCATTTCCAATAAAACCCATTCCATTCCGAGAAACCCCATTCCCAACCCAGAGGAACCCCAATCCCATTTCCCAGGAACCTCCTTGTCCAGGAACCCATCCCATTTCCAACCCATTCCCAACCCAAGAACCCCATTCCCATTTTCCAGGAACCCCATTCCCAACCCATCCCCTTCCTTTCCCAGAGGCGCCGCATCCAGAAAAGTGAGCTCCAGGAACCTGCAGCCAAAAATTTAATAAATGATGGGGATAACCAAACATTTTCCTTTAACTTGTCCTGCCTCTCCACATGTCCCCCGTGCCCTCTCCTGCTGGTGACAGCTCAGCTCGGAGCAGCCACTTCTGGAGGAGCGAAAATAGGCCAAGCTCAAAACCGCCTTCGTTAAGAGCAGTTAAACACAGACCTCTGCTCCCGTCAAAATGAAATTAAATCTTCAGAAATCTTGACTGCCGGGGAGGGACTCTGGGGAAGAGCTGACATCTCCCAGCGTAACCTATTTTTGAGTCTAGACATGCCAGATGTGTCCTGCTGCTGGTTCCTTGAGTTATTCCCTGCTATTCGGGGATGTGTTACAGCATCCGTGACAAGCTCCAATGGATGAGATCACTGAAATTCCAGGACTCTCCGCATGATTTATGGATATTAGCAAGGCTCTCTTCAGTGATTTACTCTCGTCCAACCTGCTGCTCTCTCAGCTGAGCTCTGAAGCCCTGGCGAAGTGGTCCAGGAAAAGCTGTCCCTGTGTCCCTTGGAGCAAGGGAAATCCACAGAAATATTCCCAGTGGGAAGGGATCCACGAGGATCAACGAGCTGTTTTCCATGCTCTCCCACCCCCACAGTGGAAATCCACAGAATATTCCAAGTGGGAACAGATCCATGAGGATCAATGAGCTGTTTTCCAGGGAAAAGGCTGTTCCCTGTGTCCTCACAGTGGAAATCCACAGAATATTCCAAGTGGGAAGGGATCCGTGAGCATCACCAGAGCTGTTTTCCATGGAGAAGGCCGCTCCCCCCATCTCCACAGTAGAAAATCACAGAATATTCCAAATGGGAAAGGATCCATGAGGATCAACGAGCTGTTTTCCATGAAAAGGCGTTCCCCATCCCACAATGGAATCACATGATAACAGTAGGTAAGGGATCTGGTGAGGATTAATAAACATGTTTTTCCAAGGGAAAAGGCTGTCCCCCATCCCCACAGTGGAAATACAGAGAATATTCCCAGTGGGAAGGGATCCATGAGGATCAATGAGCTGTTTTCCAGGAAAAAGTCTGTTCCCCCACCCCCAGAGTGGAAATCCACAGAATATTCCAAGTGGGAAGGGATCCATGAGGATCACCAGAGCCCAGCTCCCAAACCCAAATGAAGAACCTCCAACCTCAGCACAAAAGAAATCAAACCAAAAGTAAAACTCTGGATACACAAGACCCTTGAACATCTTCTTGAGAATGACGAGAAAGAGAAGAGGACAATAAAATGGCCACCAGCATAAACAGAGGGATTTTGAAATTCCAAATTTTTCCCAAAAACCCAATTAGACACCAACAAACTGCAAATGAAATGCACTGAATTTGATAAAATCCCGGCTTGATGATGTTTAATTGTCACATGGGAGAAAAACCTCCAGTCTTGGCCCTTTTTGGGAACTTTTTGTTTCGTTGCTCCCTCAGCCTGTCCAGGGTCTCCATCCCCTTCCCAATTCCCTGTCCCAGCAGAGGACACACAAACCCCTGTTCCCTATCCCTGTCACTCATTTCCTTCATGCCCGACGGGTTCCCCAATCCCCACCAATAAATTCTAGCCAATGAGACATTATTGAACAGACTGAGTGGGAATTATGAGCTTCCAAGGATGAAATTCCAAGGATGGAACAGGCATGGAGGATTCCCAGGAAATCCCAGCCCTTCTGGGGCAAACACTCAGCCAGGGAGGGCCTGCAAGGAGCTGCTCAGAATTATGGCACTCTGGCCCCAAAGATGGACTCATGTGCTGGAATCCCACCTGTTTAACATAAATATTCTAAATAAAACCAACTGCAAGTGAAGGTGTCCCATCAGGGACACGAGGATGCTACTTCCAGGTTGGGACCAAACACATCCAAAGGAAAAAAAATATTCTGCCTTCTTGTGCTTCAAAGGTTTTTGAGAAAACTAAGATTGTGTTACGTGATTATTCCCTTTAAAAGCCATTTCCCAGCCAAAACACCAAAAATAGATTTGAAAAGTGTTTCTCTGTCAGGCAGAAGGACAAAAACCCGACCCCCGGGCAGAGAGAAAAAGAAATTCGTGTCCCTAATGCACATTTTCTGCTGTTCTTTTCCACCTTTATTAATAGTCAGGTCAAAAATTTTAAAATGGAAAATTATTTTTTCTAAAGGAAAAGGAAGTCTTGCATTTTATTGCTGCTGTGTGGGTTTATCCCAAAGCTGCACCTTATCCTGGTGGATAAAGCTGGCTCTGATCAGCGTCCTGCAGTGCCCACAGCCAGGAAACAAAAACACCTTTTTTTGAGGTGAATAACAGAGCACAGGAGAGCAGAGCAGTGCAGGATGGGCAGAATTCCTCCTGCACACAGAAATTTGTGTTTAATCACAGATAGAAGGGCCAAAGCAGGGCCTGGCTCTGGGCCTGACTCTCAAAGCAAGGCTCAGCTCTAGGCCTGACACCCAAGGCAGGTGTAAGAGACGGTCGAATTCCTCATTTGTCTCACAATCAATCGAGATGGACAGAAATACACCCAATCTCTCTCAACAACAAACAA
>CM019221.1:30214706-30309652 GCA_009741485.1 Malurus cyaneus samueli
ATGGGTCTTCCAGAGATAGAAGTGATGGATCAGGCACTTAGTGCATAGAAGTTGAATTTTAGAATTATGGTTCACAGCGTTGGAAATTTTGGGACACATAGTACAATCAGACTAATAAACCTGAACAATAGACGTTACTAAGTAGCAAATAATATAATATTATAATAGAAACAATATAATATAAACCAATTTAATAAATATAAATGTAACACAATACAGTACAAATATAAATACAATATAAAATGAGTAATAATCAGCAACCAGTTAAGAATAATAATTGGGAATTAAACAAAGCATATTTTAAAACAAAAAAACCAAACAAAAATAAAACAACAAAACAAACCCATTCGCACAAAAACCAAAAGACACCGAAAAAAGTTTATTGCTTATGTTTTGGTACTTTAAAACCGAAACCCTCGTGAAGCCTTTCCCCCGGACCCGGTAGCAGCCGGTCTCCAGGTGCCCCACCGCTCCCGAGCCTCGCAGGCAACCGGCGCCGCTGCCCCAAGACGGCGCCGGCCCCAGCTCCGGCACAGATTAAGCGGTAGTCGCGCCCGTGCTCACCGACGCTCCCCGGATCTGCAGCCGCGCTCCTCGGCTCGCGGACCGGCACCTCCGACCGCCGCTCCCAGTCCCACCGCCGCCGAACTGACGCCCCAAACCCACCGCTGCGCACGGTATTTATACCCCGCGGCCGGGCCGGCCCAGCCAATCACAGCCCGACGCAGCGCCGATCCCACCAATCCCAGCCCGCCCGTTCCCGCCACGCGCGGCTCCTCGAGACCCTGCCCTCCCCTCAGGCCCGGGTCGCGCCGTCCCCGCTGCTCCGGATTGCGTTCCCACCCCGCCGCCCCGTCCCCCGCCCCTTTCTCGGGGAGAACTCCCGCCCGCCCTTCCCGGGCCCCAACACCACCTGCCGGGGCTGCGGCAGCGGGGTCGCGGCTCCAGAACCGGCGGCGGCGGCGGGAGCGGCGCCTCAGGCGAACGGGGACAGGGGCCGGGCTGAGGGCTGAGCTCGGCTGCGCCGCGCCCCGATTGAAAGGTCGTCTGTGATTGGGCAGCGCGGAGAAAGGCGGGCCGGGATTGGCGCGATTTGGAGTCGCTCTCGGCCCCCCGCTCGCAATCCCCACGCCACGGCAGAGAGGGCCGGAGCGGGAATGTGCAGTTCAGAGCCGAGGCTGAAGCTTCACGGGCCTCGGCCTGAAACAAACAATGCATTTCTTCATTCAGGTTACTCACTCTGAGGAATATGGGAGTTATTTAGATTAGACTCCCTCACGGTTTCCCTGATGCTGTCCAGGAGCCGGTAGGAAAAGCGGTCCAAGCTCCTGGCAGTCGGAGGATGTTTTCCCCTGGAGCGGATGCAAATGCCGTCCGACGGTCTGATCGGGACGGATCTGCTCCTGCCTTCTGCCGGGGAAAGAATGTTTTCAGTCGATTCAGATTAGATTCCGGTAGCCTCGTCTCCCGGACGTCCCCTCGGGAGCCCGTCCGCTATCCCGTGCCTCCCGCTCTCGATTCCCGCCCGGTCGGCGCAAACTGCGCCGACGAATTTGTACGGCTTTTCGACAGAACGGTTCGGACCCTAAGTTCGGACCCTAAGTTCGGACCCTAAGTTCCCTGTGCCGGGAAGAGGGGAAAGAGTTTTCTCCCTTTTCTCCCTTCTCTACCCGTTTTTGGGTATTTTACGGTGTTTTCAGTGGCAATGGATAAATGCATTCGAAGATTTTTTACTATTACCAAATTCAGGTATTTTGGTTTGAAAGAAAACCAAGAGAAGACCACATAGGTGGTAATTCCATTTTAATAGTCTCCAAATCTCCAGTGTTTGAAAGGAAAATTAATAGTCTAAATGTGGCTGTATACAGCCATTGCCAGTAGAAGCGGTATTAAGTCAGCTTCTCAACAATGCTTTTTAGTATTTTTTGGGAAAAACATTCGGCCTAAAACTTCTTATCTGTAAGTTCCTGGGGGTTATGGGACATGGAACCTGACATTTAGTGAATTACATGGGAACTGCAGCTTAGAGTTACTCGATGTCTTCTGGCCTCACAGGATGAGGCAGAGGTATAACCGATTTCTTCTCTGTGTCTCTGGAAAGAGCTTTTCTCATATCTAGAGCAAAAGGAAAAAAGTTATTATAGTAATGCAGTCATTACATACAAAGGCGTATGAAATGAATTCTTCATTAAAATAAGATCATTTTTAATCCAGAGAATTTCCTGGAAACTTAAGACTACCTCAAGTCGCAGGGGACCGTAAGAACGAGACTCCCCACCGTACGCGGGACTACCCGAAACTGCACCGTACGATCAGGGCCGTCGTCCACGCATTCCTCAAGCTCTGACGGGCTCGGCGTCGTGACCGTTTACCCAGCAACGCCGTCGCAGTCACCGACCGTCCCCTCAAAGAGCCTTCCCCCAACGTCCCACGTGAACGTTCCCCAACATGGCTTTGCTCCGTCTCCTCGTGTCCCGTCACTGGGCACCGGAGAGAGGAGATCGACGCCTGCCTCTGCCGCTGCCCTAGCTGAGGAAGTTAGTGACGAGGGCATGCCTCAGCTTTCTCTCTCCGAGTGGAACAAACCCGTGGATATCGACCGCTCCTCCTAAGTCTCGCCTCGAGACCTCTCACCATCTCGGTCGTTCTCCTTGGAACATGCTAATAGTTTCGTGTCCTTAATGTTCGGTGGCAATCGTATCGACCGATATAAAACATTGCGTGAAACTCGGCCGAATGGAAAGGAAATGACGGGCTAAAGGGATAAATATATAAGTTAAGGCAACCGTAACAATGGCGGGTGTCTGTCCGTAGCCCTCGTATTTTGCAGCGCTCCTCCGTATCAAATATGGAGCACGAGAACAGAAACGATACGCGGCATGGCCAAGTAACGCTTTGGGAGGATACTTAAAAGAAGAAAAGATCTAGAAAGAGGAAGCACCCGGTAGTTCGCTTTTGTAAATGGAGTTAACATTAACACGCTTGAATTTCCACGTTCCTTCGTTTCGAATGGAACGTGTCGCCTGACTCTCCACCGCCGTTGACCGCGGACGCTTGTTAATTTGTACTTAGTCATATCAGAAAAACAAAATTTCAAGTCCTTGTTATGGGATGAAAGGAAGAAAGGGCTGCCATTCCTTCCTGTTTCCTCTTGTTCTGGAGTTGATTTTGTCAGAGACACTACAAAATGTGTAAACGGCAAGATTAAGTTTTGTAAAAGTAGGATTTTTCTCTAGGAAAAATCCTTGAGAAAGGGTAGAAAAATCCCACTAATCAGCAACTATCTGAAATTGTTTCCTGTACCAAAATAAATAATAATAGTCTTACAAATGTGCCCAGGAACCCTTGACATGAGAATCGTTCCATTTGACTCGAAACAGAACAAAAACTTACCGTAAGCGTCTTCGTCTGGCTCTCCGCTGCTAGCGGAGTAGTACTCTAATACCGTCCGGTACACACTGTAGCCTAGTTGCTTATACATATTCACGGCAACCTGATTTGACACTCTCACGAAGAGATCGACAAAAAATCCACCTTTTCTTTAGCAGGGAAGGGAAAAAAACAAACAAATGAATAAAACCACATTAAGAAATAGTAGGTAATGTATCTCTAAATAACTAGTAATAAAATGTGATCAAACCGAAGCAAGTCTGGCGCAGTACACTAACCAAACCTCTTTCACAATGTAATAACAGATACGCTCCTTTACTGAGGGAAAACCGAAGTACGGACACGGATTTCATTTTATTTTTGTCACGCCGCCCATCGCACCAATCGGCGGGATCAAAAATACGAATGGAAAGAACCGGACGAGCTAAACACCCGCGCGGGCCCGTATCCACGTGATACGGTTTTTTTTTTGTTTTTTTTTTAAATCCGCATTTTAGATCGACTGGATTAGGAGGAGCGGAATCGGTCACAACATTCAATTGTCCGAGAGGAGATAGGCCCTCGACCTCACGAGGCAATTTTTTCAAAACATCGTACTATTTTCCAGCTTTATCGATCGTAGCAGGGTTGCCCTACTGGAATCGGTTAAGGACAGTTCCCAGTGGGTTCATCTGACGCTAAATTAAATTCTCTCGGGTACGAATAACCGAGCGCAGGATGGCACGTAAGCTAAGGTATTGTCTGCGGTACAAAATTTGTTCGAGATTGTGCCCGAGGGCATTGTGCAAAGCTCATAATCATGAAAGATTACGTTAGAGGCCCTCGAGGAATCAGTGCCGATGTTTCACAAAACTCTTTTCCTGTTGAGAACTGTTCTTTCGTGCACTATCTCTGCTGGAGTTCGGGCTAAGTTCTCCTCACTCTGGCAAGTTAGCTTTCAGAGAAACCTTGAGATTCTAAACTGCTAAGCAACTTTCGTAACTCTTTTTCTCCAGCAATGAGGAATTTCAGAAAATCAGAACACTACGTACAGCGAAATTCTGCAGGTGAACCAGGGACAAAGGTCTGTAGAAATACTACTTTCAAATATTACTTTCAAAGATAAATGTGAAGATAGACATACAACTCACTTTTCGGAAATTTCTTCCAGTAGCTCCATCAGTTTAGCAGCCAAACCCAGCCGTCGAAATTCTGGCGCAACGGAGAGAGCGGTAACGTGTCCATGCCATTCTTCCCTAGCCACGGAGCCTTCGGCTTTGCCCATGACTGCGAATGTACGGAGAATCAGCGCGGCGGCCCCTTTGGAATAACGCGCTGCCCGCGGCCGGACGACTTCGCAAGGGTAATGAGCCGTGGATGAACGAACATTACGATGATTGCGGGGTAAAGGCTCAAATGGGGATGTCTACCTTATCGCTCTATGACGTCACAGCCGCTAAAAATGTCATTTTGCTCAAATATTACAGCAGTTTCTTCACTAGTGTAAAAAGCCTGAGCAAGTTTGAAAGCTCCTTGTAGGAGCTGACTTCTAAATGCAAACTTTAGGCGATTCCCACGAGTCTTTCACTGAACCGAAATGTAACATCTGACTAAAATAATAATGGAGGAGCACGGGGCTAGAAACTCAAAACCGCCATCCCAGCGACTATTTGAGACCTTTGGCGATTATGGGGAAATAGAGCTTGGGAAGCTTTGCCGATCTGGCAACAGAAAGCTAAGGTCCCACAAACACGATGTGGTTAAGAGAAAGAAAAAAAGAAGCGGAGATGGGCATGGTATTTTGGGGGGCTTCTTTCCAGTTACTCTCCTCTCTACACCGGGCCAATCCAATGATAGTTTATTAATGAACTTTCACGTTTCTGCACACGCTTTTACAGATACCGCGGTAACTGCTAATAAGCAATCACCGTGGTGGGCAAGGAGAAATGCTCTATACCCCACACATACTATCAGCTTCAATATGTGAAATACTTCATTTCCCGGGTCCCTGCAAAAACAGTTACTCTACAGTTACTCGCCCCGCCTCCTGGCAGTTCTCTTTGGTGTGATTTCTCAAACACACAAATATTCCACAGCCATTCGGGAAATGACATCCGGGCTCAGAGCTTTCCCTTACGGGGCAGTGCAAAATGCGAGCCTAGCGCTTTCGCTGGCTGTGTGGAGGGAATGTAGGAACTCGATTCCAGGTTACAGAAATATCCATTCGCCGAGACCGAGTGGATGTCACCGCGACCGAGGCCCCTCGCTGCGCTGGGAACATCAAACTGGACGCTGCTGCCGTGAGTCCTACATAATACCCTAAGACATTTAAGAAAGGGGAAGATGCAACGCAACGTTCCCCTTCCACGCTCGGAAAACGCGAGGAGTAAGAAATTGGTATTTGGTAAACGCGAGGAGTAAGAAAAGCTGCCGCGTTATAATCCCCGGAACAAACAACCAAGGGAAACGTTTCCGCCGGAACAGTCGGAACTCACTGTAACCCATCAGCTCCCCGCCGGGCGCCTCGGCGACGATGAAATACTCGGGCCAGTGGGCGAGGTATTGCAAGTAGAAGGGAATGCCGTACTGGGCGCTCGGTTAAGGAGCAACTGCGGCCGCTGCCGGCTGCGCCGCCCGCGCACGGCCCCGCGCCCCATCCCCGGCGGAAAGGATACGGTCTCGGTCAGCGGGTCCAAGTTGCTGTAGGGGAAGAGAGAGCGGCGCTCGCCACCGGCTCGGGCCCGCCCGGCCGGCGGAGCGTCCCGAACCCCCGCGGGGTGGGGAAGCGCGCAGGGGCTCGGGGAGCAGGGAGAGGGGACGGCCGGTGCTCACATGTTGTTGAATCGGAAGAGGTCGTCGCAGGTGAAGGCGCGAAGCGTTGTCATGATGATGACGGTAATGACGACGGTGCGGGTGACGATGATGCTGCTGCCCCGGAAGCGTTCCCGCGCCCAAGGGCAACTTTTTCTATGGAAAGGAGGCAGAGGGGGCGCCCCCGCCCCCTCCACAGCCCCGCCCCGCCTCGCCGAACCTCCCCGACCTGGCTCTGCCCGAGACCCGCCGCCGCGGGCGGTGCCGAGCAGGATTCCGGACCGAGGAGAGCCGGCGGGCGGCAAAGCCGAGCCGACCCGTAGCGGAGCGAGGCGCGGTGGGGCGGAGCCAGGGGAGGTGCTCGGAGCTTATGCCGCTCCACCCCGAGCACACGTAGACTATACGCGACCGTAATACGCAAGACTACCGTACGCAGAAAAAACAGCTCTGCCTCTGGAAAGATGCTGCCGCACGCGGCCGGTCACAGGCTGGAACTGCCGTGCCCCGCACACGCTCGCCTCGTGCGAAATGGGTCCCACGCTTGCTTTCAGCACCGAACTGTGACCGATCCTGAACGTCCTTCACCGCTGCGCTGACTTAAGCACTCCGCCCCGTCCCGCTCTGCGGTCTCTCTCCATCCCACTGACTCAGATCATTGGCCCTTCAACTTCGCTTTCATAGGGCTGCGGGTCAGAATCCATCCTCAACAAGAGCCGCATCGGTTTAACTGGGATGCTGCTGCAATCGGCAGGTGCCTTCTCATCACTTATAATAACAGTGCCGAGGTCATGCGGGCCGACACCGACCTCTTCCACAAAAATACCGTCCACTATAGTGTATGATACTCTACTCGCCTGTTCTACGGTTTCTCCCGCGGCACCCAGACAAATAAAGAGGCAAGATGTCCACTGTGCCCGTAGGCATTCAGCTAGTGCTAAAACAAGTGCTAAAAGGTACTTCTGTCATCGTGACTGAAGCTAGTGCAGAAGCCGGTCATAGTTACAGTAGTCTTTACTATTTTCAAATCAATTCCCAGTATTGTAGCCTACACCAGTAGTTTCTATTCGGTGAGTTTGGTTTTTTATTTTAAACTACTGCACATCAATTTATAGTTCTGCTAGTATGAACACTAGGTGGGCCAAATCTTGGGTAGCTATCTTTGCTGAGCAAAGTACAGGTGAAACATCTTTAGGCTTTACTTAGGCCCAAGTGCAGCGATTATCAGACTTCCTCCCCTTTGCCATTAGCTTTTACTATATATTACAAGTGGAATACCGTTCGGTCTCGGCGAGGACGTGTGGAATGTAAATGAAGAGGCCATTTTGGCACCTCCGTGAAGACAAAGAGGACTTTGCTCTTCAGAGAACAAGTATTTTCCACAGCTAGTTTTATTTTCAATTACGCCATAATCGATTGTCAACAAAAATCATCTTAAAGGCTACAAAAGAAGGATTTCAACCCAGCAACAAATTTAGAATCAACTCTATGTTCGATTACAAGTCACTGTCCTATAGACCTTCTCTAGGATGCTTAATGTTAGCAAGTTTCACAATACGTACTCAATACATATGCCTTATTTCAAGTATCGGTGGATTTTTGTCTATTTTGTCACAAATAAATGAAGACATTTATATATTTAGAAGAACCATAATTATGGTTTTACTAGTAGCAGTTACTGTCAGAAGAGGCAGCTGTTTCTCAGTATAGAAAAGTGATGGCAAATACAAACAGGAAGAATTAAAACCACAACAGTATGGCATTAAGTGCATGGCTTAAGTAGGATTTTGTCGGTGGGGTTGTTTTTTTTTAACTCTTCTTTTAAGGTGCTTTGCGTGATTCACCATCAAAAGAGGCCCGTGTAAAGAGCTGATATTACAGGAATAGAAAAATTAGTCATTCACACAAACCGATTTGAATTGGGAAAAAACCTAGCAACAACAAAAAAAAAAAAAAAAAACAACCAAAAAAAACCCAAACAAAACAAAAGCGCCAAGGGCTGTATATTGAGATACAGATCTGAAATGTTTGACATCTTAGAATATAACTAAAGAACATGTTACACTCAGATTATAAGAACCAGACTGTTTCAATACTATTTATAAAGTGACAAAGTCCCCAGCAAAGCTATTGCCTTACTTCCATAATGTAAACACATCTGAAAGAAGAATATGCTGACAGTTTCACAGATGAGATTATAAATCAGTACAACCAAAATGACTGGTCATATAAACCTTTTGTCTCTACAAAGCTTAGCTTACAAGCTCAGGCTGTACGTTTATTCTTCGAAGGACATCTTCTGGCATACAAAAGACGGGATTGACAGCCTTAATTTGTTCTTCTCCTAATAAAGAGAGTCCAGCAATTCCAAATAACGTGTGAAACGGATCCACCTGGGAGAGAAAAGAAAGCTCGTGTCCATTGCCAAAAGTCGATCGGGGTTCCGCTCGCGTGGAATGAAACTTTCGTTGGCTAGCAACGGGACCGAAAATCTCCGTGGGCGGGGAAGACGATACACCAAAAAACCCCCCACCAAACACGGTGCCTTTACATAGATCTTCCAAGCGGTCTCGTGAGAAATGGTTTGTGTCACGTGCGTTATAGGAAGCGAACTAGATTTTGTAAGGAGTGACAACTGACTTCACCGGGGGACACTAGGGCATTGTAAAGTGTGCGCTCCCCAAGTACGCCTTCAATGGCAATTCTGCCCTTTTCTTCCTTCGGAGTAAACCGCAGCCTCTACAAAACCTACCTGGATCGTGAGTTGAGTTAAACGCAAACAAAAAAGCCTTATTTTCCCTTTGCTTTTTTCAAATATGTGTATTTTGTTCAGAAAAAAATATTATTTACCATATCTCCCGGTCTGTCAGCGAATCCTCCGGTCTCCTCATCCTGGCAAGCCAAAATAAAGGAGCGCAGTTTCTCTCTGTCGATCCACTGTATCCTTCCGATCATCTTCAAAGACGCCAGCACCCACCATGAATAACATACGTCAGGTAACTGCAAGCAGAGAGGTGGACGAATATATTATTTGGTTTTAAAAATAACATTGCAAATTTTACTGGTAATTCTGCCGGTAATGTAATTTTACCTGGTAATGTGCCGTCATAATACTGTTGCACGGACACAACGCTTAAGAGTACTTTTGGAGTAAAAGAGAGTTTCTCGATGAAGTCTCCTTTCAGGGCTTCTGTTTCCAGGAAGGGAAAGTATCTTTCTCAAACCTTCCCTTCTTCAAGAAACAAGGCCACAAGAATATGACTTTTAAAGACCTCACTTTCTGTGCCAGAGGCTGAGAAACCACAGCGCTTTCTTCAGGAGGAAATACAAAGAATTTATCAGCTATTTGTATTTGGCGGGGGGTGGAGAGGAGCAGCAGGGGATGCTTAATTATCTATTTGCTAGAGATTATTCCAGTTTACATGATTTCCTAGTGTGATGTGGAACACCGTGACACTCGGGATTTACATCCAGCAATTTTTGTACACATCCCATAGAAAAGATCATTCCCAAAGTCAGAAAACTCTCGAGACCCCGTTTAATACGGTAACGGTTTAAGTGGTCGGCGATACATCCTTCAGCGCATGTAGTTTCCTATGCTGAGGGCTCAAACTAAGCCTAGCTAAGGACTGCGTGACAAGTGTCTGTAACAAAATTAAAAAGCAAGATGAAGGCCTGACTTTTTTTGAAATATTTACTGAATATCTTATAGAAGTCATGATATTTTACAGAACCAGTTCAGCTTTAGCAAAATAATCTCTAGTCAAGTCTGCACAAAGAAAAGAAGCCACGTGATACCTTCTCCGGTCGTCCGTTGAGACCTCCGGAAGGTAACTGACGTTCGCAAAGCCACCAACCCAGCAAGTCGACGTTTATTTGATGCAACTGGTCTGTTATTGCCAGAAATCCTGTGCAACAATAGATCTAAAATTACAGATATAAATTTGTTTGTGTATTTAGAAACTAAGTATAGTTTGGCAGACTAAAAGCAGGAAGATCTCAAGGCAGCAATACGGTCACGTAAACAATGCAAAGTAAGCGCACATTTCGACTTTTAGTTTTAATGACTTTTTCACTTTTCCCATAGGAAAATTGCTATAGTTACAGTTGCTTTTGTCAAAAATTACCGAAAACACAATTCTATTACGTAGCGGTAATATTTTACCGATGTAAGACATTAATGCGAGGTTTGGAAAGCGCTCCTAGGAGATCTGAGACGGAACCGTACAATTTTAAGAACACAGACTCTCGAGCCAGAGCGGTCAAACCGATTTTGCAGGCCGCGGGTGGCCTTTTTCAAAATTTTGCATCCGGTCTGCGGTTTGTTCCTGTACCTGCTTCTTACCCTAATGCTTGCAGAGAATCAAGACCAAATGAATTCCCTAGCAGAAACAGGCTGTACAAGAGGTACATCAATTGCTATCGGCGATACATGTTGTAAAGAAGCATTAGAAATATGTGATGCTTGCTTATTTAAAATATTTCCATAGAAAGAAAAACTCACCTGTCCCGCGTGTGATTCAGAACCCGGTCTACAACCAAATCCTCCATCGAAGTTCATACAGGACAAAACGAATTCTACTGCTTTTCCCACATCGATAGCATCCAGCTTTCCCTGAAAGTCAGAAAATAACTAATGCACTTGATACTCTATCAAGCTCATCTACTATAGAAACTTGAGCCATAGCAAAGAGAAGATTCTTTACTTGTGCAAGTGATGGTTTAGGACTTACCAGAAGTGCAAGAGTTGCTGCAGCACAAAAAGAGAACCTCGTATCTACTTCTCCTATAACGTGGGGAGTAAGGAATGAAATAAGATTATTTTTTCAACAAACATACATTTAAATCACTACTGCAAGTATGGAACAAAATATTAAAAGACGAGGTTCTACACTGAACAAAAAGAAATCAACTTAAAAAATCCCTCCATACAAATAGTGTTCCGGCTTATTAATTATTTCCTGGGAATTTAGAAAATGTACATTACCATCTGTATGTTTTACTACGCACGAAAGTCAACAGCTCATTTAAAGCTCGACATAAATCTCCAAATCAACTAGTGATAATTTACAAACAACTGTTTTAGAGTTTATCTGTAGTGCTCTAGAGAAAAGGGAAATGATGCAAAAATAATCAGACAACTCTTACTCTGCCTTAAACCCAGGCAGGAGTAGTAGCTGTTTTTTATTTTAGAGGAAAACTAATGAAAAGTTACACCGTTTCTTTAGTACATTTGTACCTGGATGCAAAACCAAAGCCACCACGCCTGTAACAGAATGATTGCTTGTCAAGTCCAATGTAACTCTCGTAGCACAAACTCAGAGCGATTGATACTTGAAATCGCAATTTAAAATTGAGCTGCGATCATTTCTTTCGTCAAACTTATGCGAGCCTTCTCTTCTTAAGAAATTCAGAGGCTGAAACGCATAAACCGAACGCGTGCTGCGCGATCCTACGTCAGGTATCGCCCTCCTTCGTCTGCGCTTCTCAGAATTAACATCGATCTGTCGTGCAATCGGTACGCTCGGAATGACGCTTTAACAAAAAGGCCGCAGCAAACTATGAACCCATTTAACACAGAACATATCATCTACCTTTACGGTGGCATACATCTACTGCTAAGATATCAATTGCCTAATTTTACCCAGACGAGAACGCAAGTGATACGCGATGGATTTTGTTAAAATTTAGGTCTTTCGTGGAGAAAGAGAGTAAGTAAATATCGATGTCACGGCGTAGAAATGCCACGTTTGTTCATAAAGAACCTCTATGCAGAAACAAAATCGGTATTAACGGAAGTTCTTGAGTACAAACCCAGTTTTTCTCACTCTCGCGTAGTGAAAAATCTTTTTGCAGTTGACACGGATGTGATCATTACTGATGTAGATCGTTACTGACTACCGTAATATAGTGAGTGTACGACATTCCTTATGGAACGGCTTATCTAGTATATCAAAGTACCGTTAAATTGCGAATGCACAGAGGTTTTCTTCTTTAAAAACCAGACACTTTATTCTTAAAACAAGAACGGAACTGGAGTTTAGAATATTCACGAAAGGAATGAAACGTAACTCTGTCCTTTACAAATCCTTCTTTTTCCTAATTCCGAAAATAAAGTGTTCACGTACGATACCTATGCAAATAGACCATCCAAGGAAACTTAGGTCTACGGACTTAGACGTGTCAACCTAGACGCTACATTTAAAAGATCTAAAAATTACCCCATTCATCTCCAGCAAATGATCCATCTTCTTTCTGCAAGCTCTGTATATATTCAACTATTTTATTCACATCAACAACATGGAGACTATCATATAAGATAAGAATCTGGGGAGAAAAAAAAAAGACACAGTAATAAGAATGTGAGGAAAGCAAAAAGACCCGGTAACAATCAAAGAGAAGGAAAAATTTTAAAACTTCATTTCTTAGCAAAAAAAAAAAAAGTATTTCTAAAAGATTTCATTGACTCCAAATACTATTTGGTATAGTTTATTAAAATAAACTTTTTTCCACTTTAGTAGTTAATCTCTGTACGGTAGATTATGTCTGTCTAAACACTTGATGAAATTCTCCAAGGAAAATGCAGACAATTCAAGCTGAACTCTTTCGTGCCTTGCTACTTTCCATTGTGGAAGTATCCTTTCAAAAACACAATCAGGTTTATTAGTTTCACATTAGGGATACACAGAACAGAGATTCGATTAGGGTTAATATCGTAATGGGACAATAACGCCTCGGACATACGGATTTGTAGTTTTGCGCTGCAGCTACTCGGATATGCGTATGTCAAGCGGCTAGATATAAATCCACTTATAGCGCAAGCTTGTCAGCAATTATTAGTTTTAAATATTGGATTAGATTTTTGAATAACAATATTTTTTAAAAAAACAAAAAACAACCAGTTGAAACTAAGCGATATTACGGTGCCAATCCTGAAAAACACTGGACACTACACTATGACTTTAAATCCAGTTAGCCGGGATCTTTGGTTTCATAAAATTGCATAAAATAGAAAAATTTTAAAAATTGTTCAACTCCAACAGAATATATATAATCACAGTATGCCCCTTAAATGCAAATCTGAACAAATAACTATTAACTGTGATCACAAGAACACGTGATGTAACTCTTTCAGCATCCTGGATATGTAGATAGGACTAAACAGTGTTCACTAAGACCATGCACGCTCATTAAGACATGCCAGTTAAGTTTACCGCAAAAATTTTACGTCGGCGTTTGTGAGCGCTTTTTCAGTTGCACGACTACAGTTAAATCAATTAACGTGAAAATAGTATCTCCTTGATACTTAGTATTTTAAACATCAAGTATACCTTTAAAAAGTAACCTCTCTAATGTGCAAAGTAACAACCTCAAATAGTACCCCCCTCTTACTGAATTGGAATTTGTGAAAGGAGTCAGATTGGGCTGTTTGGAAAATTCAGACATCACCGCATAAAGAAACTTTCATTTCCTGGTTCTCGGGGTTCGGAGTAATTCTAGCGCTAAAGCGGCAATATATCTCAAACTTAGAGAATTCTGTCCTACCTAAGGGGTTGCAACCTGGTACCTTAAATACAGCGTAGCCTCTGCCTACAAAAGACTGCCGTATTATTTATTTGTAATGCCATTAAAATATTTTGTTCACGAGACAGAATGAGAGATGCACAATGCGAGCAATGGAGCTAATTGTTCAGACGTGTTTGAGACTTCTCAGTACGTTTTCACACAATGGTTTGCATGAGAAGAACAAAACAAAACAAAAACCAGAACAAAACAAAAAACAGGCACAAGCAATAGTGAGAAAATATGTCTATAATGGACACAGTTGCAGTGAAAAAATAAGATGCACCAAAAAAATACATATAAGGGTCAACACACTACTGTATTTTTTAAGTTATACACCCCAAAACACCTGGATAAAAATAAAACCAAAATTTTACTCTTACTCCGGTCACGTGTATCTTTCACCCCAATGTACACTAAGAAGAATTTATAAAATCCAAAATTATCTACTAAATACTCCGGTAAAATTTGTAGCTAAGATAACTTACCAAACTGGTAACAGAACGAAGTAACCGTTAACTGACCACTAAAAATGAAACATTCCCAAATATGACAATTTTGAGAAAGTCATACAGGTCAATCCTGAGGTTCTGACCATCAGATTTTTTTAATAAGGTACTTAAATATGTCCTCTTGGCTTCCGACAGTAACTGGTTCATACATCTGCAGTCATCAAAATCTTACTCACGAATACCTTTTTCTAAAACTACCCTGCTACACTTACCTGGACAGCACTGAGGGTATACAGAAGATGAGGATCGTGACCTATGCTGGCACTTATTCCACCGCATTCGTGTTGACACGATTTGATGAAGGACAGAATTTCTTCTTTGTTCATTCGGTGCAGCTGCCCCATGAGATCCATTGCTGTCAGTCCCCAGTACACACCACTCATCCTCAAATACTCCGACATACAATATTCCTAAACAGTGCATTACTTTAGCTCTCGATCAGATAAACACACCATCAATATAGAGCAGTGAAAATACATAGTTAACTTTGACAAATAGTTTCTAGTTAGTCCACCATCTTCCATCCGTTCGTTTAGCAACTGACCGCCTATCAGCCGCTCACAGATCTTCTGTATGTGGTGCGCACACAGGCGCTCGTACGCACAGGAAAATGTATATGTATGTATCTATACGTAGCACGCTACACTCCCTTCCTCTGTGTATTTCTGTAGTTCAAAGCATCGAGCTCAATGTCAAATTAGGCACGTGCAGGTAGCTCGGCACTGATTCACATCATCACTTACCATCTTGACATTCAAATAACCTCTCAAACCGCCACCCCAACTAGTCTCAAAAAATAACAACTCTAGTATTTCCAAGTGCCAAAACCCTCACAATCTGAAATGGCACTAGGAAGTGAAATTTGGTATTGAATGTTTTACACTGATTACGTGACCTACAGGACGTAAAGATTATTTTCTACGTGCAGTACGATCAAAAGAAATAATGCTTGGAGTACTTTCTTGAACGGTAAAGGTAACTGCAACTTTTCTTCACGTAGGCAGTTATTGACAATTTTCACCTGCCGTAAGTGGAATCTCGTTGTTGTGGGCTACATCCAATCACTTATAACATCGATGCTAGTTGTCCCATCGAAAGAGTAACATGCAAACGCACCCCTACTTGTGCATTCTAGTGGATGAAGAAGCAAGCAGCTTGTTTCTCAGGTCTCAGAGTAATTCTAGAGCTAAAATTATAATCTTCAAATTTATACTCAGATAATACATGCCAAAACTCATCACAGACCTAGAGAAATAACAAAGACATCTCTATTTTACACTTTGGATTGCAGGGTAAAAAACCGTTAGCTTTTCAACATGCATTTAAACCCCTAACTCTAAGCCAATAAATAAAGGTTATTATCACTGTGAACAAAAACAGAGCTGTACTGAAAAAAACTGATACCTACATAATCATCTTTCTTCGTTCCATACGAAGCTATATAATCCGCATGTTTTTCTGAAAGTAATGTGCTTGGGGCATCGGGTTTTATTACAACATCCTTTTGCGGTGTCCCCTGTAAAACAAGTCAGTTGCAATGTCCAGTCAAAACGTGTTAGCAATGTGGTATAATTTAGTCAAAACCGGTGACTGTGACTCTGGGAAAAAAAAAAAAAAACAAAAAAAAAAAAGAAATCTCTCTACCTATTCTGAGCCTAGCTCAGCTGGCGCATCTCACGCCATCACTGTTCAACCCGGTTAAACCCTTTCCCTGCAGAGGCTGCGAACCAAACCTTGCGATAATGCTAAGAACACCAGCTCGCCAGGAATAACCTGAAGCGCCAAACGAAGGACCCCTTCTCTGGTCCGGCCCTGCCGCCCGGCGACCCCGGCCCCGCCAGGCTCGGCCCGGCCCGCGCGCTCCCGGGGCCGCGGTGGAGCCGGAAAAGCGAGCGCCACCCGCGGATCCAGTGCGACCCGCGTCCCCCCTAGTCCAGTAAAGCTGCGTGCTAGAAAACAACGCGTTCCCGCAGGGGAGACGAGCCCCAACGCGCCGGGGCCGCGGTACCCACCATGTTCCCCGCACGCACAGGAAGAGGCGGTGCACCGGACGGTGGCCGGGGGGGGCCTCGCCGCGCACGCCCGGGACCCGCTCGGGATCCGCCCGCCCGCGGCTGCGCAGAAGCGGCCGGGAGTCGGACTCGATGGTCCTCCGGTGGCTCCCTCCGGATTGGGCACACTCTGTGATTCTGTGTTTTAATATAAAGGATTCTAAATAAAAACCATCTTGCAAGTCATTGTTAAGGGAAAGCTACCATTTTCACTTGAAGTGATTCATCCTCGTTTAATATGTACACGCCCGAGAGTGTAAAGGCCAGATTCTCTCGAGCTTATGTTTTACTGCTGGATAGTATGTAAATCCTCCGCACAGACACAAGCAGACAACAGCAATGCAGGCCTTCGTGCCTCTCGACCGGATTAACGTACTTCAGAAGTTGCATTTTGGGTTAGTTGTCCAGTGCAAGTGATATAACAGGCAAAATGAAAACAAACCAACCACACTTCTCTGAAAAATATTTTATTAGAATGCAGCATTGACTGTCAGAAATGACATTCTGATTATCTTATTTTATAGTGAGAACAGACTCAGTGCTTAATAATGAACAGAATAAAAATATTGTGAAGGAATTTTTTTTCTTAATCCCTTTTAAATTCCATTGAGAAAGGCACTAAAATCCTTTTCCGCAAAAACGCAGAACACTACAGCGGTGCCAGACATACTCTGTAAGTTTCTTTAAGCTTTAAATTTGCCAACGTGTTCACGAGCTATGATCATCCTTTGAATCTGAGCCGTTCCCTCATAAATCTGAAAAGAAGAATTGCAATAATGTTAACAGGTGATTTTAAAAAAGGTTTTGAACAGGCATACATTTATAAACCTCCACAGCACCAATCCACATTCCTGTTTCAGTTCTTGCTCTGTAGTGCTTACTCTAAATCCAGGACTTTTTGGTTTCCTGTGATCTGCCAGCGAGGAGTTGCACAAAAAGCTGTGAGGGAACGTGGCCAGGAGTGCTGACCTGGAATGGCCAAAGGGGTGTTTTGTACAGTGAGTCATGCTCGGTATATAAACTTGAGACAGGAGGGTGCCGACTGCTGCTGGTGGAAGGGGTGGGCATCGGTCACCGGGTGGTGAACCGCTTTACTGCGCATCGCTCCTTCTTCTTGAGTTTTATACCTATCTGTCTCTCTCTTTTATTATTATCATTTATTTCTATCATTAAACCGTTCTTATTCTCAACCTGAGTTTTACCATTTTTTTCTGATCCTCTCCGCCATCCCCCTGGAGCAGCATGCGAGGGAGGGGAAGGGAGTAAATGGCTCTGTGGCAACCTAGCTGCCAGCGGGGGTTAAACTATGACACCGCGACGGTCAATGCCGGCGAAACCTCGACCGGAGCGTTCTACGCAGCTCACACTACCAAAGTTTCAAACGGAAAGCTTAAAGTAGCAGATGATGGAGACTAGAAACAGAAAAGAAACACGAAACCAAAACCCCCGACCAAACAAAAACCACCTTTTCCCTCGTAAGTAGCTGGGGTAAGAAGCCGCTTTAGTGTTCAGATTAAGAAGACAGCTAAACTATAAGCAGACATCAATCCAGGATACAGATGGTCAGAAGATTTGCATCTCTGAAAGTTTTCAAAAACAGCATGATACATGAACTACCCCTATTTACAGAATACACCAAAAGAAGCACTTCTGGTATTTTGATGAAGATTTTTTTCCCTAGGAGTTCAAAAACTTCCAAGTTGAGAATCCGAGAATTGCGAAGAGTTAGCACGTTAGAGGGAAAAAAACCCATAAATTACTTCTCTAACGTGGGTTGAGATTTTGTCGAGCGTAATGAGTTTTGTACCCAAGTAATTTCCTGATTTGAATGACTATTTAGATGGAAGGATTACTGCTTTCTTTAAAAAAAAAACTATTATGTGCATCATGATTTGAAGTAAGTAGCCATTAGTTTATTATATATAAAATCCATGCATTATCGCGTTCTCTTTTACTTACCTGGTAGATTTTAGCATCTCTCATTAGTTTTTCTACAGGATAATCAGTATTAAATCCATTTCCTCCAAAAATCTGTACTGCATCTGCAGCTACTTGGTTCGCGATGTCCCCGGCAAATGCCTTCGCAATGGAAGCGTAGTAGGTATTCCTGCGACCGGCATCGACTTCCCATGCAGCTCTCTGGTAAGCCATCCTAGCGAGTTCGACTTTCATTGCCATTTCGGCAAGCAAGAAAGACACTGCTTGGTGCTAGGATGAAATAAACTAGGTTAATATTGCCTGCCTAAAATTTCGTGACGTCCAAGAAAGGTATAATCTCATGAATACAATGATTTTTCTCTATGAACTCAGTAAGTTGTATGACAGAAATTCTACAGTTAATGCATCAGGCTCTCATATATGAATGTTGAATTAGATTTACAAGTTTTTTATTATCAAATCCATTTAGTCATGGGGATTAACTACTGATTATGAAGTTGTTCTTTCCTATTTATGAGATCGGTATTTACCTTCCTGTTTATTTGTATTTCTTCAAAACTGGTAAAGCAGTGTGATAGGCATTGTTCTCTATCAGTGTTAATACTGTATCGTCTTGTTTCACGTACCTCAGATGTTTTCTTCTTTCCTACAAATCTCTCTTTATTAGGACTTAAGAACTTACATATGCCGTGCCGGTACGGAAGTTTTGAGGTTTTGGGCAGTTTTCTTTCTGCTTTTACTACTATCATTGATCAATGATAAAAAATTCCCCAAGCTACCACATAACTAGGTTTACCTACGGTGCAATCTACATACTTGGAAACCCCCAAATGACTGAGATATAATAGAAAAATAAAGGAAATATAAATGTCAAGGAATAATGTTGAAAAATCAGCAGCAGTACATCTGGTGTGAAAACATAAGCTTTTATTTAATATATTCTCTCCATCCGCCCCCACACTTACTTCGACAATTGCTTTCCCAAAGGTTTTTCTCTCCAAAGCATATCTAGTAGCTTCATCGAGGGCTCTTTTTGCCAATCCAACAGCACCCGCTGCTACCTGAATTGAATACAGGCCAGAATCAAAAATTCGGAAGTTCCTGCTATATTTTATAACCGAGTTATTTCCGATACTTACGGGTGGTCTGGTCTTATCAAAAGCTCCCATTGCGATTTTAAAGCCAGCTCCTTCAGCTATCAATACGTTTTCTTTTGGGACTCTCACATCTTCGAAGACGATGCCTCTCGTATCTGAGCAGCGTTGACCCATATTCATTTCCTGAAGTGGGAAATTTACAGATGCGTTACTACATTGGATTATTCAAAATACAACGGTTTTCTTTCATTTGTTGACTTAAAGCATACGGTTTTTCTTCCCCGAAACACTTAACGTCAAAACCACATTTCACCACGTGCAAGAGGAATACTAGTTTTTTACTTGCAGCCCGCCATGCCCTTAACTCATCTAAGATAGGCAGTTTGCTTTCTCCTTAAATTAAATGAGTTCTGCTGCTGTAATTGGTCTTCTTGTATTTCTCAAGTACACCGATCTTTGAGATGCAAATGGGAAAATAATTTAATACACAAGAAGTACAGGTCTGCTAAAAGTAAATAAATAAATGAGCTCTTCAAGTTTTCAGATTTCTGTCCTAATGTTCAATTCAGTTTTACCTACTATTAACACAGTTATGTGTTGTTATTGTTGTTTTGTTTTGCTTTTTTGCCTGTGTTTGGTTGAGGTTTTTTGTTTGTTTTTATCTTGTAAAGACAGAACTAGCATCAGTATCTCTAAGGGCTCTTCTTCGACCAGCAGTAGCTGAAATTAAAACCGTCTATGTATGTATTTATGGTCAAAATTGTCCAACTTGCTTCTCATTCTTTAAAGGCGTACTACTTCTCACTGGATTGGCACCAGCCAATACAGTAGTTTTCAAAGACTCTTTTGCTGCTGTTGCAAGTCATCTTAATTTAGACCATTCTGAACAATTCCTTTTCTGAATTAATGATTTTAAAATTCTGTTTTATGATAGTTCCTCTGTGTTGTGAAAAAATGGTTGCACATGAGCATATGAAAATGTTCAGTTGTGTAACAGTCTTTTCTCTTTGGTGGCGTATTTGTTTCATTATTGGTTTAGGACTGAACAATAATTCCTGTTGTCAAACAAGAAAGACAGTCTTCACCTTTCTTCCAATTTGGATCCCGGGGCTATCTGCTTCCACTATGAATCCGGTAAAGGCTTTGCTTGCGGGAACTTTTGGATCCGGATTGGTACGTGCTAGCAAAAAATACCTAGTGTAAAATGAAGAAGATAGATGCAGTTTTATCCTCACAATTAACAAGATATATTTATCTAGCACTTTAAACATCTTTATGTGCATTTCTACCGTATAAAAAAATTCTTTCTTGCCCAGCCTGAAAATAAAAGGGGAAGGAGCAAGAGAGCGGAAGTTTCGAAGAGTCAAAATTTCATATAATTTAGTAAAATGATTTCAGATCAGCACGCAAAGATTCTCTCTCTTTTCCATGTACTCTAAATCTTTATGATATTACCAGCTTCCCAAACAGTACAAAAGAAACCTATTCATAGCATGTACATACAAATTAATGCTTAGGACATATATTCTTGGATGCAAAAGTTATCACTTTATTTCAAAGATCTTGATTTTATTTTTCTAAGTGTAAGTTGTAAATAACTATTTCTCTTATAAATGAAACAGCTGTAAATCACATTTATGGTATTCAGTAAGGTCAAATGATATCTGGCACATTGTCTTTGGTGGGTTGGCCTTCAACAAAGAAACGACGAGAAAATTCGGCTTTTGGATAGGCGTATAAAGTTCTTTCTCCTCGAATTAAGGGAAATGTCTGCGTTGTGAATCGGTGTGATGTAATACCTGATTTAAGAGGTCTACATTGTAAAAGCATGCTCCAGACACTACAGCCGTATCTGGAATCTTTGACAGATGGAAAATGTCTTCTTTTTAGAAAATAAAAAGTAACGCCACAATCTAACAGCGTTTCTAGCTTCTCTAGGAATAAGAGATGTTTCTAGCAGAATCTAGATTTAATTTCCATAGCGGCCAGATTCAAGAGGCTGTTTCTGAGTGTGGAGTCATCCTGTCATCACTCATTTTCCTTTTTAGGCTTTGCACGGCATTCAAGACTGCATTTGCATACGTTATCCCGATAGCTGCCCTGATAAACTCGGCAGAGATTGAAATGCAGTCTGCTGAAACGCTGCACTTTTGGATTTATAGCAGGTGTTTAAAGAATTTAACTGAGTGCGGAGGGGTGGGGTAAGGCCACTACGTGACGACACAGAATTAGGACACGGTTTAGCGTACCAGTTTGCTTTCCCCCCGTTTGTGATCCACATCTTCTGACCATTAATAACATACTCATCTCCTTTCTTCTCAGCCTTTGTTTTTATACCAGCCACATCAGAGCCTGCTCCTGGCTCTGTTACGCAGTAAGCCTAAAAGAAATTAAGATGTGAAATCTTGGGGAATAAAAGTTCCATTTTTACTCAACTACAGATTAATGCAGGTTATGTGTATTAAATTATCTGTAAAAGGTTTAAGTGAATTGCGCAGTAAAATCCAAAAACCAAGTAAACAAAACCCCCCAATAAAACCCCAAAACAAGCCGACGTGCAAAAAAAAAACCCCACAACAGCTGGCCGAGTAATAATCCAAACATATAAGGGTTCGTTTTCTTTATAAATACATTATAATACATAAAATTGGCTTTTAATCAAACAGAAACAATCTGTAACCCTTAGGATACTACTTCCTCAGGCTTCAAAAATTCTGATGTGAAAGCTGAGGATCTTTAAAGTCTGAAAATAAGAGCATTGAGCAACGTTTTATGTTTACTGAGTTCTTCCATTCAGGAGGCCAAGTTGTAGAGATTTACATATATGGCACTTCAATCTTTCCTTGTTTCTATGTAACAAGTACTACTTATGTAATATTTAAGATCCCAACAAGAGTTTCATTCCCATCCGAGTTGAGAGTCTCCTTACATAAACCTTGTATTTTTCTTAAAAATCTACACCCCACTCTTCAAAGGGAAATAAAAACTATGAAGTTTTGGTCAGTGACTTAGGATGGGGATTATTTCCCACATAGTATCTTCTATTTGCTTAATGGATGTATCTTATTAGGTATTCGCTGACTTTCAGGGAATTTCACTGTTTACGTACAAATTAAAAAGGGCTGAGTTGTGAGTACGTCTAAGTGTCCAGGGGGAAAAAAGGGCAAAAAGAAGAGGAAAAAAGTAGGAAAAAAAAAAGAAGTAATAGTATTAATATGGTTTAGGAACATTCTACGGTGTAGCAGTTACACTTACACACATCAATGGTTCCTCTGTCATTCTTCCTAAGTATTTTTTCTGCTGATGCTCATTTCCTGCAATGATAACTGGCATTTGCTGAAAGAAAACATTTACACCATTAATCCAGCTCTTTAAAGTGCAGAGGTAGTAGTTTAAGGGATGTAAGAAAAGATAGAACTTACCCCTAGGGAGTTTGCTTCAATGGCAGTTTGAACCCCCGTACATCCATAAGCTAATTCTTCAGTAATAAGGCACGCTTCAAAAGTGCCAAGGCCAAGACCACCTACGGTTGAAGTATTTCATTTACTCCAGGGGATTTAAATTATAACATATTAATATTAGTGATGTACAGAACATAGTTAACAAAAATGTATTCTTCCACATACATTTGATTGTGCACTGTGTTTGGTTAGGCATTCGCAGCAAGCTTTTAAAATACATCTTAGTCAGAAGAGTAACAGATGATTTGAAAATTACGTGCGTCCAGTGTAATTGTTCGATTGATGTGGGACAAGCTGCGCAAAGTGGCAAGAACGTACCGCTGACATTTTTTTACTACTGCACATTCAAGAATCAAGAGTTCCTAAGAAGTAGAGAAAGGACTCCTGAGCCAAAAGCATTTGGGAACAAAATGGTGCTTCCGTTAGTGGACAACCAGCTCAGTAATCTGTTTCTGACAGAAGCCGGCACTATGGGAAGTACACACAAATACTGTAACAACGACCTCAAAAATATTTTCCCGAGCCTTTGGGTGACTTCCTCAGTCAAAGAAAGAATTCCCTTTGGTATCTTTGTTATACCAGTCCCTGATAGACATTTTTATGCGAATTTGTCCAGTCTCTTTTTGAATCTACGTAAAAATTTTAGCACCTATATTCTACAGGGGCGATAAGCTGCAAATAAACTCCACGCTGTGTGCAAAACCATCTCCCTTAACTCATTCTGAATCTATCGCTTGCTGACATAATTTGATGCCTGCTAGTTATATTGAAAGGGACAGTGAACTATCAATCCCTTTTCACACTCTCCCGTGACAATGACATTTTAGTCATTTCTTCTACAGAATCTTCATCTCACACAGAACATAAAACTTTTATAATCTTTGTCATCCTTTTGGAAACCTTTCCCATATCCCCAATACTCTCTTGAGATGGAAGGATCTGACTGTATAATGAGTTAAAGAGGCAAGTGCAATTTGGATTCGGGAAGCAGCATAATTATGGCCTCCGCTTTTTTCTTCATTCCCTTAAGGGTTCCTTAAGGGCTTGAAATTTTATAGTTTTGACCACTTCTGAGTGTTATGCTCGTGTTCACAGGATCTAAAAATGTCTTTTCTGTGAGCAGTAACCAGTGCAGAGGATGCCGTTTTTCTGTGAAGCTGATTGCTTCTTTCCCTTCATATGGGCATCGCTTTTTGGAATCGCATTGCCATTTTCACTCTCACTCTGTTTCGTGACCTTCTTCTGCAGCTCTCTGCACCAGCTTCATCTTTTCTACATGGAGTAACTTAGTATTATTAACAAACTCTATCACCATTGCATTTACTCCCTTTTCCAGTTGATTTACAGACATCCAAAATAGCACAAGACCCGGCAAGTCTGTGCAGATAATTTTGCCAATATGAAACTTGATGATTTTTAAAACTTACTTTGGAAGTTCAGGTATTCTCTATCAATGAGCAATCCCTTGGTCATTTATTAGCCACTTCAGAGAACTCCAGTGATTTCATGAGGCATGGGTTCCTTTCACTAAAATCCTTCTCTAGCATATCGTCTTTGTCTGTATCGCTCGTCCATCTATGAGACAGAGCTCTGCCGTACTGCGCCTAATCCAAACACAGAAACTGTCCTTCTGGGATAAACTTTTAAATTGCTCCAGCCCGTATTGGAGACTAGAACAAAACAGGAACTTCTAATTTCTCCGCCTAATCAGCTGACACTGCGACGGGGGAACGTTAAGCAGTTGTAAACACGGACCAGAACAATCTGGTCATAAATTGCTAAACCATAATCTGTCTAATTTGTCTCACGATTACATCCACGCCTAGTAACACTTGCATGTGTCGACCTGCCTTACTGATTAAATTTAGATTATTCAAGTATGCAACTATTTATTCAGTACGGAATCCACAATTACGCATAGAAATCTCGTCTATTGTCTTTTTCTTGTTTCATTTTACAGATTAAAAAGAACGATAACTTACCACAGCTTTCTGGTATGTGTGAATTCATAAGACCGAGTTCCCAAGCCCGTTTTATAAGTGGAACGGGATACTGAAACAGACATGGAAAGTCATGCTCTCAATCACCGCAACCGAAACTTGGAATTTTATGCAGGTGAAGATAAAAGTCTGGGTTTCTCCCATTTTTCCCTCACGCTGTAGTAGATTTACCTCTCCAGTTTTGTCATATTGCGCAGCGACGGGAATAATTTCCTCCGCAGCAAATTTACGAGCGGTAGCTTGAAACTCTTTCTGTTCATCGGTGAGTTCTATTTTAGAAAAGGAAAAGATCATAAATTCTCTGCAGTCTTTTATTTTGCCAATTGTCAAGACTATGAAAAAAGAGAAAACAAGAGCATCCTTCCAGGACAACCCAAACCACCCCTATTTGTGGTTCTCCAGGAAGCAAAAAAAACTTAAGTTTCCTCCTCCTCCGGGAGAAAACCTCCATTGTTCTCTGAGGAACACCTACAATGCACTTACTTATATCTGATGAAATTATCCAAAAAGTACTGAAAACGAGGTAGAGACTACTGTATGATATAAAATGTATTATCAAAAGAAACAAGAATGTTGTGTTAATTAAATGCATAAAAGACAGAGGTCATCCAAAGATCCTGACTCTTCAGTTTCCAATATGTGACCCATTCAATTTGCTTGCATATATTTTATATATAAAAGGTGCAAAGATGAAGATGATTTTTTTTTTTTTACATTTCTTGATAACCAAATTCAACTATGGCTAAATTTAGGTATTGTAACATTGCAAATGGCAATATGAGGTAAGTATACAAAACTAAGATACTTTTGCAATTAAAAAAACTGAAGAAAAACGTGAGTTAAAGAAAGAAAAAAATTATATGAATACTACACACATACCTGCCTTCCTGACTAGAGGATAAAATAACTTTGGTTTCCCAACTATTTTTTTAATTAAAAATATATTTAGAACAAACCATTTCAAATTCACGGTGAACTACTGAACTGTTTCTTTTTAACTCCGTAATTTCCCTGTAATTATTATATTTGTTTCAAAAACAGCACTACTTACCAAAGCTAAAGCCAGCTCCAGGTTTGCCTACATGTAAGTTTTGAGCAGGTTTACTAGAATGTGACCTCCATCCGTGCCCGGCGATGGTTTGAAGCATTAGCTAAAGAGGAAAAGAACATGAGGTGTAAGAGCTTTACGTCTGAGTCTACTACAGATACTAACCTCTCTGTAGCACGAGTTTAAACATAGACTCCCTCTCTAGAAAAGGTATCACATCATCAAGTATAATGTGCAATTACGACAGTGATGAAAGTTATTGGCTCCTCAATGTGTTTTGCTCCTGCGGCGAGCAACACTCACATGAACTGACAGCTCTACCAGCAATCTCAGCCTTTAACAGGACCGAGGGTGAGTGAAAAGTGCTGTGTGCACTTTTAAGTATTGTACAATTTAGTATTTAAAAGCATAATAAGCGTGATTATAATGTATGTTCACAGAGACGCAGAAATATGTATTTAATTCATTTAAACACACGCTTCATGAAATTTCCTTATCTGGCCCTCCTGTGAACATCCTTTGCTCAGTGCTTACCTACGTGCAGATTTAGCAAGATTTCAAAAACAATCTATTAGCCAATATATTAAAATACTTTTATAATGTCCTAGACTCATCTCTGCATTCTTTTAATAAGCTGCTGCCACTGACACCTGGTGATTATTATTACAGTCCAAACAGGAGAGAACACAGCAGACCTCCTGAGGTTTATTTTTATTCCTAATACTTACCACACATGTATTTGTTTTCATTGCAAGTATTTACTTTTCTTTTTTTAAGTTTAGAGCCGCAAATATTGTTGCTACAGTTATTTTCAGAATGTCTTAATACTATGCAAAAATGTGTCTGAATTTAACTTTAAGAGATTGGCTTAGTCTCTTCAAGAGCTATGATTATCTCAAATGTTTGGAAATTAGTGAAAAATGTGTAATTGGATCAGTTTTTAGGATGACCCATATTGCAAAAATATTGCAAAAACGAATTTTCCTAAACACTCAGAAAACACTTCTTGATTTTTAATATTAAAATGTAGAAATACTTTTTAAAAAACGTGATCGGACCAGCCACTTATTTCCTAACATTAAAAAAGGCTGAATTAATGATAATAATGCAAATATCACATAAATTTTACCGGGAACTCTAGGAGACAAGGACATTACAGAAAGTTACACAGCTGGGGAGGCAACAGGTATCTTCAAGAAGGTTATAGTAGATACCCTGGGCTAAATAATAACGCTATATGATATATGGTTACAACATAGCCCAAGAAGCATGATGAATACTGCCAATAATAGATATCAAAACAGTGAAGAGTATTTCCAGAGGACACTGAAAATGTCTATAGAGTTCAAAGATGAAGAAATGCAGAAGGACCACTGCTAGGCACAGAAGATGGAGAGACTACGAGAGGCTACGACACATTTGCATACTGTACTGTTATGTCAATTTATCAATAGTTCATTAATGCATTTTCCAGTAGGTAATACATCATTAAGTTCAAGTTTTCACACACCATAGACATTGCGAAACAGTATCCTGCCATTTTTTGTTACTGCTACCTCTCAGATTAAAAACCAAAATAATACCACAAACATCTAGAAAGACCTTGATTCTTCAGAATGATTTATACCTTATTTTGTTCGGAAAAAAAGACAAGATGAGGTTGAAAAACAGTCAGATGATTCTATTTCTTTTTTCTTTTCTCTTTTTAAGGAGCAGCCCTTCATAGACTAATGTATGCCTTTGCCACCAAAAGGTTTTGCCTACGCTTGGAAAAGTACTGGATTCAAACTAATGCTAAAAGTGATACTGTGTATGAAAGAAGCTGTAAAATTTAAACCGGAGAACTTATGTCTGTTGTGGGGTTCGTACCAGCAGAGTATGCAAGGCAACGCTGAAGATTATTCTAGAAAAACTGAACATTACCCTAACAAACAAATATGGACAGGTGAGATTCATAGCTGGAAGCTGCATGACTGATCAGGTGATGAAGGATGAGGGTTTGCTACATGTTAGAATTTGGATGACCATCCGTCTACTTGTCAATTTTTCTTGCTTAACTCTGAGGAAAGTTAGATTCAGTGACAGGCTACTGCTAGTGATGTTCAGATGCAACTGCTACTGTATTTCCTTGCAAAATAGTATAAACTCTGTCAATTACAAATATAATCATCCATGTAGCAAGACTACCACTGGAATGAGGTGCTGGCAGGAAAAGGGTGTGACAAGGCTACCCACAAAAGTGACACAATCTCTTCATTACCTTTATCCCAGAAGAGCTACAGAACCTGTTTGAAAACATGCACATCACAGAAAATGATGGAGCAACAATAAGCTAAGGGTCCCTGACCTTGATTCTCCCACACATATCACAGGGCAAAAATGAAAATTATCAAGAGCAGTTTGTTGCTGGGGTAACGTGTCAGGAGGCTGAACTTGAAATACAAATTTCCGCCCAATGGGCTTCCTTTGCCTAAAGCATTATTTTTGATCACTAAAATACCAACTGCAGATGGAGAATTCTTCCCTCACCGACTCCCCTCACTGTCACAGCAACACTTAGGTAACCTGTGGCCAAGCTGCACCACTTTGGGATGAATGATGCAGCACGGCTGGCAGGAGGCTGTGAAAGGCCTTTCAAGTACTTTGGACTCATGAATGCCTGTGGAAACGGGGAATCCAGAAAAAGGCCCGCGTAAATGCTAAATGTGTTTTGAATAGTTTTTATCTTCTCGTTTGAAACTGTGAGGTTATTGGTGATTCAGTACAGTAGAAAGTCTGTACTTTAGAAAACCAGCCATTACATATCACACATTTTTTAAGAAAAAGTTAACATAGGCAGCGCAGCTACATATGCTAAATAAAATGCATTGGATAAAATACCCTGAACTATAATCCCGGTGTTTTGAAGCCGTCTCCACTGGTAAATGGGAGGTACCAGACACACACATTCGGCACGGCGCAGCCTTTGGCACACGAGGAGCCCCATGGCTGTGCAGTAACTCCGCCGAAGAATATCAGATGACAACACCCATTCGACCCGTGAGGATTACGGCCACAAACTCGGGTAATACTGCGAGGCAGGCAAAGCAGCACAAAGGGCGGATTCCAGCCCCGCCGGCTCTGACCTCCGCGGCGGCCCCTGTCCTGCAGCTGTCCCGACGGTCACGGCGGGCGGAACCCGGACCGGCCCCATTTCCGCCCTTCGCCCTCTGCGATCCCGCGGCCCTTCCCCGCTGCCGGCGGGTCCCCGGCCGCCAGCAGCGGCAGCGCTTCGGCCAGCTTCGATCCGTCCCGTCCCGTCCCGTCCCGTCCCTCTCCCCCGGTCTTGTGTCCTCCGAGCCCTCGCCCGGCCCGGCCGCTCACCCGCGTCGCTCTGAGCGCAGCCATCTCAGCGGGGGTGCCCGGCGACCGCAGCGGCTTCGGCGGGGCGGGGTTCGGGCGGCCGGGGCGGTGCCGTGCGGGCCTCCCACTGAGCCGGCGAATCCTGGGCTCGACTGCCCCCTGCCGCCTCTCTCTTTCCCGGGGAGGAGAGCCTCGGGCTCTCTCCCGTTCCTCCGCCCCCTCCTGCGACGACAGCCGGTCCGGTCACCGGCTCGACTTAGCACGTCCGCCCGAGCCCGCCGTGTCCGTGCCCCAAGCTTGGCCAGTTTGCTGTCAGCCGAGTCTCCTAGGCTAGCTCCAATCACCTGCGTCATTCACCTGTTAGCAGAAATGTCGGTGTGAGCGGTTTTACTGTAATTCGCGCCTCAGGGACTCATAAACTCATGTTTCGGAAACGTGCCAGAAACTGGAGGGTGACTGGACTTGGTGCACGAGAGTTATTGTCAACTGTGTTGATAGTTACATAAAATATGCTTATAAATGCTCTCAACTGCAGTTGTATTTTAGAGGAAAAGCAATGCTTTTGGGAATTATCTATGATGTGTAAGACACGCTCTTTTGAATAATATTATTTCACTGTTGTACAGCAGTGTTATTTACGAGTTTGTTAAAATAAGGCTTTCAAGACAAAGAAATAGCAGCCTTGATTTTTCTATGAATGCCTTTTTGGTGTGAGATTTTAACAGAATTAACAAAACATAAAATATTTTTCTGGAAGCCCTTCAGTAGGTGAATAAGCTCTTTTCTTAACGTGTAGAGACAGCTTTGAATGGGGTTGAGGACATCTGTAAGGCAGGGAGACTGAAGAAATCTGTGCACCGAGGGAATGTAAACCTCATGAAGTAGTGCAGAACAATGCTGTTTGGTTCATACAGTGAAATGCTGTATTCAAGACCTAAGAGACATTTCAGAGCATTTTTACTCCAAGCCTGAAAGAGTGCTCCCTAGTAAGGTGTTGGAACACATGGGGTGCACTCCTAGATCATGTCTTTCAGTAAATTTCATCCAAAAATCAGTTCAGATGCTTTGAGATCTCTTTGTGAATCAAGTAAAACACAGTAAGTGGGGACAATTGGGAGATTCACCTCAAAACTACACTCCTCACCTGAACTGAATTGTTCACGTAGACAGAGTCTGAGAAGGTGGGTGTTCGAAATTGACCAATTGAAGAAATTGAATCAGGAATACACCATTTCATCTGCTTGACACCAGAAGCATCTTTGCATGTGAAATTTGATGCTTGCTTCTGAAGACAGATGTCTCTCTGGAAGCAAGCTTCTGTAGTAAAAAGCTGCTAACCATCTGTGCTCTCCTGCAGGGTTGTAGAGGTTAAAGAACAGAAGTTATTCTAGAAAAAGGAAGGAAAGAGTGCATGGAACCAAGCCAAAAGTATTAAAAGATATTTCTGCTAAATGACAAGAGCAACTGGGTGAAGGTACTAGAACTATCTGATCACTGCAGCTTGCACTTATGAAGCTATACCCTTGCTCACCTTCCTCCTGTTCTTCAATCTGTTTTCTTACTACCTCTCTTCACATCTTCTTCTTGGGCGAATTAATGTGAATTTTTTTTGCAATATGTTGTCATCATAGTTTTTCCAAAGCCAATCTGGCAGAAGAGAAAATTCAAAGCCCAGGTGGTCCACGTCTACTAAGTGTTTGGGAGGAGAGGGGTATGAAAGATGGCAAGGTTATAGGTCAAGTATAAAGTCTAACAATTAATATGGGGGGGTGGGGGAGGGGGACCTAATGGTTGCCCCCAGTATTTCCACTACTAGCGGACAAAACTGCATTTGTGAAATTCATTAATTATTGGAGCAATTGGCCTGAACTGAGACCTCGGAGGATGGATGAGGTGGTCCGTATGCCTAATGTAGTTTTCTTGAAACTAGACAAGGCAGTTAGCTCTACAACACCTGATGATGCACTGACCACGTAAAAGGCACATACACTCTCTAATGCACAGAAAATTGGTTTAAATTTCAATACAAGCACAGCAAAAACTTCCATGATCTACGGACATTTATTCACTCAATAAAAAATATAACCATGTGCTTTTGAGGGTCTTAAGCCAATTTTGAAAGGACACCTTCATTTGCAAGCCTTGGACATTAACTTTTCCTGTAAAACTCATGTCTGAAAATGTAAATAATGGTCTACAGGTGCATTTCCGTCATTCCCCGCTCAGCACGGGCAGCACGGACAGCTCCGCCAAGGGAGGCACTTCCCGGTGGTGTCCGAGGGGGGAGGCGAGCGGCTTCAGGGCCGACCGGCTGTTTCCCACCAGAGGCGACACCTCCGGGCTCTGCGCAGGGCACGGGCACGGACGGGCAGCGCACCGGGCTGCAGGCAGGATGGAAACTGCCCTGCCAGGTACGGCCCCGCCGGATCCGGCCCCGATCTCGCCGGATGCCGAAGTTGCCGCGGGGCCCGAGCGAAGTTGGCGACGCGCGGCCCGTCCCGGCGCCCCTCGCCGCCCTCGGCGCAGCCGCTCCGCCCGCACCCCCGCCCCCGACCCGGGCACGGTACCGCCCCGCGGGTCGGCGCAGGCGTCGCCGGAGCCGCCGGGACGGGAGGGTGGGCACGGGGTGCGGGCGGTACTGCGGGCGCCCGCGGCACAGCGGAGCGGGAGGCTGCCCGGCCGCCGCCGCCTCTCATGCCTTCATAGCAACAAAGAACGCACTGAGCGGCGGGCGGAGGCGCCGGGCCCCTGGCTGTGCCCCGGCAGTGCTGGCGCGGAGGGTACCGGGAGACGATGGCGAGGAAGGGCGAAGCCTCCTCACATCTCTACGGTGAGCGCGGGCACGCGGGTGCTGGGGCGGGGGCGGCCGGCGCCTGTGTCGCCCTCCGGCCTGTTTAGAGAGCGGATGCGCCCGGCGGGCAGCGGCGGCCCGAGGCGGCCGGAGTTTGTTTCCCTCGGCGAATACGGGGATGCGGTGGCCGCAGGATCCCCCGTGTCGGAGGTAGACCCCAGGACGCCGGAGCACCTCGCCCGGCCTGGAGTAAGCAGGACGATCGGTTCGGGGAGAGAGCCGGTGGGCGCAGGGATGGGGGCGGGCAAACCTGGAGCTTCCGCCGGCGCCCCCGCCGCAGGAGCAGGTGCGTTGTGGCCGCTTTGTCCGCGTTCTGGGGCGGAGAGGGGCCAGGCAGCAGGTGCGCAGGCCGGGCCGGGCCGAGCCGAGCCGATCGTGGGATACCTGAAGCGTTATGCGGGGCCGGGGGGTGTCCGGAGCGGTGTGCGGGGGCGGAGCCCGCTGAGCTGTGGTACCCTTGGGCCGCTAGTGTTCGGGACGCGTGCAGCCGGAGCTGCCCGCTGGTCCTGCCTGCCGCCGCCGCGGGAAGGTCACCGGGAGCAGAACTTCATCTGGGTGTTTGGGCTCTGCTTTAACTGCTCCTCGGTAGGCGATGTATTTGCGTTGGGGGGACCCGGGGTTTGCAAAGCTGCTTAGCCTGTTTGAAGGTGTCGCTACAAAGCCGCTTTCCTCATCCAGCGTGCGCGAGATTTCCGTGGCAAAACAAACGTGCAGAATGAGCAAACCCCCTTAGAGCAAGTCTTCTGCTACGGGAGCCACGAAGGCCTCCAGCAACGAGCCGAGTTACACAAAAGGGTAAACATGGATTGGTAAAGCAGCCTTTGCCTCGGTACCACAGGCGTGCTGCGTGACCTGTTTACACCTTGGAAGTATCTTTTTTGATTCGTTGCCAGGGTCTGAACCTTGATCTGACTAAAGGGAAATCCATAGCTTGGCTTCCTTCGAAAAAGGAAAATGAAAAAAAAGAAAGCCTTTAGGAAGGGAAAGCAAGCCACAAAGCAGAGGTGAAATCTAAATTGGTGAGTCTGAAATAATTGAACTTCTGAGATAACCTTTTTCTAATCCTATGGAATTCGAATGGTTTTGCAGGTTATTGCAGAGAGAGTGTAGGCCTAGGATCATAGATAGGTCTGATGATAGAAAGAGTAGAAGTATTGTTCTGTAAGAAGAATAGGGACGCAGTATTCAGGAAGGGAAAAATACCGTTTGAGTACGGTTTGGTAAGTGCTGTGTATGCTTCCTCGCTTGTCATTTGCAAGCAGGAACACAGTGGTAAAGTCATGATGGGGGGTACCAGGTATTTTCCTGTCATAATACAATAACTTTTAAACTTAATTTTGAAAGCATGTTACATGGATAAGAAAGGGTGAATCTTTTCATTGAATTTTAGGGGCGAGGACAACATTCTGAAGAATTGTAGCATTTTTGCTATTTGAGCTGTTTCATCAGTGTATTGACTTCCATTTAGTTCATTCGCATGTATGGATATTAATAGTGGTAATGTTTATAGTGTTACTACATTTGCAGAAATCTTGAGCAGTTACTTTACTCTTGTGTTGGGAAGCAAGCTCTTTCCCTTGTTAGATCCCATAATGTTAAGGACTTGCAAAACAAAAAGTGCAGCATTTTCAAATTGAGCATATATGATAGGGTTTTCCTTTCAAATTAGGTTGCTGTAATAGTTATTCTCTTGATTTTGTTGCTTTTGCAAGCAACTGGTTATCTATTAGCCTGCAGGTATCGTTTCAGATTTATAGATGGCGTAAACTTCTCTCCTAGGAATCCCAAGGATTCCTCACAGCATTTATAAATGACAAAGGCAAATTCTTCTCCAAGTTTTTTAACTTGTGACATCAGTCTGGTTCTTTAGAAGGGATTAGTTAAGTGCATTATTGACGAGTGAGGTCGTTATTTTTTAACTGAAGTAGTACTTTTCTTTCATGTGACTGTAATATTAAATGCTGTCATGTGACTATTGAAGTGCATGGTGAAATTATTTTTTACTTCATTGTAGAATCAATGATTTGCCATAAACGATTTCCTGTAGCAGAGAACTGCCACTGTTTACCTTTACAAACGGACACTGAAGGCCAAAGGGATGATGAAGTCTTTTAAAAAAATTTTATCACTATTTTAAGAAACATTGAGGAGGTTATGAAGTGCCCAATTCTATTACTTCCGACTCAAATTCATGTAGGTTTTTTATATCTGCATGTTTAGATCTTCTCTAGGAAGAGCTACTTACCGGTGATTTCTTTTGCAGTAGCGCATGCAACCAAAACTTCAGTTGAAAATTGTGATTTCCTAGTTACTGCTGTGAAGTGATCGTTAGGTTGCTCCTAAGAAGAATTCTATTTTTTTTTGTTCCCAAGTTGGGGAGATTATGTTTCACTTGGGAGAGCTTTTGAAGAACTTTGAAACTTACTGTCAAGATGTAATTCTTGTCACTTGGCCTGCATTTGCCACTCTTAATTTCCTCCAGTTACATGTATGTTCAGTGAAGGAAGCGCATCCTCTGTCTGAGGAAGATGTGCTATTTAGCCGCAGCAGCATCATATGATGTGGAATCTATTGGCTGTGACGCTAGTACAGATAAAGCGTCCCTAACTCCTGCTGGTAAATCCTTGTGTATGTGGCATGTAATTAATTTTGCCTTCTGAGGTTCAAATTTCCTACTAGTGGGGTAGGTTCATATCGAAAATAAAACTCAATTTAACACTTTATTAATACATAATTACACTCAGAAGTGTTGGAAGTAGGTGAAACACAGATTTTGTGGCTTAAACCTTTCCTCCTCTGACGCAAATTTGGTCCACTTCATCTAGCCTTTGCAGTGCATGTTTCAGGTGAGATATTTGGAGGCAATTTGGAAGGCTGGACAGAAAAATGGAGAAAGAATTCTAAAAGCAACACTTTGTAATATGGTCCCCGTTATTTTTTTACTGCAGACAGGTCTTTTTGAGTGAAAACTTTCTCTGTGAGCATGCTGCTTCCTGTTTTTGAAAAATGATGGCTCTGTGGTAGCGTCCTTTACATCATCCTTGTCCCGAGAGTTACAGTCAGTGGTTCAGTATCCAAGTGGGAACCAGTAATGAGTGGTGTTTGTACTGAAACCAATGCTGTTTAGTATATACATCAACAAAATAAACGAGATCGAGTGCACCCTCAGCGCAGTTGTAGATGATACCGAGGTCAGTGGTTCAATTGATACACTAAAAGGAGGAGATACCGTTCAGGGTGAACATGACAGGCTTGGGGAGCTGCAAGCTGCTTGAAGTCAAGTAAGACCAAGTGCAAGGTTCAACACCTGGGTCAGGTGATCCCCACAATCAGCACAAGCTGCGGGATGAATGGTTTGAGAGCACCACGGCAGAAGAAGGACTTCGGGTACTGGTGGATAAAAAATTGGCTATGACCTGGCAATGTGCACTTGAGCCCAGAAAACCGGTTGTGTTCTGGGCTGCATCAAAAGAAGTGTGACAGCAGGTTGAGGGAGTTAATTCTGCTTTGCTACTCCACTGTGGTAGACCCTGCCTGAAGGTACTGCATCTGTCTTCAGCATTCCTAACACGAGCAAGACTGGGATCTTTTGGAGCAGGTCCAGAGGAGGGCCATGAAGATGATTAGTGGGCTGGAGCACCTCTCCTATGAAGAAAGGCAGATTGAAATAATTTGGATTGTTTAGATTTTTGATATATATATATAAAGGGGGTTTGTAAGAAAGATGGATAAATACTTTTTTACTTTTTGACCCCTCTTTTTTTTTTTTTTTTTTCCACAGGGTTTCTATTGATGGGACAAGGGGCAATAGTTTTTAACTGAAAGAGGATAGACATAAGAAAAAAGTTTTTTATCACAAGGGCGATTAGTTGCTGAAACAGGTTGCCCCTTCTCTGGAAGTGTCCGAGGCCATGTTGGACATGGCTTGGAGCAAACTGATCTAGTCGAAGGTGTCCATGCCCATGGCATAGGGTTGGAATGAGATGAGCTTTAAGGTCCCTTTCAACCCAAACCATTTTGTGAAAAGATGAAAAGTACTGCATACCGGAGACAGTTTGATCGGTAATTGAACAGGCAATAGGACTGGTAGGATTTATTTAACAGGATTTTTGCTCACCTAGTGATCTAATACGTCTTTGTATTTCTTGAGCCAAAACTACTGTATTTTCCAGTGCAATTAAGATTGTAGAGTATCTGAAAGCATCCGTCTTCTACATTTGATATCCTTTAGCACTCGAATATTGTAGATCTTTTAGCTTATTGATTTAAGCTGAGCTGATCTTGGTACTAAGTTGTTGCTCAGCCATGTACAAGGACAATACAATTGGCTCATCTGTGAGTAAGGACATGAACGTGTTATGCGTAGTTATACGTTATTGAGTGGGTTATGGTGCAACTGTCACTGAACATTATCTAGAAGGAGTTTAATAAGCTAGGCTTCTTGTTGACTAGTTAAACTTCGTTATATCTTTTAACAAGTGGGATACTAGTACATAGCTGAGGGAAAATTCTCTTTACTTCCATACTGTGTAATATATTATCATGCAGTCTTGCGTCTCCACTTCTCAAAGTGTCTCCTGTCATACCAGGCCTGCATTTTTCTACACTGTATCCTTATATTAGAGTCATAAATATCTCATTCTGCACAGGTTAATTAGTTGTTAACTGTTACGTGATAAGCAAAAATAAAATAAATTAGCCATAATCATCTGAAGAGAAAATGCTTTTACAGTTAAACACACAGAAATGTGGAGGTGATTTAGTCAATTCAGTATCTGATTTTCACTTGGTTATGAGAAAATCTGTTTGCTCTGCATTCGCTCCTGATGTGTAACACCACATCACATTCACAATTGCTTAACTGTATTGTTTGTGTTTCCTATTGCTAGTATCTGGCTCTGAGGCAGATTTACAAAATCTGCTAATATGAAATGAAAGTAGCCAGGAGGGAATCTCTCTGGCTTGTGGGTTAATCCCACAGAGCCTACTGCTGATTGAGAAATTCAGTGCTGCCTGCACGCTGATACAAATCATGGGGAGCTTTTCACAGGCAGAGGTGGGATATATCTGGCTGTTCCTTCTAACTTCTAACGAATGTCCCTAATTAAGTGATATTTGCATTTTTCCAACCTTATTCCACATAAAGGAAATCATCCTTTCCCTCCTAGATTGTGCTGAAGACAGCTGCAGCAAGTGATCGTACTCCTTGAAGGTACTCTGTTGAGGTCTTCTATTTTACTAAAACCTGAAATGGTGCTTTTGATTTACCTCTGACATCTGCCAAGACAAGGAAGCTTGAGGTCCTGAAAAGGACCGCTGATTAAAGTTCCCAAAAGGTGTTTGGTGGGTTACTTCTCCAGCAGGAAGTCCCATGCTTGTACCTATGTTTAACCGGTAGATATCTCTTAAAATATGTGATACAGTGTTTACTTCTGACATGATAAGGGTGGGAACCCATTTGTGCCTTTGTAATATGTTTCACCAGAAAGAGGAGCTCTAACGTGGGTGGGCTGGGATACCATTTAATCAACTCTTCTGCAGAGCTGATTACATGTAGAAGAAAGTGAGTATCTATTGCATGCAGATCATCTAGACTTTTACAGGCTGATATGCTATGAAATTTGGTAGCTGAATTAGTGTCCTTCATAATCAGTGTACTTTGAAATAAATTAATATGCATAATACCTCTGGTATTTATTATATAAGATGATTTGTACAGTAAAATAAATGTTTTTTTCATCACTGATGTTTTTCTCCAAGATTTATAATTTCTTGGATGTGATCAGGTTGCTAAAAACTGCCTAAGTGTAGCAAAATACAGTATTTGTTTTTAAATTCCCTGCCCCCCTGAAGAATGATAAATAATTCTCATGCTGTTGCTTTACTCTGTGTGACAAAACGCAATGAGATGTATCCGTGAATATCCCTTTTTGTTGGTTTCAGTACAATGCAGTATCTGTGCTAGCATCTAGGCAACTGCTATAAACAGGGAAATGATGTGCCTGTGACCGACAATCTTGAACTCTTGTAATATTTACCCCCATAAATGACTTAAAGGTTTGGGTCAGATTTGTGAGATAATCAAGCGTTTTCATACATACAGACGTGTATATGTATATATATGTGTGTATGTGTATGTGTATATGTATATGTATATGTATGTGTGTGTATTTAAATGAATATATATATAATATGTACAAACATATATATTTCCTTGTTAGCATTTTCTGATGTCTGTGCAGGTCCCTGCTACACCCAGAGGAAGTATTGCTAACAGAATGATTATAACTAGGAATACATATTCTGCTTTGGAAAGCAAGTAACGTAATGTTACATTATATTGTATTTCTAGTTATGCAGTTCATGCAGAGCACATAGATTCTTGCTAATTTATGGTGATGGGCTCTTCACAAATGACCACGTGTGGTGGCAAGAGCCACGTAACACCGTCCACAAGCTTGAGGTTAGCCAGCATTTGGTTCTTCAGTCTGAAGGAAAACAACCATCTTGGCAGCTGCCTGGAAGCTTATTTTGGAATTGTAGAGAAGATAATGAAGAGAGCTCAGCTACTGGAAATTGTTGGCTTTTGCTTCTAATCCTTTCATAATGAAAAGTTTTTCTTTCAACTGAGGAAATAAAAAATCTGTTGGTAGTGAATGAGATGTTTGGGATACTGACAGGCAGAATAAGAAGAGAAATCGGTGAAAGTTTCTTAGCAAGGTGAAAGTAACCCCAAATCAAGTGAATCGGTAACTAGGGATGGTAAACAAATAAACAAACAAGCCCATTAGAATTCTGAGCCAGCAACTGTTGATGAAGTTGTATAGTACACCTGGAAATGTGACTCTGCAAGCAGAAAAAAATAAACGCTCCAACTGCCAAGAGCTTTTTCCAAGACTTTTCCCTGTTATATGCACTGTAACCACTGCCAGAAGAACATATATGAGAAACCCTAAAAATGTTGTTTATTTATGCCCTATCTCACTCAAAAGTATGCGAAAAATATGGTAAGAAAAGATGGCATGGTAAGGAACGACCCGGGGAAGTGTTATTTTTTTCCCCACTGAGAGACTTCTGGAGGATGTGGGCGGTCAATTAATGTATTTTTTGTCACCTGTTTTTTGACTTGTTTTAAGCTCTCGGGTCAGTTTAGGGGGATCAGTTAATAATAATATTACACTCAACATGGGAATGACAGTTCATTAGATTTGACTAGTCCTAAAGGGCTTGGACTAAACAATGTTGTATCTAACCATTCTTTGTCGTACCTAAGGGCAAAGTATCATAGTTTTATTTCTGTACCAATGAATTGTAATTATCTTTAAAAGGCACCCTGCGGTGATTTTGCTTTAAAGTATTGAATTTGCCCAAACTGATTTTACCTTTAAAATAACTCATGGTTGCCCAACAAGGGCAACTGAATGACAGTGGTCCTTAATACAGACTGCTAAATATTTGGAAGGATTCTCTTGTTTACAGGTAAAATTCTGCTTCTAACCTGCATAATAAATGAAAGAGAAAGTGGATTCCGTTCTCTCTGTGTGAGCCCAAAAGCTTTTCTGGAGCACTGGCAGAAGGGTGGGACTGTAGTCTGTGTAGCTGTGCTTTTTTGGACCTTTCAAACATACTTGTGCTGTCTTGGCCTGTCTGCTCATCCTCACATGCAGACCTAATGAGCACTTGAAGACACTTGGGATGTCTGGGCACTACCTTAAAACAGGTTTTCCTGATTTTGGGGCATTTGAGCTTTGATATAAGTCATGATTAGTGCAATAAAGGGCAGAGCCATAGGCGTCTGCTTTCCCTTGCTTTGTCCCTGTAGGATGCGGTCTTGTATATGATTTGCGCTTACAGCTGGGATTGGTTTACTCTACACCCATGTCCTTACCTTTTCTTTTTCAAAGATGAATGAAAGATAAATATTTGATTAGAATGTACTATATTTTTATCGACTATGTTTACATTTGATGACAACTGCATATTATGTTGTCTTTCTCTGCTGCTTTGGCTCCCCTACAAAAGCTGTGGTGAGTTACACAGTGGTTGCTCACAGCTTCCTCCTGACCATTTGACACAATTCCTCAAGCAAATGCTACTAATGTTACTGGTTTAGATGCTACCAAATAATTGTAAGGTTGCATCCCTGCAAGGATAAAGAAAGTTTCTGCAGATTATTGGTACACATGTCAAGTTCTTGTACTACAGCTGTTGTCATTACAGGCAACTATTATGACATCATCTGTGCATCTGGCATACCTGCTTTGTCTTTCATTATTGTCTGTTTGTCTCTCTCTATTAATCTTTTTGTTACAAAACACAGTTTTAATTTGTTGCATGCTCCTTCATTGTTTTCCTCTGTTGTAGAGGAATTTTGTGATCTTTTTTCTCCCTATTCTCGTTCTACTGGTTTCAATTCTGTAGATCTGACCTACATCAAAATAAATGGAAGCAAAAGGCAAGGACCTTGATGCTTTTTTCTGTGTTACATTTGCAGCATATTTCACTCGCGGAACTTTTTTTTAAATGTAATTGCAGATTGCCAAAATATAGTTGTATTTGAAACACAAGATTTCTCTCAGGAGAACTTTGTACCTGACTTCCAGCTGTGAATCTTCTGTAATGCATGATGAACTCCTGTAGGAAACCTGCCATTTTCTTTTGGTGAAACCTCAGTAGTGACAAACATTGATCGAGAAGTTGTTGGAAATGATTTTGTTCATTTGTTTTGCAGCTTTCGTAGAACTAGGTAGAAAGCACTTTGCAGCAGATTTTCTATACAGCTGAAAGTTGTTTATAAATATTTTCCAAATCTTCTACTGAGGTAACATGCTGAATCTGTAATAAAGGAAACATTTTGGTCGTGGGAAAATCTTCCTCTGGAAGTACTGAGTAATAATAATGTTGCCACGTACTATCACGTTAGAAAAAGATGAGGAAGTGTTTATTTGGTAAAGAAAGCCTCATGTTTGTTAGGTTTTAATGACTTATGTATTGCCCAAGATGGGAAACTTCCACAATGTGTGAGAAGTTGTTTGTCATTCCAGGACCATTTTCCAGTAGCACTCAAAACAATTGTAAATGTAATTGTATTGATACTATGATAAAGTGTAAAAAACGAGGTTCACTCTCCTGTTAAAATGTAAAAGGTTTTAATAAATGACAATAGGGTACATAAAAGCAAAAGGATACTGTGCCTGGTGCTTGGCGATCTGCCAGAGGCACACCTGCTATTGACAGGAAACATCTTTAAATACATTTCATATTGCATCAGCCTAATGCCTATTCATAGACATTTATGCATATTCAGACTTTTCCCAGAACTGTTTAACATGGATCCGTCTTTTTAGAGCATGAGCAGTGATGATTTTTAGGCCCCTGGGGTCACGTGCGTGTGACCCCTGTTCCGCAGTTTCAGCAGATGCTCTTTGTCGATAGAGAAGTGTCCATAGCAGGGCCCCTGATGGGTCCCAACACCTCTGGCCTGTCCATTGCAGATATGGTTGTCTGAAGGATGAGGGGTCCCATCAGCCAGGTTCCTTTGGACGTTCCATGAGCTCTCTTGACTAGAGACTTTTCCCCAAAGCCTCTGTTCCTTCCACCCCCACCCTTTCCCTGTCAGGATCTGTGCTGGTCTGGCAGCTGATAGTCTTGGGGCGATGGCCTCCCCACCCGGAAGGTGTTAAACATCCTGATCTCTTTGTGAATGTATGCATTCTTTTCCCCAGCTCTGAGCTGCTTCTTATCTTTAAGGACCACTGCTGCCAGGGCCTCATTCGGGGTTTTTTTTGGTGACTTTCTTTGCAGCTTTTGTATAGTTTTGCTATAATACGAAAATATTCTTTATGAAAATTTTCAAGTCACAAATCATAATACTTCAGTTTAACCTCAAGTATTCTATAACTGTATCTGAGTTACAAAAGAAAAACTGATAATTTTCACAACTATGTCTGCATAACTAAACTTCTTCTACAAATAAGACAGTGTTATATCATGATGCACAACACATAGCATCTACCTTTAATCTCTGCGAAAACCAACACTAAAATATGTGTTTATCACAGTGTCAGAGTATCCCAGAAATAATAGGTCTTAATACCTAATGATCAAGCTGTATCTGGTTGGCTTGATTTTCTTATTCCTGGTGATGCACTGTGCCAAACAATTGAAACATTTCTATTCTGGGAATACCAGTGGGGTGGAATGTGCACTGTGGGACAGATTTTTGCTTGAATTCTCTAGCGAGTGGGAAGTATTTAAAGAGTGGGGCGTGAATTCACTGCCACTTTTTTCCCCCTTAAGTCTGAATGATTCCTTTTATGTGTCCTGTGAAGACACATGGTTGCTTCAGCGTTGTAGCGCAAGTTGCGAAACAAAGTAGGGCTTAGCGGGGTAGGACTCCAAATGGCAGTGAGGAAAAGGGGGACCATGTCTTGGCGTAAAATAATCAGGGAAAACATAGTTAAAAATGTTTTGCAAGACTATAGCGTCACCGGCAAACTGATTTAATATTAATTTTTTCAAATTGTTGAGGACAGTAATCCACAACTCAAATAGTTTTTTTGCTTCTTTTCCTAGTCTATAGTGAGGCAGGAAGAGAAACTGAGGATAATTATTGGTATGTCTGAAAAGGCCTGGGCCTGAAAAGCGTTGGCCTTCATCCTTAGAACAGAATAGTAACTTGGAACAGCCTCTGGCACGTGACCTTAGAAAGTCAGTCTTCTGTGTCCTAGTATTCCCAGCTTGTCCTGTTTAATCTACATTAATCCTTTCACTTTTTATTGATGAATGAGATTGAGATCTCTCAGAAAAGGTACTCTAAGAAAAAAAATCTTTCATTATCCTACATAATGACCATTGTGTACTAATAATAGGAAATCACCTACATTGTGAACTAATAATAGGAAAATACATGGTTGCGTTGCAGGTAATTTTCCTTCAGTCAAGTTCCTTATTGCATTTCCTAAAGCATTCAGGATATATATGTACTGTCATCTCATTCTGCATTTTACCAGTAGGTGCTTATTATCTATATGGTTCTGTCTTTGTTGTAAGCATTCAGGAATAATTTCATTAGTATTATCCAGAAATCAGAATCAAGTAAAAACATATTGTAACTATCAAATTCTCATTTATGCACAGTTTACTACATTTGCAGTTTTACTTATATGGATTCAGTTGATAGAGGTGTACTGTTAGTTGCTGTTAGAAAATGTTTAGGTGCATTAAATGAAATTATTGCTGATGGTTAAGATTCAGGAGACAATTCTTTGTATGTCGTAGTATGAATTGTACCTTGAAAACCTGCTAGGATATGAACTTCTTTCTGTTCACACTGTTCTCAATTGCAAAATTGCTGTGCTTTAGATTCAAAATTTTGATTCAGGAATTGATGTTTGAATAGTTTATTCCATTTCGCAGCTGTCAGGATAACTAAAGTCCAATTTTGACCTAATGCCTTTAGGCTGCCTACTAAATACAACTTGTGATGGACTTGTCTTTAGTGAAGGACATGTGGATAATCTACTGCTGTTCTTGCATACCTTATCAGTCTTTTAAACTCTCCTACACATGTTAGTTTGTTCTTCAATGTATCCTCCTCCTGCATCATGTCATTCCCGTTTCTCTTGCTTACCTGATTGTTTCCATTTCCATTTGCTTTGAAGTTAACCCATCTATTTTTTTTATTCCTTCCTTTTTTCTCCTCCAGAAGTATTTTTGTTCCACTTCATCATTAATCAAGCCCCATTAATCGCAGTTTTGATGGAGATCTGGTATTGTGTATTTTAAGCTGAAGAGCAAATATTGCTATTGCTGTGTTGAGAGGGAAAGAAGTCTGGGAAGCTAAAAACATTAGCATTCCAAAACATTTGAGCATTCCTATTTTAAAAGTCCTGAATAAAAGAGTTTGGATTTTTTTCCCTCCTGAGAGCAGTTTAACATAAAATCAGTGTTTTGAGATTGAAAACCGAGCCTCTCCCACCTGTCAAGTGTACTTGTCAACCAATCCTGTTTTCCTCTTGGCTCACTGACTGTGATCTCACAAATTTTAAATTACTGTCTGTGTGGTCTGCTTGTGCACAGGATCTTTCAAATCTACTTCTTTACATTTTTTAGGCCCCTAGTTCAGTTTATAGATCTGTTTCTTCGCCCTAGGTGAATCTATAGTGGGTTACTACAGTAGAGAAAACCTTCCAGAAAATAGTAAAAGGGCAGTCAAGAAACTTCTGATACTTACCTTTGGCATCCATTTCTCTAGCATAAGGTCTGCTGCTTAAAATACGAGAGAAATTCAAGATTTCTTGCTATTTTTAGTGTAAATGTTTGCAGCTTTGCTTAGAATTTCTGTAGTAATTGCCATGCAAATTTAAGTTGCTCTTTAGGAACTCCATCTGTCTTATAAAAAACAAACCAGATGATACCATTTAGAAGCAGTAGGGAACGATGAAGTTTCTGAACCATTATTTCAGCCTAGTTTGTCTCATTCAACTTACAGGAAAGACTTAACCTGGGTCCTTTCCTGTGGAACCCATAGAGACACCCACTCTATTTAACAGACCAAGTTAAAAAATATTTGCGAGATTTAGAATCTCAACTTTCAAATGCATAATGCTGAATTATACCCAGAAAAGGAATGTATATCAAAATGAGTATTTTTCTTCTTATAAAACAAGCAGTTCTTTTTTTGACATTTCCTTTTATTAATCTGTCAACACAGGGCTGTTTCACAAAATAGTTATATTTTCAAATAACTTTCTGGTTGCCTTATGTAGTTTACAATATAGTTGGAATATTGATTGACTCTTTGCAGTTATTTTCTGGGGTAGGCTTCCAAACAGATAGACTCTTGACTGGCAAAATGTTTTAGGGGACGGGAAGGGCTGCTTTTGTTTTAATGGCCGATGGTGCAGTGTAAATGACACCAGTTCAAAGGAGGCTAGACTAATGCTACTGCTCACTGAGATATTTAATTACTGCTATGCATTCGAAGATATACAGAAAGCAAATTTAGTATACAGTAGTTCCTTTATTTGATTATTCTTTATGCACCTCTTTATTAATAAATGAAAAAACTTGGAATAAAGGGTCCCTTCTGACCATTTCTGAGCAACAGTATGAGGTTTATTTGCTCAAATACATTCTTAAATTACATCTGCCTGTATTATCATTTTGTGAATATATTCACTGTTACAGACACAGAGCCATTGTTAACACTGCTAAAACTGCAGTGCACATAGTACAGAAAGTAGCAGAAGTATCAGAAATGAAGGGAAAATACATGAAAATGTGCCTGTGTATTAAAATACTGGATCTAATTAACATAGCCTTACAAACTCTTAATTGTCACTCCATATCTAATGGTTCAGAAACAACCAGGGAGAACTGATGCTTTGTTCATTATACCAGACAGCATGCTGTACGGAGACTGTACAGAAAGAGAGACATTCATAATAATGCATTTTATGTGTTAAACAGACATAATTTTTAACTCTATAAGTAGCAATAGTCATGACTCACCAAACCCTCATCTGAATGGTCATCTGAATTTTCTTTTTCCTCTAGAGAATGTCTCTATGAGGTGTGTGTATTTATACAGAGAAAAGTCAGTGAATTAGCAAATGGCTATTGATTAGACTTTTTAGTCTTATCTGAGTCACTAATTTTCTGGACAGATCTATATGCTTACCATTGTAGCTGGTCTAAGGCATAACCAGTTATTTTTGTATTCTAATATCATACCAAATACTAGCAACCAAATTCAAAAGTTGGTCACACATTTGGGCAGCAGGAGTTTCACTGAAACAGACATGATCTGTGGTATTCAGGCATGTTTGGGTGAAACAAACCTTCAGGTTTTGCGGAGGATAGTCAAGAGAAAATGTGTTGCCTGGTGGGAAGGGTCTGCTGACGGGTGCCCAGCGAGGCCAGCGGGTCAGAGCGAGCCCCGGGCTGGGGGAGCCTGTGCCAGCAGACTGGGCTGGCCGATGCTGCAGCGGGCAGGCGCAGGTGGGCAGGCAGGCAGGGGCAGGGCGGGCAGGGCAGGCAGGGCGGGGCAGGGCTGGCGGGGCAGGTGGGCAGCGGGTAGGGCTGCGGGCAGGGCGGGTGGACAGAGCAGGTGGGGCAGGGCAGAGCAGGCAGGCAGAGCAGTGGGCAGGGTGGCAGGGCAGAGCAGGGTGGGCAGGGGCGGGCAAAGCAGGGCGGGGCAGGGCTGGGCGGGCAGGTGGCAGGCGGGGTAGGCAGGCAGGGCGGGCAGAGCAGGCGGGCAGGTGGGGCAGGCAGAGCAGGGCAGGGCAGGGCGGGGCAGGCTGGGCGGGCAGGGTGGCTGGGCGGGGAGGCAGGGGGGGAGGCAGGCGGGGCAGGGTGGCAGGCGGGGCAGGGGGGCAGGGCGGGCAGGCGGGCGGGGGAGGCAGGGCGGGCAGAGCGGGGCGGGGCAGGAACCCGTGAGCTCTGTGGGGTCGGACTGCGTGGCTTTGAGCACGAGTCGAGGCAGCTTGCGCTGTGTCTGCTGCAGGCGTGGTGAGCTGCGGCTATATTCGCTTTATATTGGACATTGTGCCAGCATGTTACATTAGGATTTTTTATGTCTAGCATTCAAAGAGAATGTCAGCTCATTAAGCAAATACAGGCAACCTTTGGTGATTCTGGGTTTAAATCTGCAGCTGTTAGGAAAGGGCTGATATAAAGAGAAAGACAGATCTTCAAAATTGTGCATTGCTGTTAAGGCTCTGATTACAGAGTTTCAGCATGGCTTTTGTGAATTAGACACTAGTTTATTCATAAGGTTATGAGTCTTACTGTTCTCTTGCTTTCAGAGTAATTTAATGCATTTGCACAAATGAAATAGTGGCAGATAGATGATGTACACAAAGTCCAGAATAATACATCTCTTGTTTCATCCACCTGGCATTTTAATATCTAAAAAAATGTGTATAGTTGCACTTTTTCCCCAGTAACAACAGTGGGGTGTTTTAATTGTTAATGGTAGATGCTGGAAATAATGCCCTCCCTCTGAGATTATGAAAGTGGTATTTTAATGACTTACAGAAAAGGTATGGTATCTGCGTGCAGCATTTTACAGCATAAGACAAACTAGAAAAGGTTGCAATGATATGTAATGGGATAAAGCATTTGGGGTTAGAGACTCTGCTAGGAGAAAAAAATCATTGGCTGCCATCTGTCATTCTAGATCAGCTGGAGTAAAGCAGCCTGGAAACAGAAATCTGGTGTTTTCTGATCCTGGGTAGAAAGCATCTGATTATTTCAAACATTATTTTTTTCCAGGTAAAACATCATCAAAGACTGTATTTTAGATGTTTATGAAGCATGAGAGCGTGTTTCAAGACCAAGAAGCCTTTCTAGCTGGATTAATATATGAAAATGTTGGGAAAAGGAGATATTTAACAAAATAGTTATCACAGATAACTAGCAAAATGAATTTGCTTTGTTCTAGATTTCACCCAGTCTTCTGGGCCCAACCTGACTTTGAAAAAATGTCTCGCAGAGTAGTTGAGTTTGCGAAGTACTCTTCCATATATTGTACTATTTAGAAATAATCTTCGTAGCTGTGTCTTTGCTCGGAAATTCCATGAAACCTGTTGCTGCATTAGTCCCTGAACAAGAATAAGAATTGGAAGCTGGGAAACAGAAGAAGACAGAATTTCAGCTCTAAAGAAGAATTTGGGGGCAACTGCCAATAAGCTCACTGAAATGGAAACCCTAACGAAGCTCTGTATGTGACCCACAGGTCACAAAACTGCTGGGAACATTTTGTTTGTTGTTTAGAGAACTGTAAAACTTCCACTAGCTATCAGTGGTTTTGATCACATGTCAGAATTGCAGTTGAGTGATAATTCGCTTGTAGTACATTAACTGTATATATTTTCAGTCCCCTTTCTGTGGGTCGTTGTTTGACAACTGGTATCTATTAATACATGCCTAATGGCCCGTGCTGTCACTAGTATCAGGAGAATGTTAGGTGTGGACCTTTGACATTTGATTGTATCATGCTGGTGATGTTTTTCCTATTATTAAGTGAACAGGGGCAGCATGTTAATTGAACAGTCTCCATCAGGAAAACACATTGCACAATCTTTGGACTGATAGCTGGGGGTTTGATGTGTTGTTGTCACTTTGTCGTGTGGCTATGGCATGACATCATACTTCTTCAGATACATGTCGAATTAGGACAATGCAATGATGATAACTTCATTCTTAGAGTTTGGTTTAGTGCTTGGTTTTTTGATCATGGTAAAAAAGAGATCAACCTTCTCCACTGAACTGTCACTGATCTCAGGATTCCTGGGCAATTCTTTTTATGTAATGTGCATCACTTGGGAAGCAAAGGAGTCTGAGCGATGGGTAAAACTAGGTAGTACATAGTAGTTTGTTCTGCTTGGAACCTTAACCACTTGCAGCAATGGCCCTCGGTTTGTGAGCAGTGCTGAATGCTCTCAGCTTCCCTGTAAGTCAGTGACAGTAACTTTTGAAACTTGGATTAAAAGTGGGTGGAAATTGACTTGCATGTGAAGATCAGTGTCCTTGTAGCTGTGTAAAGAACAGGACACTTGAGTGATGAGGTGACTTGTCTCATCTACCACTCTTCTTCCCTCTTCACCCTTCCATTTTTTGCCACTATCAATTGTATAATGGCTGTCCAGAAAGACTTATGATGACACATAAAAGATATTTCAAAGGCAGCTACCATTTAGTATGACTTACTACACTGGAGAGAAATCATAAGTGTACTTTTATTGTAACTGCAATTTATGTGTGCATGATCTTATAAGCAACAAGTTATACCTGAACCCTTCAAAGAGGAAAAATCCTCTGTATACCCATAAACCAGGTATAAGATTTATGGAAAGAGTTTTTGTGTTAATGTCAACCTTTTGACTTAATAGACTGCTTCAACATATTTGTGTCATATAGTAATAATGTATTATTTTACATTACTAGGATTATTAGGCCATGTCTGCATAAGGAATACTACATGTGGTTTAAAATGTACCTTAAGTTTGCCTAAAAAAATCCTCTAAGTAAAATTAAACTGACTGCTACTAAATAGCAGTAAATTTGAAACATTTATTTGGATTCTTTGCAAAATTGTGACTGTAAACCTTGCAAAGATTAGGCTTTTATATATGTTCAATAAGTTTCTGCCTCTGAGAGGGATAGACCATTTATGCAGGAACTTGTGTTACCTTTTTTTTCGCAATCCTAACCAGAGTAGATGAGCAGAAGCATAAAAATCCTAATGTAATTTTTTAGAGAAACCTAACTGGGATGAAGTTCTTTCAATTCTACTACACTCCAAGTGTTTGTTAACAGCCCAAATTGTTGTCTTGTGCACTTGTGTCTTTGAGCATTGAATTAGCAGCTTGTGTACATGCGCCCAAAGAAGGCCTTTTCTAGCAATACTTTGAATTGCTTGAAATGGCTGATGTGCTCCAGTAGAGGGGAGCAGTGCCTATACATGCAGCTCCAGTCTTGCTAATGAAAACACTATTCTCTCAAAAAGCCGTATCCATTTTAGTCACAGGCACGTGCAATTGTTGATCAAACACCAGGGAAAAATGCATGCAAGTTTGCATTTCTGTTTAGCGCTGTCTGTTTATCACCTTCTGTTCCTGTAGTATATTGAGATTAACTGAAGCAGCCTTTCACAGAGGTGTAAACTTGATTTGGAACATAGTAAAGTCAACCATTTGGCTTTGCTGCCATTTCTTTCTTTTTTTTTTTTTTTTTTTTTTTGCCTCAGGATGACAGGAAGTCTTGGGAGGTAGTTAAGTGTGAGAGTTCAGTCAACAGTTAATATTTTGCATGACATCAGTCTACTTCTGCATCGTGTTTCTTTTCCCTTTGTTGCCTAATGCTGGTTATGGTAAATATCTACTTCGGTAAGAGTTAGAACTCTGCTGCTAAGTTCTGTAACAACAAAATGTGCTATGACTTCATATCACAGACATCATTGGTGAGTTGTCATATGAGATTATTCTTCTTTGTCATTGCGTACTATGCAGTGACAGGGCTGACTTAGAAACATTTCTTGTAGCTCCAGCGTGTAGTTCAGCCCTGTCTTGTACGTTATTGTAGGAATGTACACATTTCTCATTGCAGAATTCTACAATTGGTGTTTTAATCAAATTCCACGGAGAATAGAAATTTCATTTTTGACAGGATCACGACATGGAGATTCTGTTCCTTTGTGGCTTGAAAGGAGAGATTGTCTCCAGCTTTCAGATTCACGTATAGAGTATAATGCCTTGTACTTCGTTTCGCTATATAAGCACTACAGTATTAATAAATACAGTAATAATGCACTACAGTATTAATAAATACAGTAATAATGCTGAGACCTTCTAGCACTACCTCGTCTGTTCTGAACTTCTGTGCTGTGCAGAAATACGAAAAGTCCTTCTTAGTAAGAAAACAGTTAGTAAATTATGACCGCTTCCACAGATAGATTTCCACTTGACGTAATTGGAAATTTGCTATACTGCTTACATTTACTTTACATTTTAGACTTACACAACTTGAACTTTGGGGGAGCTAGTCATATGCAGAGAGGAGGAAGGATTTGGCCATCTGTGGCATGTAAAGACTATTTACTGTCACAGTACCACAGGCTACAAAAGTGTTGCTAATGGTGTGATACCTTCTTTTCAGCTAGAAAATCATCAGGAGTTTTTTTGGTTGTATTGACTATGAATATGTTTATTTCACAAGTGGTATTCAGGTGCAGGTGTGTCCTTTCTGCCTGTAGGTTAATAAAAGCCGATAAGAGTCATTCCTCTTTGTTCAGATTGGCTGGCGTAGGTGGACAAGGCATGAGTGATAACTTTCTATTCACGGAAAGGCCTGCTTACTTTGTGAATTTCTGTTCTGGTTGGAGAAGTCTCTGAGAATTGGCTTTGTTTTAAAAGCTATTTAAATAGTATTTTAGTGTATCTGTACTTGCTGTGGGAAGTGTGCTAGGTAGCAACACAGAAGAATGCAGTCAGTATCTCACACAGAGAGCTTACTCAACTGATCCAGGTACAGTAATATGGATAGAGATGAAGAAAACTACTACGGAAAACATGGTAATTTACTTGCTTTCTTAGGACAATTCACAACACCTGATCTAAATCTCACATGTTTTATTCTGTGTTATTTCAATTTATTTAAATGGGCTTGGATCTGGACTCATGGTTTTCTGTAACTTCTTCAATTATTAGCAATATTCTGTTTTTTTTCCTACATGACATTTGCTAGTTTATTTAAATTGCACATCTAAGGTAAATGTTACCTGTGCATATAGTTGGTTTATTTTATGTAAGTAATTTAGAGCTGTTTTTTTAAAATTATTACAGTGATAAAGGGTAACAATTAACTTCATATGCTGTTTGGGGTCAGAATTGGTAAATAAAATATCTTGTGAGTTATTTCTGGTAATGATATTATACTTCAACATCCACAAGTTTCATATTATAAGGCAGCCTGTAAAATAGATCTGTCTCATCTGCCAAGAATGAATATAATCTCAGTTTTTAATCTTTGCAAAAAAATGTCAGTCGTCACCCCTCACCATTGCTTTCTTCCTTATATCTATCAAGCTCCTAAAGCTTGGAATTTGCTTCCTAAATATATTTGGGCTTTTTTTTAGCTGGGGAAGTGGTTTGCTTTTACCAGGAGTTATGTAGATATTCGAAGCATAAGTAATTCCCATCTCACACCGAAGAGATCTTCAGAATTTTTAAAGAATAGTAGTAATTAAGTAGGGGTTTTGATACCTAATTTAGAAAAACGAGATTAAACATGTGGCTTTTTTTTCGCCTCTCTCTTGTTCTGTGAAACTGATCACAGTTGTGATCAGCTGTGTCACCTGTTTTGGTAATGAGTTTTCCAGGGACGCTACAGACTACTTCTGACAGTGAATTCTGCTGTATTTTGAACTCAGAATGTTGTTACCTTTTCCTGCCGTATTCCGCAGTGGATTTATACCAAGATCTCCGTGACTGGGAAGGCAACTTGAGGCATGTTGCCCTACACCATGACGCCATAAACATACAGTGTGGTGTGAGGAACAGTTCTTGGAGGAAGTTTGCAGTACTGCGATAATTTTACAGTTTTTTGTGGCTGCTATTATCTCATAGCATCCCTGTTTTTGCTTGTTGGAGATTAAAGTCTCCATTTGAATCAGAGCTCCCTTTCTGGAGTACTTTGTTTTTATCCTCTTGCTTATTAGATCCATTTGGCTGTCTCTGTGCTGAGATGTTAAGTATTCCCGTTCTCTTCCCAACAGGTATCATGTAATCCATTCTTAAAAGCTTAGAGATGAAAATTCCAGTGGATGCTTCAGTGTATAATTGTGTCCTGAAAATATTCCTAAAGCCTAATCTAAACCATCTTTGCTGTAAATTAAGTTTGTTTCTCCAACTGGTAGAGGAAACTAAGAACATCTGATCATTGTCAATTTTGTATGGTGATTGAAGACTGTTGTTTTGTGCTCCTTGGTGTAATCACAGGCACTGAAGTTTGCATTCATTTACTGCTTTTTGTAAACCTTCTAGTATCTGCTTTTTAATCAGTCCCTCTACTCTCCAAATATGTTTGTGTCTTCTGAAATTACAGTGCCATGATCTAGAAATAGTTCATCTGAGGCCTCACGTGTCCCCAAGCACAAGGAGCAGTGACTTTATCAATCATGCTTGTACATGTTGAAAGAGTGGTGATCTTTTGCAGACATCAATTGACTGATTCATTCTCTCTTTGTAGTGGGCTATAATCCTTTAGGACTCTTCTCAACAGTGTTTTTGAAAGCAGTTATTCTGTATGGATTTCTGAACAGAGCGTGTCTTTATAACTTCTGTTACTTTACAAAAATCACTTCGAATTGCTGTTTATCAAAATCCATTTTGATAAATACTTCTATCTCCAGAAGTGTTTTAACACCTGTGACCTGCACAGTTTCAAAGTGTTCATTCTACTACATTGTTCCTATGTTTAAGGAAAACACTGAATAGCTTTGAAGAATAGGTTCCTCCAGTAATGGGATTGAGTTAACTACTGACATTCAAAAGTAAGAACTTGGAGTCTTAGTGGATGACTCAGTGAAAATATTTGCCCCTAGAATCAAGTAGACTGTTAGAAAGAATTGTTACGAATGGACTGAGGTCAGATAGAAGGAGTAATTGTAGGATTATATAAATCACATCTAATATTTGTGATGACTATTCTGTGCTGTTTTGGCCCTTCCTTTTCTAGTGATCTGTAGTAGCACTGTAAAAAATAGAAAAGGAATATAAGCATGACTGAAACTATGAGATGGCCTATGTGCAAGAAACATTTGATCAGACTAGGACATTTGAGTATAACAACTTGTAACATTTTTGGTAGCATAACATGCTGCCCTATTATACAGTACAGTAATAAGCTGACTGACCGCAAGGTTGAAACAGAAAAAATGAGGTAATTCTTCAATGCTTGATTAACTTGTAGTACTCTGTGATGTAGGACATTGCAGACTGTTAAAGTATATGCAAGGTAAATAGAGATTTACGAAATGAATGACAAAGAAATGAATTCACGGCTATAAAATGCAAAGTCATTTCTTCTGGCTAAGAAAAATGCAGCTGCAAATCTCTGTAATAATCACTGTTAGGGAAATACTACAGTGTTTGCCTTGGTTTTGAGTTCCTCCTCAAAGGATATGGTCCCTTATAGGATTCAGGGTGTGGGCTCAGTGGATTTTTTTGTGTGAGCTGGCGTGGCTGTTCTTACATGCTAAACTGGGGTACTGTAGGAACAATGAACAGAGATTCAAATTCAGTGTGCCTTAAGGCCAGAACTTCTCCATAGGCAGTGCTGTTACAGACTCTGATTTGTACAGCAGTAAATTATTCTGTAGTCAACATATTGATTCTGTAGAAATTTCTGTTCAAAAAGGTTCATTCAATATAGAGGTGTTGGCCCAGGATTAGGTGTTGTGTATGGTACTCTTGCTTTCTGGACCATGTGTCACAGCATAGCTTCTTCTACTCCCCAGCACTGCTTTCATACATCACTTCCCCAAAGTTTTATTTTTTTCAGTCTCTTCCATGTTAAAATATTTCTGTTGTAGGAGCTTGCTAAGGTGGATCTGAATACCTCCGATGAAGGGCAAATAGGATTTTATTAACTGCTGTGTTTGTTATACTGGTCTGTGTGTATTTTGATAAGGTTTCTGTGATACAAACCAAGAACCAAGTCTGACATTTAGTTAATAAGTAAATTCTGCTTTTGAGAAGTTGCTGAACTCTTCTCTAATTGAAGAAAATAAGTATTTTTGGGGGGCATGGGGGAAGAAATTTAGACTGGTAACACCGTGTAATACCAGGGATATTCAGAAGAGACATCCTTAAGAAGGCAGTGAAAAAGCACTCTGAGACAGTAATTTGTATTGTAGCACTGACATTTGAATGAATAAGTAATTTTTCATTGCCCAGAAGTTTTGTTAAGTAAATCTTCATAGTTACTGGACTTTGAAAGGAAAAGAAGTCCCATAAAGCTGGATAGCTATCTTCAAAAGGAAAAAATCCAAATTCTGGTCTACTGCATGGAAAACTGCTTGTTTCTCTTCATACTGTGGCTCAAAACTTGAAAATCTATATTTGACTATAATTTTTTGTTACTCTTTACCAAGTGAGATCATACTGGAATTTCTCTTATTCAAGTCCACATTGGAAGCACAAGGTGGTGGGTTATTGTTTGGTACGTTTTTAATATAGTTTTTTTTATGTGTAGAGTGGGTAAGCTGGAACTGTGCTAACAAGGATAGCCACGTGAAAAGAATGCATCATGTTTGACTGCTTCCATCTGTAAGCTCTGGCCAGGTGTTAAGTGCATGTTTCTGGAAGGAACCTGACTCCACCTTCTGGTCGTTCTGAGATTTGCTGAAAGCAACAGGGATCTCAAGGATGTGTGTTTAACCAACTTCAAAACCTGGTTTGCCTCCTGCGCGGGGATACGTGATGGGTGCATTCCCTTGCGAGTTAGAGAAGTTCAAGCACACATGCAGCATGTGCTCTTCTGCCTGCCTTGGGGCACTGTGCCTCATCTCCAGCTTTGCAGAAGCTGCTGCAGTTACACCACCTGTTACTGGATAGTGTAGAGCAAAATCAGCGCTTTGGCATCTGATCAGCCCAATTCCAAATGGGGAAAACCCGCATCTCTGTATCTCTGAAGTCCTGTAACCTAAGCAGTGGGAAGTAAGACTAACTCTGAAAGACCCTTAAGTATGGTGTGAAGTACAGACTGAGGAATGTGGTGCTCCAAGACAGCCTTGGCTACAGTGACCCTGAGGTGGTGGGGTTTGAGATCCTCAGGGCAGTGAAGAGGGCACGCAGTGGGGACACCTTCCCTCAAAGATTAGTGGAGAAAGTTGGGACTGTTCAGCCTGGAGAAGAGAAGGTTTTGTGGAGACCTCACAGGAACCTTCCAGTGTCTGAAGGGGCCCTACAGGAAAGATGGAGAGGGATTTTTTGTCAGGAACTGTAGTGACAGAACAAGGAGTAATGCCTACAAATTGAAAGAGGAGAAATTTGGGTCAGATATGAAGAAGAAATGACACATGAACGTGTTGCCCAAGGAGCCTGTGGATGCTCCAACCCTTGCAGTGTTCAAGTCCAGGTTGCATGGGGCGCTGAGCAGCCTGGTCTAGTTGGAGGTGTCCCTGCCCATGGCAGGAGGCATTGGGACTAGATTATATTTAAGTTCCCTTCCAATCCTTTAACATTCTATGATTCTAGAGAAAAATCAGAAGCACATAGCCTGTAACTGCAGAGAGGTAGGTTTACTTACTGTCAAACACACTTAGCATGTGACTGGGAGACATAATCCTTGTCTCTTAAATGTATTGTGAACCTGTGCTTGGGCGTAGTCATAGGATGTAATTTATCATGTGGTAAATGTGAGGCCTTCAATCCTTTTAAGATAGAAGAAAAAAAAGCTTTAATCTCAGACACATAAACTAGGTAGTTTTATTGGCAAATTACTGGTATTGCCCATATGAAATTATTTTAACAAAACTGATTAAATAGGAATAGGATGCTCTTCAAAGACTCGTGTTAACACCCTCTCTGCACAGATTTTATTTTGAATAACGACATGTTTCTATACTGTTTTATTTTAAATGCAGGGGAACCAAGGAAATTTGACCCGAAGTTCAGAGGACCTATTCATAACAGGTAAATACCATAAGACTCATTCTGTTAAATTATTTTGCTGAATAGGGGCTAAAAAATCTTGTTAGCAAAACTTGTGAATTTGATTCTACAAGTCTTCTGCATCCAGAAGACCATCTTACTATCCGTGAGGATGTATGATTACTGGGGAATATTAAGCTGTGTTCTCTTAAGTCCTTTTAGTTTGAATGCCAGTTCTCTGTGCCTCACATTGACTAGTGTCTGCAGTCTTACCTCGTGCTGATGTAAGCAGGAGATTTGAGGTGGTGTTCCGCTTTGGGGTGCCATGGCTATGTGATGCAGTCCGTCTTGTTTCCAAACAGCACAGGACTGAAACTCTGTCACATTCTGTTCTTCAGTTTGCAGCTGGTTTTCTTGCTCCCTCACCGGGGAGGTGAGTTACCTCACCAGGGAACTGTTCTCTCCTGAGAATGGCCTGGTTGTGCACCATGCTATTTGTGCTGTGGCTGGCCAGAAGATACGTCCCTGGCAGGAAATTGGTGGTGCTTGAGCAGTGAAGTACTGTCAGTGAAGTGGCTGGCTGCTGCAGTGACTCAGCCCAGAAACCTTACTTGAGTGAGACGATTTTGCATGCATGAAGTGCCTCTGAAGTGAGTGAGACTATCAGTGGTTCTGTGGACTGCAGAATTGTATCCTGAAATATTGCAATTTAGTAGTATTTTTGATAGGTCTATTAGCGTGCCTTTCACAAGCATGAAGAGTGATGAAACTCTGAGAATGGTACACCAGGAAAACCTCTCTTGTTTGTACTGTTACTCTGTGATGTAGTCAGTAAAACTGCCAGAGTGAGGTTACAGTCATTAATGATCAAGTGTACAAGCTGTCAGTGAGAAAATGGCTTTTATTCACTGATACTCTGTGGATAATTTTAACTTTACATTCATTTATGTGCTAGGATGCCATTACACATGCACAAAATACTCCTTACATGCACTGTCACTGAGAGGTGGTGGAAATCAAAAAAAGACTGCTTAATTTCTGATTAGGTTTTAGTAATAAGCATGAGCTTCCAGTATCTCCTGTTCAGGAAGAGGCAATTCCCACCTTTTTTCAACTTTGGAAACTCCCAGAATTTTCACCACATACTCTTGTGTCTAGAGAGTTATTTTAATTTATTGATTTAAAATGTTTTAACTGTTTTTCGTCTCCCATGAAGCCTTGTATTTATGAGTTACTATTATGGTCTCCCTGAAAGTGAGCTACATGAGCTAACAGTGATGTTTAAATGGAGTCAGGGTTTCAGCCATAGTATCTAGTAAAATAAGCAGTTATTTTGTATGAACGTCAGTTAGTCTCTAGGAACTGTTTCAAAATTTTCTGAAGCCACCCAAAAGATTTACATACATTTTTTTCTTTTTCAGTAATTATATAACCATAGTATTTGGCAATAGTGAGTTTTACTAGGTATTGCACAGAGATTTGTGTATGACAAAGAATATAAAATTGTGCATTCCGGTAAAGTGTTTATGGGTACTTGTGCCTCTGAAAAACTTTAAACGGAACCTTTAGCACAAATGGATGTGAGCTGTAATTGCATTTAGCTATCATAAAATGACACCTGTGAGAGTGGGACTGGAAGAGTTTTTTGAGATCATAGGAGTTGTAATTAAAGTATTCATGATGCCATATTTCTCCTAAGACATCTTGAATTAAATATTATACCCTTAAGAATGGCTCTGGTGGGATAAAAGCCAAGCTTGAGCAATATCAGAACTTCTTCTGAATGGAGGATGGGAAAATGAGAAGCATTGTTTTAGCATTGCTTCTTCAACCTTGAGCAGTTGTCCTATCTTAGATTACTACAATATTGACCTTGTATCCTGTGCCACCTCGGCCTCACTAGAAGTTTATGTCAGTGAGATGATAAAGCTGTGCCTCTCTAGAGAAATGTACAGGATTTTTCATTCCTTTCCATGCTTGGAAACACATTTCGAGTTCTCCAGCTGTTAAAAAAATCTGCTCTTTTTATCTCTTTTATGTTAAAAATGTTTCTCTGTAAGAGGAAACATAGATGGAAAACAGAAAGAATGACAGGTACTAAAAATGACAGGTCCGAGGCAGATGTGCTGTAGTATGTCTTGCCACTTATTTGGTAAGTGATCTCATGGGTTCAGTGTTGTAAGGTATTACTTGTTTCAACAATATTAAATAAGTTCCTTAATATGTTCTTGTTGTCTACAGTGAAAAAAGCATACACATTTATTTGCTGGTCTTGCTACAAAAACAGGACTTTACACCTCAAACCTGAGTTAGTGACTAAAACTTCTGCAAAGTGCAGTGCAGACATCTTACTGAGATGTTAAAATATCCTATGACAATCACTGGTTTTGAAGGGTCATATTAAACATCTTATTTCTAAAAGTGTTTCTTCTTGCCCTTAGGCACTGCACAGATGTTGTTTGCTGTGTGATCTTCATAGTTGTCATTCTGGGTTACATTGCATTAGGAGTTGTGGGTAAGTAAACACAGGTATAGTAATGCCTTTTCATATAGAGGGGAATCAGCTTTGTGAATGTTAGAATTTTTAATTGAAATGTCCCTTTTGCTTATATTTATGCTAAGCTTTCCAATCAATAAGTAATGCCTGTTGTAGAAGCAAAGAATGAATTAACATTCAGTATCTATGGTAATTCGCAGAGTCACAGACTGGGTAAGGCAGGAAGGGACCACCGTTGGTCATCTGGTCCAACATACCTGCTCAGAAGGGTCATCCCAGAGCATATGGCACAGGATTGTGTTCAGACGGTTCTGGAGTATCCCCAGCGAGGGAGACACCACACCCTCTCTGGACAATCTGTTCTAATGCACAGTCACTGTGCAGGAAATAAGTTCTTCCTCATGTTCAGGTGGAGCTTCATGGGCATCAGTTTCTGCTCATTCCTCTTGTGCCATTGCTGGGCCCCGTGGAGCAGAGCCCGGTCCATGCTCTGCCCCCTTCCCTGCAGCCAGGGACAGCCAGGGACACACAGGGACAGCCAGGGACACACAGGGACACACAGGGAGAGACAGAGACAGCCAGGGACACACAGGGACACACAGGGACACCCAGGGACAGACAGGGACAGCCAGGGACACACAGGGACAGCCAGGGACAGCCAGGACACACAAGGGACAACACACAGGGACACACAGGGACACAGGGACACCCAGGGACGACCACAGGGACAGCCAGGGACCAACACAGGGACACACAGGGACACCCACCAGGGACACCCAGGGACAGACAAGGGGACAGCCAGGGACACACAGGGACACACAGGGACACCCAGGGACACACAGGGACACCCAGGGACACCCAGGGACACACAGGGACAGACAGGGACACACAGGGACACACAGGGACACCCAGGGACACACAGGGACACACAGGGACACCAAGGGACAGCCAGGGATGAGGGCCCCTCTCAGCTGTGTCTCCTCTCAAGGCTGAGCAGCCCCAGCTCCCTCAGCCTTTCCTCATCAGCCTTTCCTCGGAGATGCTCTGGTCTTCCCTCGTCATCTCTAAAGCCTCTCCTGGACCTGTGCCAGGATCTCCATGTCCCTCTTGTCCTGAGAAGCTCAGACCTGGACAGAGCACTCCATTTATGCCTCACAGGACTGCGCAGAGGGGCAGCATCTCCTCCCTGACCTGCTGGAAATGCTCCCTGAAGCACCTCAGGATCCCATTAGCCTCTTGGCCCTCAGGACAAACTGCTGGCTCGGGGATAGCTTGTTGCGCCCAGGGCCCCCGGTCCTTCTCTGAAGTGCTGATTTCCTGCAGGTAGTTAGGGAGAAGTTCAAAGCTGTATATTTACTGATTAAAAAAAGGCCTCAAAATTTAGTGTGTTCAAAAAAAATGACATGGTTTGATAGGTTTGCAATCATAATGTGACTGTGATGGAAAATTTCAGGCAGCAAAAGCTAGAGAAAAACAATTTGGGTTGACAGCAGCTCTTAGGAGAAGGAACTGGAAGTGCTGATGAGAAGTTGGGCATGAGCCAGCCAGGTGCACTTGCAGCCCAGAAAGCCAAACGTATCCTAGGCTTTGTCGAAAGAAGTGTGGTCAGCAGGTCGAAGGGAAGGATTCTGCCCCTCTGCTCCTGTGAGACCTCATCTGCAGACCTGTAAGCAGCTCTGGGGGCCCCAGCATAGGAAGGACATTGACCTGTTGGACTGACTCCTGAGGAGACCATGGAAATGCTCTGAGGACTGGAGCACCTCTGCTATGGAGACAGCTGAGAGGTTGGGGTTGCTCAGCACAGAGAAGGGGAGGCTCCGGGGTGACCTTAGAGCCCCTTCCAGTGCCTAAAGGGGCGCCAGGAGCACTGGAGAGGGACTTTGCACGAGGACATGGAGGGACAGATCAATGGGAAATGGCTTCTAAACTGCCAGGGGGCAGAGTCAGATTGGTTGTTAGGGAGAAATTCTTCACTGTGGGGATGGTGAGGCCTTGGCACAGGTTGCCCAGAGAAGCTGTGGCATCCCTGGAAGTGTTCAAGGCCAGGCTGGAGGAGGCTTGGAACAACCTGGTCTAGTGGAAGGTTCCCATCAATGCCGTTGGCATCGTCTGTGAACTCTCAGATTTGTCTACGTAGCTCCCTCCTCTTCTTTCTCCTTATAGGAACCATTGTTTTATAAGTCAGTGACATCATATTTTGGATACCATCCAGATATGTGTGCCCTGAAGGTAAAAAGTGAACTGGATTGCTTTCTTTATCTGTATTTTAGTCCAGTTTACCGGCATTTTAGTTTTTCCTTAGGAAATTGACCAATCAGTACTCTTCCATGGTGTTCAAAAGTATAAAATTGTGCTTTAGAAGTGATACATTTTCATGCCAGCTAATTTTAATCATTAACTATGTAAAACCTGACTAAAATGTTGAGATGTATTGTATATTTTGCAGCTTGGGTGCACGGGGACCCCAGGAAAGTGGTTTATCCAACTGACAGCTATGGGCAGTTCTGTGGTCAGACAGATACCCTCAATGAGTGAGTACTAAATCCATTTACATACCTTTATTACTCATGCACTGTGAAATTTCAAATCTCTCTGTTAGAGATAGTGACACTCTTACTGTATTTATTCCAAATAAAGTTCAGAAATACATGAGTTGCTCAGTGCAAATCTAGATCCAATTTGTTACTGTAATGCAGTTGTTTATGTCATTCAGAGAATATTTTTTATAAAGTATCAATATAACTTAAAGATTGTGTCACCGGTTGCGTAGAAAGTGACTAGCTGATGCAGCTTCTAACTGCCATAGTTTGGGTACTTCATAACCTGTTGAGTAATTCTTCATCTGCCTGGGGATAAGAGTAGTTCTAATGCATTGTATGTAGCCCGGTTCATAGTTTTTCTCAACATGCGCCGAAAAACAGAAAAGTAATGAAGGGCTCATGGTTTTTTTCTGGTGCTTTACTGGTAGAAAGAAGACAGAGTAGTCTGGGAGATAAGCAGCTGTCACCACACCCTCCTTGGGCAAATAGGAGGTAATAGGGCAAAATGGCTCTATTTACATATCTCTGATTTCCAGTCTTTTTTAATTTTGAATTGTAAGAGTTGAATTAATTAGTTGATATCAGCAGAGTGCTTATACGTGAAAATAGCTGCTGAAGGAATAAAGATGTTGTATCAATGTTTTCTCTGAAAATCTAAGTGGTTTATGAAACAGAATTTTAAAAAGGGTTTGCTTTTTCCCTCACCCTCTCTCTTTTAAAAGGTAAGTTTTAGGCACCCTTTATGCCCTTAACATAACAAAGATTAACAGCACATTTTGCTGTCTTCAAAAGACATGGCTTTAAATCAAGATATTGTGGAGTCCTCAGTTTTCAAGAAATCCAGACTGAAGTGACAGCTGCCACAAGGCCACAGCTGCAAGTTCCAGTAGAGGATCTTGTCAGTGTTATTAGTAGATGCTGTTACTGTTCTGTTTTCTGGGCAACTGCTTTTGGTTTCCAACCATAAAAAAGTTCTGGTTGATATTAGTACTACCTTCTGATCAACAAAAATTAGACATCTTTTCTGGTGCAGCATTTGCTGATGGTGAGTTTGCATGCAGTGCAAACACAGGATGTTTAGGCACAGAGACTATGGTATTTTTGCAGGGTTATTTTGCAGACCTTGCCCTTTCAAGGCAGGTCTACAGATGCATGGATTGTTTCAGCTTAAAATCTTGCTGCAGAAAGAAACTTGTCAAAAATAGCATTCTTTATAACAAATGCTTCTGGTTTCATGAATGTCTTGATGTGAAATATTCAGGGTCTGCTTGGGATTTTTTTTTGTCTTCTATTTGCAATATGGATGTTCACAGTAACAGAAATATAGCATATCAATATATGCTATAAATTTTGTAATGATAGACTGTATAAGCACCTATATTTGTGATGTTAATTGTCTTGTCCATTTCCGTAGGAAAAAGACGATTTTGTTTTACTTCAACATTCTGAAATGTGCCAGCCCCCTGGTGTTAATAAACCTACAGTGCCCTACAACACAGGTGAGCAAAAATGTAGGGATAAAATATTTTTCCTGTATCTTGGTCATGGTGCTTAAAAAGGAGACATACAGTTGTTCAGATTTAAAAATTGTTGTTCATGTCCCTCAAAATATAACATGATTGTTTTATAGATGACTTGTAGCACAGTCCCTGTAGCTGTCACATTTCTCTGTGATGGTCAGAAAAAATGAAACATAAATGCATAAGACTGTATTTGGAATAAGAATAGACAAAAACGTCTGCTGACTTGAATGCAACAATTTGTTACTTACGAATTAATCACAGGCATCTATCCAACTGTATTCAGTGCATGCAGAAAATACTGATTGATACCTAGGGTCTTCAAAGCTAGACATGTTCAAGAAAATGTGCATATTGCCAGTGACAGGAGTGTGTGGTTGTGGTTAGAGCCTAGGGCAGTTTCAAAGGCAAAGGTTTTGAAAGCTTTTTATCATTTATGCCACAATTTTTACTCCCTTTGTTGTGCTGTGACTCCTCATAGGGCTGAAACGAACACAGTCACTGCATTTGTGTGGGTTAAAATGACCCTCCTGATCTTCCTTACAAGACCATTTTCCTGACCATAAAACGTGGAAATCTACAACAAGAAAGAGCAAGAACCCTCTTAACACCGGTTAGTTGCTGTCAAAATGAAAACTTGCTCTGTCAGCCACCGTTTTGCTTCAGGAAGCCCCATCTGTCCACATGCAGGCACTGACACTGTTGCCCTGCACTCTGTAGGCTCTCTTACTACAACAATTCAGTCTGTTCAGAAATACAAGGTCATTGTGAGGGATTTGACTGGTGCTGTGGTCAAGTTGGCAACGGCCATGAATTAAGTAGGGTGAAATACTTGTTGAAGGAGAGGTTTCGTGAGCCAAGCAGTTATTTTGTTCATTTTCGAATATGCAACAAGTCCAACACTAAGAATGTTTTTGAATGCTGTTCGTTACTGCAGACGGTTAAATCTCCGGTCTTTTGGGAAAATGCTGAAGAAATGTTTGATCGATAATTCCTCTCTTGAATTGTGAATAGGGTTCTTTATTCCTGTCCTATCCATGTAAATAGCATGAGAAAAAAACCCCAAGAACTAACATAAGAAGAGCTTCATTTCTTGAGTAAGACTGGATTTGAAAACTGTCATTACAGTGCATTGGATCCACAGACAGCACATTTCATTGCCTGTTTCATGGATGGCAAACAATATATAGTGAAGTGTGTACTTCTTAGTCACCTGTTGTCCCAGCAAAGACAAAACTTTTCTTTCTTTGTTCCTTGGCCAGTGGGTAGTGCATAGGACTCAAACACTCATCTAGAAAGAGCCTCTTGCAGCATCTGTCTTGTTCTAAGGATTCGTACAAGATCTTTTCCCAAAATTCTTTTAGGTGAATTACATATGTCCTTGACATGAAAGATTTTTTTTGTGCATGATGTCTCTCCGGTATTTGAATGGCAGACCTTTGCAAAGGGTGTTTGAATAGCATGGCTTTGGAAACAAACTTCCTTCTAGAAAAGGCTGAAACTTGCTGTAAAGGTGGGATTCAAACCACCTCACCTCAGTCTTAATACTGAGGAGTCAGAATGTCTATCCACTTGAGTGATTTTAGTGACCAGCAGAGTCTTCAGAGTCTGTTTTTTGGGGCAACCACTTTCCCATAACCTAAATCTAAATCACAACTTCTCAGTGGATGCATTCATTAAACCCAAGTCCTCACCTGATTTCACACATAAATCCAGCTTATAATGGCTGTACCTTGTGTCGCGTGCACTTAATTCCTGACATATGCACCCCCTTGCTTTGTTACTAGGGGAGATCCATCCTTAGTCAGCAGTTAAAAGTCACTTTTGAGTGATTTACGCCTAACTTAACTTGAAAATATTTGTAGAGATGTACTTGACTGAAGAGGTTGTGTAGAAGGGTGGGACAACATTACCTGAGACTTTAATGAAAGTTCTCCTTATACAGGTAATAGAAGGAAATTGTGTGTATTCTGTGAAAGTAGCTTCCACCTTGCTCAGATACACCACTGGTGATAGAAGTAGAGGTGGACCTGACAGGTTTTTTCTTGCTGTCCAAAATAAATAAATTATACTCTTTTCAAAAGTCTGAAAAGCTCTGCTTATCTACTAGAATGTGTAGAACTGAAGAAGATAGAGAGCGGGGCTTGATATGCCAGGTATGAGGAGAGCACACTTTGAAAGTTTTCTGTCAAAGAATTCTAGAAGTATTTGTTTAGGGAATCAAAAGGACAACATATGTCCCTTTCTAAATCCTGCAGTGAGCATTACTGAGGGCAGTGGCATTTTTCTTCCTTTTTCATTACACCGACTTTTCCTTACCCGTGTCTATCCAGGGTGTATCTATACTTACTTTTTTTCTTTTCTTGCAGCTTTGTGTCTCAAAGTGCCCAGACAGGTTTGCAACCTACATTGATGTTCAGGCTTCCTACAGATATAAACCAGATCAGTGGAATTACTTCAGGCAGTTCTGCAAACCTGGTTTTAACAATCCTCGCAAGGTGGGTATGCATCAGTAGGTGATAAAATATGGTTTTCTTCAAGCAGTGTGTAATATGCATGATTTTACTGAGCTGCATCAAAGATTTGAATTATTCTCATGTCAGCATATAAGATGTCCCTTTTATGTGAATTTGGCAGTTGTTTAATGTGGGGTGAAGATCTTGAATACACATTAATTCCACTCTTCAAATGATTGGTGTTTGCTTAAAAGACTCTCTGCAGCTGGCAAGCAGTATCATTTATTACTTAGGTACCCCAGAGCAGTAGAGCAGAGTGTCTCAAACCAATTTTTAAGGCTCCAAAGTCATCTATGTCTACTTGGAAATTTAGCTAAGAAAATTATTCTGTCCTTCGTGTAACTGATTTTGCACTCAAATGTACTGCATTACTTCTCCCATCTTTAATACAGCTTGCAATTCAGCTATATTAATTGGGTTAAATTCTTATTTTTCTGGAAGTGAAAAGGTGAACAGTAGGCACGGAACCATTGCCCAGTCAGTTCTGGCTCAAGTGCTGATCCAAAGGTCTTTTCTGTTTTGTGACTAGAAAAAAAAAGTAGAATAGTCTTTTCCCGAATCACAATGACGGTTTGGATTCTCGCTTAGATCATGAATGTGTCTTGCAGCTCCACCAGTCAAGTCTGGGGAAGAGGCTACAAAGCCCAGTTTGGGATATTCCCTCAGACTGAGTGAGAAACAAAAACCACTAGTTACACTGATATGTTTTCAGCATTCCTGTTTTTCCCCTTTTTAGTCTGTTACTCAAGTCCTACGTGATGAAGATTGTCCTTCGATGATCATTCCAAGCAGGCCTTGTGAGTGGTTCTACTTCTTACACACATCTTAGCAGATTGTGATCATTCATATTAAAGCACAACGCCAGTCTGAAATGTGTTTTGTGGCAACACCATTAGGAGCTATGTGTTATCTGGCATTGACATTCATTTAAAGTATAAATCAATTCAATTTGAAAGTATAAATATTTATTAATATTTTTTTCTGACAGTCATCTGTGGACAGTCAGCATGTGGCCAGGTCAAGCTGAGCTCTTTCTTGCTCTTGAATCATCAACTGATAGCAAAAGCTTTTCAGCTTAAATTCCAAAACAAGAGCAAGCAATGCCATTGGCATAAAGAAGTTCGAATCATACTTTGGCACAGTTATAATGCAGCTCTCTTTTCAGTGCAATGCTGGCTACACAGGGCATACAGAGGAATTAAGGGGGCAGAAATGTTGCTGTGGTCAGCAGGTGTTTCTGAATAGATAACCACTGGTCTCAGAGCTCATCTCAGCTGCACAAATGTAGTACTGACCAGAATGAAAGTAAGAAATTGCTGTTTGTTTTTGCTATACTTTAAAGTAGGGATCATGTGAAACAGGAACAGGTCATTACAAGGAGAAAATATGGATTAAATTTTTAAAACATAATATGAATTTGTATGAAAACTGATGTACCGACCCAGAAGACATAAAATAATTTGCAAAGAAGCTCTTACATTCTTCTAGAGTACAGCAAGGGGCAAATATTACAGAGGGAGGAATAGACAAGTCAACATGTGTTACTTAATTATTTAGTCAGAATAATTGCTGGGGAGGTACACCAGACTGAATAGTGAACCCTGGTGTTGGTATTTATTAATGATAAGGAAAGCATTGAATGGTTATATAAAGTACAGCTGTGAAGGAGGACTCACCTGCTCCTCTCTTTGGAATGAAGCCAAGGGTGTTTTGCAGCAAAGAACAGTGCAGCATAACGAGTATGGAAACATCTCTTCTCGCTTTTTTATAACCTCCTCCTCCCTCTCTCTAAGCAGTAGTTTCTCTCTTCTCTCCATTGCTTCATCTCCAGGAATATCTAGTGATAGTGGCTGTTACTGGAGCTCATCTGGCATATGAGAAAACTGACACTTGCTGTTACGTATCGTTTTGGGTGCTGGTGCTATTCATGACCAGTCAAGTTGAATCTGTCCCTGGGGGCTGGTCTGATTATTGCCATGAAATGGCATATTTGAGAAGCTCCAGTTTTTGCAGGCTGCTCAGATACTGACAGAAAGTTCCAAATTTATTACAAATTATTAAACTCCTACACATAGTACTGTTGTTTTTTGGTAGGACCTAGAATCTCCAGTTGAAATCTATAATCCCAGCCTGCCTGATCTTAGACAAAAGGCCCCAAAACATGAAAATCATAATCTTGAATGTAATGGCTCTTCCAAGATTGTTCAAAGTTAACATATTAGATAATCAGTTGAAAAACAACTGACTCTGAATCTGAAATTATTTAAATATGTTACAAAACCCATTTGATAAAAGCGGAGCTTGACATGAAATGTAATGTTCATGCTTTGTTTTGATATTTTGAATAGTTCTGAAGAGATGCTTCCCAGACTTCTCTACGAAGAATGGTGTGTTGACCGTGGCAAATCAGACTACATTCAAAGATGGAAGAGGGAAAACGAGAAATGTAACTGATCTTAGGGAAGCTGCAAAGTAGGTTTTACCCTTCTTCAGTGTTTGTTTGTTGGATTCTGAGATTGTGCAATAATGTAGTGATTGAAAAATAATCAGAATCTGTTGTAGCAAATGACTGAGGGTACTCAGGCAAGACTTGGTAGTAAACGGTCTCACTATGCCGGAGCACTTCCAAAGTTCCATTAAGGAAATCCAGCGCTGTAGTATACACAAGAGTGCAAAAAGTTTTAGTCTTATTGTCTCAGTCATTTGTGGAAATTTTGCTAGGAGAGTTACGTGAGATTTAAAATGTAATCCTCATGCTGCAGGACTCAGGCCAGCCAGTAATGGCCGTGGCTGTCCTGTTCTGTGATGACCTTACCACTGCCGTGGGCTGGTGTAGTACTTTGAGCATCTCACCTCATCAGTGTGCTCCTGCTTGTTGTAAAAAGCAATGTACCGGGCTGTTCTTTAGAAAACAATTATACGGGCAAGCACTTTGCAGCAGAGGAAAAAGTTCCATGTAATCAACCTTTCACTTCACTGACCTGCTTTCTGGTTCTGTGCTGTTAGCAGTTCTAGAATCACAACTGTTTGTCCCTTGATACATTGCAGATATTATACACTTGTTTTGTGACATAATAAGCAATTCTGACAATAAAGCTTTTTGAATAAATTTTTTTTCAGGACTTGTAGGGCCATTTTTATGCAGTTTTTTTCTTTGCTGTAGCTGCGATTGGTGTTGACTTGGTGGCAAAACTGGAGCTGAAAAATCATATTATAACATAAATTGTGCTTTTCTACCTGAAGCAACCTATTCTTTGATTTCTTTTTTCTCAGTGGCATCAATAATGTCCTGGATGCAAGATCAGTTGGAATGAAAATTTTTGAAGATTATGCCATTTCTTGGTATTGGATTTTAATGTAAGATTTTTTTGGGGTACTTTTAATGTTTCCAACCTCATTTTGGAGCGTGCAGGGAATTAAAAAGTAGATCATGTATGTGTTCGGTACAAATCTTGCTTTAAAACTTAAGGAATAACCGTAATTTTCTTTCATGGCATCATAATAAGGTTGTTACGGTTCTGTGCTTGAGATGAGGTTAGTACAGCATACATACACAGAGTGTCATTCGATCTGGAATAGCTTTTTGATGTCCTGCCAGACAGAAAATCAGGAAGTGCTGTACTTTGTTGCAGGACCCATGTGTGTGGTAATTCCAAAACCGAAAAATCTTAACCAAATTACTTTCAAACCAGTTGCAGTTACCAAGTGTCACTAGTACATGTATGTAAAACAGATAGTTTCTAAATTCATGCAAGCAATATGCAACTAAATCCATTATAATTTGCAAGTCAAGTCCAGTATAAATCCATAAATAGAATGCAGCAGGCAAAACAACATCAAGAACAAAAATTATTGAACAGCATTACGTTAATCTTGCTATTAATTTTCATTAACCACCAATTAATAAAAATGCAGTACAAAAGAAACAAAAGAAGTAGCTACTTAGCTGAAGCAAGTATGTAAGTATTTGTACATTCTTAGCCCATTAATATTGGTTTTGATGGACCAGGGTGTTGATCTGTTTAAACAGGAGCAGAAGTTGTCGGCAGGTGAGAACCTCTAACATGCACATGTTAAGAGTACATTAGTCAAGCCTGAATGCAAATCCATGTTAGATAATAATACGGAGAATTAGTCAATTCAGAGACAGAAGTTGTCAGCTTTTAAAGGTGTTTAGTCACTGGTGGAAAGACAGCTTTTTCATAGTCTCATACTCTGCTCACAATATTTAGTGGCAGGAAACTCAGAGGTGTTCAGCAAGCTTGGTTCCCACTATCTCCTACTGAAATCAGGCTTATGGTACAGATTCTTTCAAAGGACATTCGACTGAACACATAGGACAGAGAGCTGACTTTTTTTTAACAGAAATTCTAAATACTGAAGCAAGTTTCTACATTTCAAATACTATAATTTTTGCTATTTAAAGTAGTTGGATGAAATTTTCTTCACGCTTTCCACCAAATGATACCATAGATTAAATTATTTCTGGACAAATATATTTAAGTGCCACAGTTTGGGTGATGACAGTGAAGGCTTGACAATGAAGGGAGGCTGGATTAAAAATTAAGTATGGAATTGCTTTAGTCTTTTTAGCATACCCCAAAAAAACGATTGCTTTCAAACCTCAGTTTAAGGGAACTAGTCTCCTGAAAACAGTTGTTACTGTGTACCCAGTTTTGATTTTACTAGGACTCATGTATAGCTAAAGATAGCTTTAGATAAGGCTAGAATGTTGTTTACTAACATTGTTTCTTTGCAAGCAGGGATTTTCAGTGGAGGACATAAACCAGCAACTTCCCTATTCATAGGTATTCCTCCAATTTAACTTTCTGTACTGTAGATTAGACCGTGGCCTGAAAAAGGCAATGAGTTTTTCAGTTGGTGTAAGTGACAAAAAGGCATTATATTAATCACATTCAGCCAGCCTGAGAACATAGTGCACATAAACATTACAGGCTCTGCCCTGTGAGATCATCATATATAAGCTGATCGTTTGTAATAGCAGATAATAGCCATGAGAATGTATTTCATAATGAAGATTTTGAAATACATTTTTGCAAATCATTCTCTTACGTGAGATGAAGTGACCCTCATTTGGAGTAAAAGGAATGCAAGAAAGTGAATAGATTCTCATGCTCATTTTCCCTGTGTTTCTGTTTCTTCACTTTCTAGTGCGCTGTTCTTTGCAATGATGCTGAGTCTGCTCTTCCTTGTGTTATTGAGGTTCACGGCTGGGGTTCTCTTCTGGATTTTCATCTTTGGTGTGATTGGAATTATAGGTTATGGTAGGTGTAATCTTCTAGCCTCTGGATAAAAAATTATTTTTTCTTACCTCTTAAGTTTGGGCAAGGAAAATCAGTAGTTGCATCAATTAAATAGTACAGTTGGGTTAATTAATGCCTAGTTTTAGGCACAGTTAAGTGAGAGGGACATAAATGGCAGCAAAATGTAGTAAAACTTCAGCTGTGCTGGCACTTAGCAGCAGATATAGTGACCTGCCTTATCTGTGCACAGTATGCTTAGTCTGTAATCACTTGTACTGCTACCTCTTTCCCATATATGTAGTACGATAATTGACTAGTATCATAGTGATGCCTTTTTGGTTTTGCTTACCTGACAGGCTTATACAAAAGCAAAATATTTGGCTTGTAAGATTTTTTTTAAATTTGTCATTGCACTCTTCAGACACACTCCTATTATATTGATTGTTTTTTAAAAGGCATCTGGCATTGTTACTGGGAGTACGATCATCTGAAAGGAATACCTGGATCCGACCTCACTGTGTATGATATTGGATTCCAGACAGACTTCAAAGTGTACCTGCAACTGAGGCAAACATGGTTAGCATTTAGTAAGTGCCCTTTAAATTCGGTATCTGTTAATGAATATTCAGGAAAATCAGTCAGTGTCTTGATACGCTTTTTGTCTTGTTAAATCTCCTCCTTTACACACATTGCTCAGAGAAGCAATTAGTTTTCTTTGTATTGTGTGAAAATACGCTTTTTCAAGGAGATTAGTATATTTGTAAGGGGAGACAATGCAATCACACTAGTGATAAGAGTGAAAAAATCTTTTCTAACTAGCCTTTTACTTCTTGTGTGTTCAGTCTCCATCATGGGGAAGGCAGAAGGTGATAATTAAGTTCACCATGGTGAGGTTGCGTAAGAAGGGGTACTTTTCTCTCTCAGATTATTTTTTTCCCTCTTTGAGAGCCCCAGAAATGAGATTAGTAAATTGCATTAATAACTACACCTCTTTGTATTTAGAAACATAAAATACGCTGAGTTGGAAGGGGCACATCAGGATCATCAAGTCCAAGTCCTGGCCTGCGCAGGACACTCCAGCAATCCTACCTTGTGCATGAAAGTATTGTCCAAATGCTCCTTGAGCTCTGGCAGCCTGGGGGCCATGACCACTGCCCTGGAAGCCTGTTTAATGCCCGACTCTGGGGGAAAAACCTTTTCCTGACCTCCCATCTAAACCCCTCCTAACCCAGCTCCAACCATTGCCCCTTGCATCCTGTCACTGGTCAGGAGAGTGAAGAGATTGATACCTGCCCCTCCACGCCATAATGAGGTCTCCCATCAGTTTACACTCATGTCACTGAATTTTCTTGGAGTCTGATCTAAGACTATGGAATGAACCATAGCAAATTTCATCATGTTTATTTTCAGAAATTCTCTATTGCCTTCTCTTACAAGGGCAGTGTATTTTAAAGAAAATTTACTGGAACAAGACAGCCTGCAGCATACACGGTCCTACCTAAGAAAGGAGGGACAGAAGAGAGAAGAAATACCTGTCAAGTATTACTTGCACTCCTGTTAACTGCTCTATAAGAAGACACAGAGACCCTTTAACTGATGATGAGTGGGACATAACCAAAATCACTGCCTCTCCCTGTTGGTAGCTACATTAATAGGACAGTAGTTTACTGCTTAAATCTCCTTTCTCTTCTTTGTATCTTCATTGACCCCTGTGTTGGATAATTGAGTTTATGAGGCATCTTCTGTATATTGTTGAGGCAGAGCTTTTTAGTGTGCTCTCCCTAGAGAATATTAGGACTTTATTATATGGATTTTTTTTTTCTTGTAACTCTTAAAGCTCTTCCTCTGCATGATTCTTAGCAGCCAGTGTATAGTTTATCTAGAGTTTAGTGTCACTTTCACATGAGTAAATTGAAGTACTCAGGAATTAAATTGCTTTTCCAAAATCACCCAGCAAAGTAAATAGTTCCATATCCTTGAAGAAAACATAGTCAGAGTCCTAGTCTAGAACTCATGTACTGACATTGCTTGCCTTTTTCACAATGTTTGAGACAAGTACATTAACCTAAAAGAGCCAAATTGGAATTAGACCAACTTTAAAGAAACCTGTTTATATATTCCTTCATGTGGAAATTACATAGAAATGTGTGTAACAAAAACTTAGTTCTGAACAAGGTCTATGACTGAGCACCACAGCAGTCACTTGTCTCCTGCGGTTCTGTTGCCAGGGGTACTACTTGCGATTGCAATTTAACATTATCTGTGACTGTTGGCTGTAATATTCTGAGACTATGTCTAAGCTGTGTGACCTAAAGCCAAGTGTCATGTTCCTTTGCAAGCCTTCATGTAAGTTTTGGGGTACTAAAGGGTACTGTCCCTTCTGTCTTCCTCTCCCTCCACAGAAGTTGGTTTCCACTGGAGGAGACAAGTTCTGCTGCATCCAACCGCCCACCCCTACTGGGCTGGTTTAAATTTTGTCTAACAGTCTGAAGCACCAAAAACAAATGGATATGTCTCAGAGTCAGAGGACGTGTGCCTCAGTCATTAAATACTCAGTCTTCTCTAGATGAAGTTCATAGTTTTCTTACTTTCTGCTCCAGAAGTAGATTTTGAACCAACAAAAGTAGAAATCAGACAAAAGCAGACTCTACTGATATCAGGGTTATTATTCAAATACTGCTTATAACTAAGAGCTCTCAGCTCTCTAACATCAGAGCATGATTCCAGCAGTGCAACTGGAAGGTGAAGGGAATTTGTTCAGAACTGTCCTATCTTAGTCTCTTTTTTGTTTTTGTAAACTCAAATGAGGTAAAAGGAGGTTAGGTTAATACTCAAACAAACCTATTGATTTTAGTACATCTAAATTTTAAAATTATGTAGATCAGAAAAATGCACTCTCCATGAAGAATTTTACTCTTCATCCCCTATTTTTTTATCATTATATCTAAATACTACACGTGAGCAACAGTACAGTATGAACAAATGTTTGTATGATCAAAATGCTTCTTTATGAGACGTAGAATTTGTAAAAGGTAAACTGTATCTAAGGCTGAGACTGCAGTCATACTGAAGTAAATTTTTATCTTTGCCTGAGAATTAGACATTCTGTTTTTCTGTTAAAAATATGACCACTAATATCAGGGTCCTACACATGCTAACTAACTCTCTGCATATAGAGTGTTTTTACAATGGGCCTTAAAAATCTACGAAATGGGACTGAAGTTTGGCAGGTGCGGTTGGAGAAAGCTGGCAATTTTACAGAGTTCATTAACAATAGTTTAAATTACAAGGAAAAAAGTGACAGAGGCAGCCTGTTGTTTTGGTTCTTGATAAATCTAACTTCTTTGTTTGTTTACAGTGGTAATACTTTGTGGTGTTGAGGTCATAATCATACTGATGCTGATCTTCCTAAGAAATCGGATCCGGATTGCTATTGCTCTGTTAAAGGAAGGCAGTAGGTATGTTAGTCTGATTTTAATATATGTTGAATTTAATGTTAAATTTTTTTAAGTGATTTCTAGAGTGCACTCTTTTGAGCTCCATCTTGCTCTACCAAGGGCAGAAAGTTGGGGGTTAAAATACAACACTGCATTTGTTGAATCAAACAGGTAATAAAAGGAATGCCAGTTCCCTCTTAATAGAACTTTCTTTTTTAAAGTAAGGTATTTCTTATCTCTGCACTTCTTGCTTTGAGAATACATACACGACATGTCCTCGGTGCAGAAGGTTGTCTCAGCAGAAAAGCTGTGGTACACTGTTAATAGGAGCCTATAACTGCCAGCTTTTCTCTGTCATTGCGTTGTCTCTGGAGTCATATAATAGTGAAAGAGGATTGGTGTTGTTTTGTCTATGGCTTCTTTTTAGAAAAGACTAAGAGAATCTGCTGGCTTCAGTCAAACTTCTGTGTCGACAGGCATAAATCTGCAGAGGAAAAAGGAGACTTCTGTGACCAGACATTGTAAGGGGGTGCAGGCCAAGATATTTCTTTTTAGTGCTGAGTAAATAAGAAAGCAGAGCAGAATATGGGAGTTGAAGGCCTAAGGAACCTCTTCCTTGTGTGATCCCTGAAATTTGCATGGGCTTTGTTCACAGTGGTTCCTGTTTTACACAGTGCGAACACTTAGTACTCTTTTTTAATGGGTATATTACAAAGGAGAAATGGACTTTAAAATTACTGACTTAAAACATCAGGCCCTTGGATTTCCTTGCAAATATGCTACAGTCTCATACGGCCCTCTGGAAGCAGGGCTATGTTCTTAGAGCACATAGAGTTAGTTCTGAGTTCATCTGTGTGCCCTTGCTTGTGGTTTTCTGCCGTCTCTACTGACACTGTGGTTCCTGGGAATCAGGATCTAGGATTTTTGTCAAGGGATTAAGAAATACTGAAGTTTTGAATTTAGCCATGTATCTGTTTCCTGTCTTATGCTACTGTGCAATTAGAGCATAGCAATTAATTAGCAATTAATTTAGGCAGCACTAAATTATACTCTTTAATTCCTGTTCATTGAAACCCAGGAACACTTTGAACACTCTTAAAAATCTTTGTTCATAACCTTGACGCATGAAAGGATTTTAGGAAGTTCATAAACGTCTTGCTGAGTAGCAATAACATTCTGTAGCTTTCCAGCAGCACCGAAAGGTCACTTGAAGGTGAACATTTTCCTCTCATGCATAATGCATGAGATGAAACACTGTATGTAATTAATGTACTCTAAGACCATGCCCTGTATTTAGGAAGATGAAAAGTAAGGTGCTAAAGACTGGAAATGAAATTATATTTTTCAATACCTTTTAGCTACATTTTCAAAAATATTACAGTTATAATGCCAATAATTCACTTGAAATCCACAGTTAGAAATAAGTTATTAATCAGTTTGTAAGAATAATAGGCCATGGTGTTAATGGTAACTAAAACTAACTGCTGAACAGAGTTTGTTGTGGTTATTTCTCAGACAGTGTAAGGCTGCATCCTCCTGTGTGACCCATAATGGACTTTTTCGTCTCTATACTCAGACAACAGTTGATGTTTTGCTCATATTCTCTTGATTGCACATAATAGTTTCCTTGCATTCCCCCCAGCATTTACTTTTACCTTTAGAAACTGAGTAAATTTTTCTCCTTTTACATTATGTAAATTGCATTCTATGAAACAAATAGTATCAGAAGTGCCATAAGTCATAGGAGAAATATTGTAGAAAATAGTACTAGACAAAAAGGCTTGTTATAAGCTTACAGGGTCACAGGAAAGAAAATGTAGGGTAATAGGAAGAGGTAGCTTACAGGCATGTAAAGAGCACCAACCTGTAAGCTTCAGTGGACAAAGCACATGCTCTCTGAATTTGCCTGCAGTGACATACCTGGCTGGAGTTCACTTCTGGGATAGCAGCAGCAAGTTTGCCAAGACGGGTGGTATCAACTTGTCCTCTACAAGAGCCCCTGGCAGGCTAGGAACTGGCATGCTCAAGTTCCTGCTCACTGGTCACATTCTAGCCACAAAAATTAGCAGTAGAATATTGGTCTACATATGCCTTGATATTAAAAAAAGCTCTCTAAGCTGTCAGCAGCAAAAGACAATTGTTCATTTTGCCTGCCAGAAGTCCAAGGTGAGCACTGCTTATCTATGGCACAAGCAAGGAAAGTCACATAGTTGCAGGAAGGTGTGAGTCTGTACTGGCGTTGCAAAGACAAGTTGACTGTCTCTGCCCCGAAATTGCTAGCACTTAAGGCAGGGGAGTTGCTGGGAACAGAGTGGTCAAGATAGAACAATGTCATTTCAGATCTGTAGGAGTGAAGGAAGAGCACAGGATGAGCAGAGTGGATTAAAGACATGAAGGGAGCACCAGTCAGCAAGGAGATGTCATGGAAATCAGTTAGTGGTCTAACTGATTAAGTTCACAGTAGTACCGTTGAGAACAGTGGAGTAGAAATGACAAAGTCAAGGTTTGAAGACATAAGAAAAAAATATCTGCAGTATTCTGAGATCCCAGCATTAGATTATGCTATGACTGTCAACAAGGATCTCAAAGTACCATTGCTAGGTAATGACTGATACAAAGCTTATTTCTGGAATTGTTGTAGCTTATTGATATGTTTTGTTTCTTTTATAGGGCAATTGGCTATATAATGTCTACACTGTTCTACCCAATCGTCACCTTCTTACTCATTGCAATTTGTATTTCCTATTGGGCTGTGACAGCTGTGTATCCTTCTGTCTGTGTACCTATCTGGAACAAGTCTTCTGGTCTGCAAGACTAGATAGTTTTCTGCTATTTCATGTTAATTAAACCAGTATTGAGAGGGCTATTCGGTCACTTAGCACTTACGCTTCTGATGCAGTCTTCCTCACTGCACATCTGCATCTGATGTACAAATTGGATAGTGCATTTAATTAAATTAAAAAGAACTGGACTAAAATTTAGGCCAAGGCAGGGGGATCATACAAGGCCCTGTATACTGCATAAGGTGGACTCTAGTGGGTGAAAAGGGCCCTCAGCAAAGAATGAATATTGTCTTTAGTGTGCTGTGGGCTCTATAGGCCTCGTGTTAATGGTGTCTTAGTTAAACGGAGGTGGAGTGGGCTCTGTATGTGTTTTGCTCAAAAAAATATGAGAAAGGAGTGAGAGAATATACAAAGTATTTTGTCTGAATTGCCTATCAGCAACCACTGTTCCTGAACAACAAAGGTGTGGTAAGGATTAAGAAAGGGGAAAACTGCTATTTGAAAACTAGTTGTACTTCATATGCAAAGAGGGTCAGTTGTTGCTGTTCAGGACACCGTTAATTCATCCTTGCACTCTGCATCTACTTCTGTCAAAATACAAACTGTTAAAGAACTACTGCATGGTGTGCCTTGTCAAAGATAAATGTGGTGGAGAGGTGGGGACAGTTTTCAAGGTTGTGCCCCCTGTCCTAGTCAGGGTTTATTACAGCTCCGGGTCTGAGTCTGCCTTAGTTCTCTAAGTAATGAGAGTACTTGGTCTTCTCTGTCAGCCCTTCAGATACATCTCTGCAGTGCAAGAACAGTTTTTCTCAGTTATCTGCACAAGTTCTTTGGAGCTAGTGATTGCCCACTGCAGAATCCTAAATTGCTGAAAATCCACAGTTCCGTGATTCCTCCTTAAAATATTTCATTCAGTTTTCTGGCCACTTCAGGAGAACCTGTGTATAAAGTAATGGCTAATCAAACGCTGTGCAAGTATGCAAACCTGACTTGTGACCCAGAGGTAAGTGTAACAAATATTTACCTACAGTGAGAGCTATAGTAATTGCATTTCTTAATCACTGTTAAATGCAGTGCTAATAGAAAATGTGCATATTTTAACTAATGAATCCCCATGTTAAATCTGAAAATGTTATCTAATGTTCACGTAGCACTTCTTTGTTTTACAGACATAAATTAGTTTTTCTGCTAAGCTGTCCTGTAAATAGTAACTGTTCTAATTAACAGGGTGAGAAAGGAAGAGGCAGAAATACAATTTTATTGCAGAAGGGTGATTGAATTTGTGAGGAATCTGATTTTTGGTCTTCCAATGGCAGTGGTAGACTTTGAAAGCCGTGCCTCAAACTTGCACAACAACTAGCCAAGATTTGAAACAAAAGCTTTGCTTTTTCTGGCACAGTAATTACCTTTATGAAGTAAAAAAAAAATTGTCTTTTTTTCTTTTTTTAAATTTTGCCTTCAGTCAAATGTTTTTACTTGACTGTGGGTTTGAATTTCAGGATTCTTTAAAAACTAGAAAAAGTTATCAAATATTAGGCACCAGGAGAAAAATAACCCCATGCACCAGCACAGGCTGCAGGTGACTGGATGGAGGGCAGCTCTGCAGAGAAAGACCTGGGATTCTGGTGGACAGTGAGCTGTTCCTGAGCCAGCAGTTTGTCCTGAGGGCCAAGAGGTGCTTCAGGGAGCATTTCCAGCAGGTCAGGGAGGAGATGCTGCCCCTCTGCGCAGTCCTGTGAGGCATAAATGGAGTGCTCTGTCCAGGTCTGAGCTTCTCAGGACAAGAGGGACATGGAGATCCTGGCACAGGTCCAGGAGAGGCTTTAGAGATGACGAGGGAAGACCAGAGCATCTCCGAGGAAAGGCTGATGAGGAAAGGCTGAGGGAGCTGGGGCTGCTCAGCCTTGAGAGGAGACACAGCTGAGAGGGGCCCTCATCCCTGGCTGTCCCTTGGTGTCCCTGTGTGTCCCTGTGTGTCCCTGGGTGTCCCTGTGTGTCCCTGTGTGTCCCTGTCTGTCCCTGTGTGTCCCTGGGTGTCCCTGGGTGTCCCTGTGTGTCCCTGGGTGTCCCTGTGTGTCCCTGTGTGTCCCCTCTGTGTCCCTTGCTGTGTCCCTGTGTCCCCCTGTCCGTGTCCCCCTGTGTGTCCTCGTGTCCCTGTGTGTCCCTGGTGTCCCTGTTGTCCCTGTTGTCCCGTGTGTCCTGTGTGTCCTGTGTGTCCCTGTGTGTCCCTGGGTGGTCCCTGGGGTGTCCCTGTGTGTCCCTGGCTGTCCCTGTGTGCCCTGGGTCTGTCCCTGTGTTGTCCCTGTGTGTCCCTGTGTCCCTGGTGTCCCTGGTGTCCCCTGGTGTCCCTGTGTGTCCCTGGCGTTCCCTGGTGTCCCTGGTGTCCCTGTGTGTCCCTGGTGTGTCCCTGTGTCCCTGTGTGTCCCTGTGCCTGTCCCTGGCTGTCCCTGTGTGTCCCTGTGTGTCCCTGTGTCCCCTGTGTGTCCCTGTGTGTCCCTGTGTGTCCCTGTGTCCCTGTGTGTCCCCTGTGTGTCCCTGTGTGTCCCTGGTGTCCCTGGCTGTCCCTGTGTGTCCCTGTGTGTCCCTGTCCGTGCCCGCGGTGTCCCTGTGTGTCCCTGTGTGTCCCTGTGCTGTCCCTGCTGTCCCTGTGTCCCCTGTGTGTCCCTGTGTGTCCCTGTGTGTCCCCTGTGTGTCCCTGTGTGTCCCTGTTCCTGTCCCTGGCTGTCCCTGTGTCCCCCTGGGTGTCCCTGTGTGTCCCTGTGTGTCCCTGGCTGTCCCTGGCTGTCCCTGGCTGTCCCTGTGTGTCCCGGTGTCCCTGTGTGTCCCTGACTGCCTGTGTGTCCCTGGCTGTCCCTGGCTGCAGGGAAGGGGGCAGAGCATGGACTGGGCTCTGCTCCACGGGGCCCAGCAATGGCACAGGAGGAATGAGCAGAAACTGATGCCTTAAATTTCATTGTACTGCAGTGGTGATGTATATACCCCATCCTGCTGATGTCTAAACACTGCAAAAGAAAGGAATTAGAATTGATTTGGTTTAATTTCACGTCAAAACCAAGCAAATATATGAAATTAACAATAGAAATAGGGAAAAGTAATTCAGTGTAAAGATTACTCCTTTTTTTTATTAGTCTAAGGCACATAAGCTAAGTTGTGGCAGTATCTACAGTTTGTATTAAATGGTAAAGCTCAGTTTTTTGTTTCAGCTGTGGCTGTTTGCCTAAATGTCCGATTTGGCCTCTAGCTTTCAAATAACTTTTTTTGAGTAAATTTTCTTTAATAAAGCATTTATATATCTTTAAAGTAGGTTTCTGAAATTCAAATTTCATTTATTCAAGTTTCAGGGATGTGGTGAACAGCCCTGTTTGCCAGCACCTGGTTTAAAGTTAAGTCTTTGCATAAGACTGCATAAGTCTTTAATATGAATCCTTAAATATGTAAACTATGTAAATAGGTTATGTAGTATTGCAGGTTTGAATGAGGTAATTAAACTTCAAGCAGAATTATGTTATTTGTATGAATCTGCTAGACATGAGAGGCTATGTACATGGAATTCATTGCTTATGATTGTATTGTTTATTTTTCTTCCTTCTCAGACTTTTAACACAACCAATGTGACTAAATTATGCCCAGGTGCTCAGTGTACTTTTGCTTTTTATGGAGGAGAAAGTCTGTATCATAAGTACATCTTCATCTTCCAGTTAGCCAATGCCTTTGTCTTTCTCTGGCTGGTGAACTTTGCAATTGCACTGGGTCAGTGTACCCTTGCCGGTGCCTTTGCCTCTTATTACTGGGCCTATCGAAAACCAGCTGATATTCCACTGTGGCCACTCTTCTCTTCATTTGGACGAGCAATACGGTAAGCCTGTGGAGCTGGATGTGAGCCTTGTCGTGTATCTGACGAGTGCTCTTTTTGCATCTAGGGAAGCCAATTTCAGAATATCAGATGAAAATTGTTATTCAGCATTATGGTTTCATCTCGGTGGCAGCCAAGCCTCCCACAGCCACCTGCTCGCTCTCCCACAATGGGATGAAGGAGAGAATCTGCGGGGTGAAAATGCAAGAACACATGGGCTGAGGTAAAGACAGCTTAGTAGGTCAAAGAAGGATGCAGGCACAAGCAAAGCAAACCAGTTAATTATTCCCTATTTCCCATAGGCAGGCAGGCAGGTGTTCAGCCATCCGCAGTACAGCAGGACTTCTTCGTGTGTAGGAGTGACTTGGGAAGATAAACTCTGTACCTCCAAACATTCCCCTCTTGCCCCTCCTTCCACCAGCTGTTATTGCTGAGCAGGACACTGTGTGGTGTGAAATGTCTCTGGGGTCAGCTGGGGTCAGCTGTCCTGGCAGTGTGCCCTCCCAGCTCCTCATGCACCCCCAACCTGCTCACCAGTGGGACAGGGTGAGGGGCAGAGCAGATCTTGGTGCTGTGCAAATGCTGCTCAGCAGTGGCTAAAACATATGTGTGTTATCATCACTGTCCTGGTAAAAAATGCAAAATACAGCACAGCACAAACTGCTATGAAAATAACTAATTCTAGAGCATCCAAAACGAGCACAGTTGAGAAGATGTAGTCATTAAGGGAAGGCTGAATCCTGTGGCCCTAAAGTGCCAAGGCTGCTGCAGCTCCCTGCCCCAGGTCCAACTAGTTGTAAGGCTGAGCAGGTACTCCCAGTAGACACGCACACTGAACACATATACACAACACTTGCATACACAGAATGAGAGACAGACACAGTACTCACAAACACCAGCAGCACCAATGGCTTCATTCTGTTCCTCTGTGATGGATCAGGATGAAGGTGCTTTAGTTGATGTAATTCCCGCTAGTGGACCTTCCTTCACTTCTGATTTTATTTATATATACATGTACATGTGCATACATATATCCATGTATGTATGCACACATGTGATGTAACAGTCATCTATTTTGATTTTAGATACCATACAGGTTCGCTGGCATTTGGAGCCTTAATTCTTGCAATTGTCCAGCTTATTAGAGTGATACTGGAGTACTTGGATCACAAACTGAAAGGTGAGATTTATGACCCTGCTCTAAGTTGTTAAGACCTTCCTTACTGAATTACTTCCTTACTTTCCCAAGATGTTTTTTAGGAATGGAAAGAGATTAATTCCTCATTATCCACTGTAGTTTCTTTTGAAGCCAGTAAATTTGTGTAGATTTACTCAAACTGTGCCTGTGTTCTTGAGAACCTAATGCAAAGTCTGATCTAATTGAAAGCTGGTGAGCTAAATTTGGTTGAGAAAGAGAGTCAGTACCTAGAAATAAAGACTGTTTCTGCTTTTGTCACAATTTAAGGTCTTCTTCTGAATAGCTTTCTACGTTCTGAAGACTGTTCATGAGTTCTATGTATGATGTGCTCTCTCCTGCTTTTTTTCAGGTACTCAGAACTCCTTCACTAGATTTCTACTCTGCTGCCTCAAGTGCTGTTTCTGGTGTTTGGAAAAATTCTTAAAATTTATAAACAGAAATGCCTACATCATGGTATGTGCCATGTCTGCATGTGGTCTCCCCTATCTAGGACACTAAAATATCCTAGACACTGCCAATTGATCAGGAGCCAGCAGTACTCAAATCTGCTGAATAAATAATGTGATTTATAGGAGTTTTCAGTACGTGCATGTGGTTCTACCATGAAAAAGTAAGATTTCTTTTTCTTCTAATTTCAGCCTCTCTTTTATCCTGTCTTTGTCCATCGCCCTAACCCCCAAAATAAGTTGGAAGGGATGGCATAACTGGTTAACTCCCCTCTAATTCAATAAGTGATATCCTGATTTCAACAGGAATATTAGCTTATTTCATATTGCGTTTTGTTGACACTCCACCGTTTGGAGGATTCTGTTTGGATATTTGAATAAGGAGGTCAGAAGGCATGCGATAATTGTCTTTCCACTGGGAAGTTAAAAGCACAAATTATCCTAGCAGCAGCAGTGATATTTGTCGCAAATAAGCCTTCTCAGCTTCCAGAACAGAGAATTTTGAAATCTTCACGTGAATGAATGTGCACAGATTTCAGCCTAGGATCTTCTGTCCTGAAGCAATTTCAGCAATTGAATGGTATGGTCACGGTCACAGACTTCTAGTCTCAAATGCGGTGGCTGTAATGGGTCTATTACAACCTGTGTTCATGCAGCTGACGTTTCAAAATATGGCTATTTTGAAGAGAAACTCTTGTTTTTGGCAATCTTTTTTACAGTTCATAAGCTGCCTGAGCTGAGAGCTGTTTTAATGTGTCCTACCATTGTGGACACTATTCCAGGAAGAAAGGGTCCTGTTCCTGAATTACTTTTGCTGCTTTACTTTATGCCAATTTCTTCTTCAGTGAAAGCAGCATCAGGTCCAAGGATGTTACTACAGGGGTCAGCTCCCTTCAACTCAACTAATGCCTATTCCTTTCCACTGACTATAAATCTAGTGGAGATAACTAGCAAAGGGAGAAGAAACAAGTACCCTTTTTTGCTCTGCTTGGCAAACTAAGTACTGAGTCTACTGCTAGATCACAAGGGGTGCTCATCACCAGGTGATTTGAAGAGGAAAGATGGATTCCATTCTATTGTAGTCTGATGGGAAGTACTGAGGAGGAGCAGGTGACTGGAGAAAGTGCGTTATGTTCATCTGAGTTTCAGGGCCACGTGTTAGGGTGAACTATGCATTACATGCAGTAAGATCCTGGCATATGAAGAGGTATCTTAATTATATAAAATGCTTAATAGCTACTATTGTTTTGCAGATTGCCATATATGGTAAAAACTTCTGCACCTCGGCAAAGGAAGCATTCTTTTTGCTCATGCGGAATGTGGTGAGGTAAGGAACTGTCTCCCAGCTATTGCATTCTGTGGACACACTTCTTTCCTCTCTTATATCTCCTCCAAATACTGAGTGCTGCTTCTGTCCCCAGACATGGCACTCACTTCTTACACTCAGTGTGTAACAGCAGGCGAGTCTTCAGATTCATTCAGAAGTCTTACAAGGTATTGGAGAGTGGAAATACAGAAGAGAGAATACTTTCCTTTCAAAAAGATTGTCTTTAACATAGCCAGATCTCCCCTGATGCTTGGAACTTCCCTGCCCCTTTTCTCCACTACTCAGTGTGCTGTCAAACTCCCTGTGCACATCCATACTTTCCTTCATTGCTCCTGGCTCTTCCTTTGCTACTGTAAGATCAAAAAATAATGGGAGACTAATGTAGGACCAAACCGTATTGATGCAATAGTACACAATCTAAGTACCAAGCAGGAGACACAGTAAAACTGGTAAGGTGTTTTAAATGATTAAGTGAAGGACTGGGAGGAGGGGAGAAATGGAAAGCAAAGCTGAAAGAGGAAAGTGGAAATGATGCTTAAGAAAGAAGAGGAAAGGACTGGAGATGGGAGAATGGAATACCTTTATTGTGTTACCCTGCACTAATATCTGGACAGTGATGTCCATACTGGGTAATGCCTGTGTAATAGAGAAGAGAAGCTGCCTTTATTTCCTTACAGAACATCACCTCTGCCCGTTACAATTTTCTACTTTCGATTTTCCTCTTAATCTTAAACTCGTTCTTAAGTAAGAACAATAGTTAAAAGCTAGGCGTATAATTCTTTTGTTTGAAATAAAGATGGTGTTTCTTGTTTATTTTGATAAATCTGAATTCTAATAGGTTAATAATTATTTTAACTCTTTAGTAGTTCTTAACATTTATTTTTCACAGTAGTCAGTGCTGTATATTACCATATCCATAATAGTAATATAGCCTTCTGTGCTGTCAAGAGGTTGATGATACAAAGTTCATTTTTCATCCCATTATTTACCTGCGGTTTCTGAAAAGACAGGCTGGCAGGACATTGAGCAGAAACTCCCTGCTGTGCTTTCAGTGAGAGCTGCAGATTTATTGTCAGCTTTTTTGTCTGCCTTCATTCTTCTGTGATTATCTTCCTGCTTTGAAGTCTCCTGCCTTCAGTGTTGTACCATGATACCTTACATTAGTGGATTTGTTGTGTTACGGTGTCATGAAATGTGGCCAGATAGAACCCAGTGAAAAGGAGGCCTACCAGCAAGCTACATAAATTCTGATTTTTGTTTTGGTGTGTACTTTGACTGTTCTGAGCTGGTTTATCTGTGCCTGTAGAAGAAAGGCTGAAATAAAAATATTTTGAAATTTTGGGTTGGTTGATTTTTTTTTAAACCAGCTTGAGCAATAAATATGTCAGTCCTGTAGTGGCATTGCTAAATTAAGGCCTTACTCAACAAATGCTCAGTGCTTTCTTGCCTCCTGGGATTATGCTGTTGTAACATCTATCTCAGCACTGCCTGTCTGTGATGGTGTGTTGTCAGCTGTAAAAACAGTAGAAGACAGCTTCTGGTCATGTTTTGCAATTATCCATAGATTTAAGGAGAAAGAATACAAATGCCTGGTTTGTGATGATTGTGTATCATTTGTCCTTTGCTAAACAGGGTTGCAGTTCTGGACAAAGTTACAGACTTCCTTTTATTCCTGGGGAAAATCCTTGTTGCTGGTGGTGTAGGTAAGCGAGTCAGTTTTTTTCTGAATTGTATTTTCTATTTTCTGGTACCCACAAGCATGCCTGCCATGTTAATGTATGCTTCAGTTAACAGCTGGAGGTTCTCACTGGTCTGAGTATTTGGAAGTCTGTTCCTTTGTTTCTAGGATTTGCTAGATTGAACTAAAACCTTTTCTTCTCCTTTTTCCCCATTCTCCCCCTTGCCCCGCACCTGGGCAGCATCTTTTCCATAATTGCTTTTACTGCTTTTGTGTGTGTGGCTGGTGCAAGGACTTCTGCAGCCACCGCATCACAGTTGAATCAAATCAAGTTCACATCCAGTAAATCACTCACAGTCCCAGCCACAGCCACAGTCTTTTGTAAGAACTGAACAGAATTGCACAAAATTGCAAATGAGATTCACCTGATAACAGACAACTGCCTACTAGAGGTAGTAACACAGGACTGCAGGAATGGATTCTGTATTTGAGAATTTGAACAAATCAAATACAGATTTGTTCTGTATTTGAGCCCATTATAGCTATAAGCTATTTCTAGCATTCTTACAGGGTTTTCTTACAGTAAAAATCAAAGAGATTATTCATGGGCTTCTGTGACAAAAAGGAGTTGTTGTTTTTTAATTAAGCACTTACAGAAATTCAGGTTGGCAGTAGTCTGTTACGGTTTTTTCAAATTGTCACAGCAGTTGCAAAAAAGTATTTTACAAATAACCGTATTTTGCATTTTGTATGCTTTCAAAGTTAACAGATTAATTATATTTTAATCAAAAGTTGAAAGCTAGTACCAAGAGCTGATCTAAAATATGTTGTCATCACTGTAGAATTACATTATTTATTAATTTTGCTGTTAAATTCAATAGAAGGATGAAACAAAACAATTAATTGAAGTCTTTCTGTGCCCATGAATATCTTTATGTTAATTGATTCATTTACATATACCCTCTATCAGACAATTAGTATTGAGGGATATATTGTTTACAAATTTTTATTGAAGCCAGCCTTGGATGGCTCTTATACATTCTGTAGAGCCTGGGAAATCAGAGCTAGCATGGGAATCACTAATTGCCTGTGCTTCTTGCAGGTGTTCTTGCATTCTTTTTCTTCACACAGAGAATACCAGTCTTTGCAGAAGAAGTGCCAATGTTAAATTACTACTGGGTACCATTGTTGGTAAGGCAACTATCTAATCGGAATACTTGGGGCCATTCGAGGTGCTCAGACTGCTCAGGGCATGGTCTGGTGATAGCTTCTGTGGCCAGCTTCTCAGTGGCACAGTATCTGCTGAATGAGGAGTGATCTGCTGCACTCCTGTCCTTGGCATCCTTCAGGCAGAAGTGGCACTGCAGTAAGTCTGACTCTTCACAAAAATTAGGTTTCACATGTGCTCAGACTTCCCAGACAGCAAAGCACTGATGACAGTATGGCTTCTAATGGAAGGGACTTGCAGTGCGTTTCTCCTTTTGTAGACCCCCCCTAAACTTCAGAACATCTCCAGGCTGAGTGGTTCTTGAAGGAATTCAGAATATTCTTGGTATATATTCTCCTTGGAGGTTGAAATAGTTCCAGTTTGGCAGCTGGACAGCTAGCAGCTACTGCATGTTAGAATGCAGTGTTGATTCCTTGGATCTGTGATCCCTGTCCAAAGCAGTAGCAACCTTTGGTAGAAATGCAGAGCTGACATGAAATCCTTGAAAATTTGCTTAACATTTTAGGCTTCCGACTCGTGGTAATACTGCCACACTGGCACTAAAAGAAATTTGAGGGTTTACTGTGGTTTGTTTTTTGTAGACAGTCATCATTGGCTCCTACCTAGTTGCACATGGGTTCTTCAGCGTCTATGCAATGTGTGTCGACACGCTTTTCCTCTGCTTTTGTAAGTACTAGGTTTTCTTTTGGTAAGACCTGCAAATCATGGAAAGAGGAGTAGAAAATCACCTTGTCCATTCCTTACAGAAAGCTGGTGACATACTGGCAGACTATATGGAAAAATTAACAGCTTCTTCATTTCACATTGGCTCTGCGATGCATTCTTCACTATTCAAATGAGAGATTATTCAAATTCATTACTTTAAGAAATGTAAGGTAGCTTTATAATTCATGGAGATACTTGACTTTTGGTTTTCAGATGTTCCTTAGATTTCATTAAGTTTGCTTCTGGGTGCTTTGTGAAGAGCCCTGTAGAGTAGTGATTTTAGTAAAGTGTCTTGATAATGACAAATGTATTCTTTGGTATACAGGTAGTATTTTGTTTTCAGTTTAATAACCCTGAAGAAAGTATTGTGCTGCATTGCCTCAAAGATTCTGTAAAATTCCACTTGAACCTATTTGTCCCTTGGACTCCCATGGCAAACAATCATGGGCCTTGTCAAAGGGACTGCTGTTCAGGCTGTCCAGTCAGAGAACACTAAAATCACAAAAGAAATCTGTTGGTCTCAAATTAGGATATGACTATAAGAAGCTGATGTCTTTAGCATGTAGTACCTTGCACGTGCTGTATTTTTCTATAATGAAAGTCATTCTGATAGGTCTAAGTAGAAGTTAGTTACATGGTAGTAATTGTTCTTGTAATTGGTGAATTATTTGATAATACCAAGGGAAATAGTCACAGGCTTGATCTTCCATATATAAGCACAGTGGATTTCTGAAGTGATGTAAACATGGTAATACTGAGTCTTTAAATGCTTGCTTTAACCTTGCTTCCTTTAAAATTAAAGTTAGCAGGTATTCTGGAAAAAACAGGTTGCCAAAGAATCACAGGAACAAGATCAGTTAGAAAACTCAAAGTTGATACCTTGTTGAGAGCTACATCCTATTTATCTCATGTTACGGACTTTGGTGCTAAACAAACATGAGCACAGGCAGACATAGCACTAATAACACTGGAAAAAATAAGCTAAACCACAAATAAATAAATTATTACTCTAACTTATTTATTTTGTTATTTAGAATAAAATTGAATATAGCAAGTTAGTTGGTGCACTCATAAACAAAAGGATTTTCTTTTTTAATTTATTCTGAAGACACATGGTATATATTGCCGTGAAGATACATTAAGATTTGCCTCCTCTAACTTCCTTGGCCACTGCTTACAACCTGGCTCTCGTTTTGGCTCTGCAGATCGAGCTGTCTGCCTCTGCAGGGTTGCAGTTGCAATGACTGTGCTTCACTGACTCCCTCCCAATTGCCTGTTGGAGTGTCATTGTTCATTGGTCTGTCACTGCTGCATGGCACCAGCTGGGCTCTATCCTGACCAATGATTTGGTCATGCCAGTCTGTAGGATAAAAAAGTAATGTCTGCCTTTTTGCTTTAAATTCATATTCTGTTCTGCTTCCTATGCTTCCATTCTGTAATGAACAATAGATCAGGTATAATACTATTCATGGCAGCAGGTTTTCAACCGAACTTCATCTTAGGCAGTGAAAAGGGGTCTAGTTTTAAAAAGTGCTTAAATCCATGGCTGTCTTTGTGATGCGTTTTCTAGCAAGAGGTTTCCAACATGCCAGAGTTCAGTGGAGGAATGAGACTTCCTGAAAATTTCCACCTGCACTGCCAAACCAAAAATCTGGAGGCTAAAAAGGATATATTGCTGTAATTTAAAAATGGCAAGATGTTTGTCTCTCTGCGTCATGTAAAACCTCTTGTGGTCTGAGAAAATAAAACTTCTATAATGTCTTTTGTGAACTTAGTAATACAGCTAAGTTACCTTGATTGAGATTTTTTTTTAAATATTGGGTCTTTCGCTCTCTCCTTTTTAATTTTTTGTTGTGTCTCTGTGTGTGTGGTTGTATTACTGTTCCCTTTTTTGACTGCTTTTGCTGTGTAAATTCAGGTGAAGACCTGGAAAGAAATGATGGATCTACAGCAAAACCCTACTTCATGTCAGCTAGCCTCCACCGAATTCTAGGGAAGAAGAAACTGAGCCCTAAGAAGGCAGTGGGATAACAAATGCCAAACCTCAACATCATAAAGTGTCGCTTTTAAGCAAAACATGTATAAAGTAGGCAAAAGTAAAAACTGTAAATTATGCTTCTGGTTAATGGGTGATTCTTTTTTTCCTTTTGCTTATATAAAAAGAGCAACATTGGTAACATTTGTCTAGTTTAAATGCTTAAACAAACAGCTGTGAAAACAAGGCCACGTTTTTGTTTATGGAGTGCCTATGAAAAGGAAATTGTAAATTGGAAACTTTTATAAGTCTATAATGATGTTTTAATAACTTTTGTAATACAAGTTGCTGCCTTAGATGACAGCAGTTTTGATAATGTTTCTTCTTATAAGTGTATATTTGTAAAAGAAATTCAGGCAATTTTTTGAAAGCACTAATGTATAACCTAATTAGCCATAAAAAAAAAGGTAGTTTGAGACTCTAGTTAACCAGGAGATGGTACTAAATTTGTAAATATGGTGCTATGATTGTATTTTTTTGTACTAGCTGGTTCACAGCTATTAAAACTGTGATTATACATACATTAATGAGTCCCTACACTAAAAAATGTAGTGATATTTTAATCACATTCACAACTGCATCTTTTAAGACATGATGGTACCTTGCAGGTCCCAAAGAAGGTAGTCAGAGAAGACTTTAGTTGATATTGCTTAAAGTGAAGTTTTCTGTGAGTTGTGCCTAAAAGATGATATAACTGAGAGAAGGTCCCACTGCAGCTGAAGTGATTTGTGGTTCACACAAATGAGGTTTCATCTGGTACAAGATGGTGAATGTATAATTTTTAGCTGATGTCTGAGAGGTGCATATGTGTTAATATCCCGCTATCTCTGTTAAGCCTCTGATTATGTTCTGTGCTACAAGGAAGTTGAGCTTCACTGAAAGGAAAACTCAATACAGTCTTTTTTTCTTTGAAAGAAAGTCTTTACTCTGTGTGTGTGCACAAGGAGTTCCATTGCCTCTGCCTAGTTTAGAAGGGCTCCTACCAAGCCTGTGGTATGTCTGTGTGGGTGCAGAGGGCCAGGGCCGTACTTTCTGCTCTGCCCTGAGCTCTCCATGGCACACACAGTAAGGTACTGAGACACTGAACTCAAGTCATCTCGTGATACAGGATTAATTATTCAACTACTGAGAGATGCTCTAAAAGTTGTAGTTTGCTTTTTGATTGTTAAATTTGCACAGTCATTAGTACAAAGTCATTAATACATCTTTTGGTAGAAAGCACATTAACCTTTGGTGTGGTTTATGACCCTCCCAGCAGTGAAACTGTCACTGTTGAGTAACAGCTTAAGTAACAGCTAAGTAACAGGTCTGCTGATGGAAAAATGTCTTAACAACTGAGAGCTTCTTGTGTCTGTTACTGTGAGGAGTTGAGCTAAGAGTGTTTTAATTTATTAGTGTCCTGGGGGAGCCATGGACCCAGCCATACTGAGGCCTGCCCCTGGTTTTCATGGATTCCAGTGTACTGAATAAGTTATTCTAGTACTGTCCACTTTCCAGGAGTGGCATGTGCTATACATTTGCCAGTTCTGTGACAGGAGTTCAGTACCTGGAAATACTTTTCTAACCCTAGGAATCCATTGGTGTCATGAAAAGAAAAGCAAATTATTTTCCAGATGATTTGAAGGCCAGTTTCTGGGGAAAATTTACTGACCATCCACATCTCAATGGGCTTTTCCTGTCTAACAGCTCCAGTTTGTGATGACTGTCCTTCATGCTGCAGGCCTGGGGTCGTGTTGATGCACAAGTGACCACCATCTACAGCTTGCAGTCATGGGCATAGTAAGATCTTGAAATCCTGTGACCTGAGGTGCCGATGAAAGTGTCCTTGTAAGCATTTTCTGTGGTCCAGTGGATGCTGGAGCTCTTCCCTGAAGCAAAAATGAGGGGTTCAGTTTAGGACTCAAATAATATAAGAAAAGGCATACCATTTCAAATGTAACTACTGATTATAGGCACCTTTACATTTTGGTAACCCCTCCAGAGATACCCTAGAGTAATCCTGACTTTCAGAAAGGACTGAGAATCCTATCTTGGGGGAAAAAAAACATACTCCTGAAGGATGAAGCTTTTCATCATCATCATCATCATCATCATCATCATCATCATTCCTTTGTCATTATGTGCATGGCATGGAATACACACCCCCCACCGCCCAATTCTAAAATTTTCTGAGAACTAAGTCGGTAACTTTTGGGGGTATGTGTAACCATTCTGTGATTAAAGAAGTAGTTGGTCTCATTACAGTCCATGTTCTAAAGCTTTTTTTTAAACACTACTGAGAGATTAACTTTCATCTAAAGAAACTGCATTACATAATCTATATTTCTACTGGACTTGAGTGTCTTACTGGGAGCTCAACTGAAAAAGCATATTTCTGAATATAGTTTGCTTTTTTATCATATGAATGTAACCATGGAGTTTACTAGGAATAAAACATAATAGAAATAGTATACAGTTATTTGATTAGAAGACTTTTGTAACAAACCTATGCATTTACTAAAGGAATTTCTAAAAGTGAAAGTTTTAAATTGTATTATTATTTATATACAGTAAAAAAATATATGTGTGTAAATTTGCTCCTCTCACTATTTTGTGAAAGTATTTAGAATGTAAGTGATCATCATTTCTGAGAAAAAAATTTAAAAGCCATTTTCTTAATATGATGACAAGAACTGTGAAAATACAAAGCAATACCATATAGATTCTGTAATCAATAAATTCAGTAAGTAAATAATAATTATTTAATATTAAAATTGGCTTTCTAAAAAGAAATTGCTCATAATTACTAAGTCAAAATTAAAGCAATTATTGACTTGGGAAAGAATCATCTAAGATGTTTCAAGACTATCTTATTATCACGGTTCCTAACTAATCTTATGGGCCAGAGTCTGCAGATGTGCACTACAGAAGAGGTACTGTTATTGATGTTTATGGATTTAAACGTTTACTTTGTTGCTTGGTTTAGTATAAAGTTCAAAATTCCATTTTTTGCTTCAGAGAATGGAACCCGGTAAAATGTGTCATACGTGCTTTGCTGCTGAGCCCCCCGGGCTGATGACACTTCCCCCTGGGGCAGGAGGCTCTGGCCAGCCTGGACTGACTGACCCTGGTGTTGTGCCTGGACTGACTGACCCTGGTGTTGTGCCTGGACTGACTGACCCTGGTGTTGTGTCTGTGCTGACTGACCCTGGTGTTGTGCCTGGACTGACTGACCCTGGTGTTGTGCCTGTGCTGACTGACCCTGGTGTTGTGCCTGGTGTGACTGACCCTGGTGTTGTGTCTGTGCTGACTGACCCTGGTGTTGTGTCCGTGCTGACTGACCCTGGTGTTGTGCCTGGTGTGACTGACCCTGGTGTTGTGCCTGGTGTGACTGACCCTGGTGTTGTGCCTGGTGTGACTGACCTGGTGTTGTGCTGGTGTGACTGACCCTGGTGTTGTGCCTGGTGACTGACCCTGGTGTTGTGTCTGTGCTGACTGACCCTGGTGTTGTGTCTGACCTGACTGACCCTGGTGTTGTGCCTGTGCTGACTGACCCTGGTGTTGTGCCTGTGCTGACTGACCCTGGTGTTGTGCCTGTGTGACTGACCCTGGTGTTGTGCCTGGCTGACTGACCCTGGTGTTGTGTCTGTGCTGACTGACCCTGGTGTTGTGTCCGTGCTGACTGACCTGGTGTTGTGCTGGACTGACTGACCCTGGTGTTGTGTCTGTGCTGACTGACCCTGGTGTTGTGTCCGTGCTGACTGACCCTGGTGTTGTGTCTGTGCTGACTGACCCTGGTGTTGTGTCTGTGCTGACTGACCCTGGTGTTGTGTCTGTGCTGACTGACCCTGGTGTTGTGCCTGGACTGACTGACCCTGGTGTTGTGTCCGTGCTGACTGACCCTGGTGTTGTGCCTGGACTGACTGACCCTGGTGTTGTGCCTGTGCTGACTGACCCTGGTGTTGTGTCCGTGCTGACTGACCCTGGTGTTGTGTCCGTGCTGACTGACCCTGGTGTTGTGCCTGGTGTGACTGACCCTGGTGTTGTGCCTGTGCTGACTGACCCTGGTGTTGTGCCTGTGCTGACTGACCCTGGTGTTGTGCCTGGACTGACTGACCCTGGTGTTGTGCCTGGACTGACTGACCCTGGTGTTGTGCCTGGTGCTGACTGACCCTGGTGTTGTGCTGTGCTGACTGACCCTGGTGTTGTGTCCGTGCTGACTGACCCTGGTGTTGTGCCGTGACTGACTGACCCTGGTGTTGTGTCCGTGCTGACTGACCCTGGTGTTGTGCCTGGACTGACTGACCCTGGTGTTGTGTCTGTGCTGACTGACCCTGGTGTTGTGTCCGTGCTGACTGACCCTGGTGTTGTGTCTGTGCTGACTGACCCTGGTGTTGTGCTGTGCTGACTGACCCTGGTGTTGTGCCTGTGTGACTGACCCTGGTGTTGTGTCTGTGCTGACTGACCCTGGTGTTGTGCCTGTGTGACTGACCCTGGTGTTGTGCCTGTGTGACTGACCCTGGTGTTGTGTCCGTGCTGACTGACCCTGGTGTTGTGTCTGACCTGACTGACCCTGGTGTTGTGTCTGTGCTGACTGACCCTGGTGTTGTGTCTGACTGACTGACCCTGGTGTTGTGTCTGTGCTGACTGACCCTGGTGTTGTGTCTGACCTGACTGACCCTGGTGTTGTGTCTGACCTGACTGACCCTGGTGTTGTGCCTGGTGTGACTGACCCTGGTGTTGTGCCTGGTGTGACTGACCCTGGTGTTGTGCCTGGTGTGACTGACCCTGGTGTTGTGTCTGTGCTGACTGACCCTGGTGTTGTGCCTGGACTGACTGACCCTGGTGTTGTGTCTGTGCTGACTGACCCTGGTGTTGTGTCTGTGCTGACTGACCCTGGTGTTGTGTCCGTGCTGACTGACCCTGGTGTTGTGTCCGTGCTGACTGACCCGGTGTTGTGTCTGTGCTGACTGACCCTGGTGTTGTGTCTGCTGACTGACCCTGGTGTTGTGTCTGCTGACTGACCCTGGTGTTGTGCCTGTGTGACTGACCCTGGTGTTGTGCCTGTGTGACTGACCCTGGTGTTGTGCCTGTGCTGACTGACCCTGGTGTTGTGCCTGGTGTGACTGACCCTGGTGTTGTGTCCGTGCTGACTGACCCTGGTGTTGTGTCTGTGCTGACTGACCCTGGTGTTGTGTCTGTGCTGACTGACCCTGGTGTTGTGCCTGTGCTGACTGACCCTGGTGTTGTGTCGTGCTGACTGACCCTGGTGTTGTGTCTGCTGACTGACCCTGGTGTTGTGTCTGTGTGACTGACCCTGGTGTTGTGTCTGTGCTGACTGACCCTGGTGTTGTGCCTGGACTGACTGACCCTGGTGTTGTGCTGTGCTGACTGACCCTGGTGTTGTGTCTGTGCTGACTGACCCTGGTGTTGTGTCTGTGCTGACTGACCCTGGTGTTGTGTCGTGCTGACTGACCCTGGTGTTGTGTCTGTGCTGACTGACCCTGGTGTTGTGTCTGTGCTGACTGACCCTGGTGTTGTGTCTGTGCTGACTGACCCTGGTGTTGTGTCTGTGGTGCTGGATGGATGGGATGGCAGAACCCCAGAACCAGCAGGGTCTCCAACTTCCGAGGCCTCACAAGGCAGGGAGGAGCTTTGGAAAAGCAGGTGGCTCTGAAGGAAGACCCTTTTACATGAGTAGAAAAAAAGAACATTCTCAAGATCAAAAACAAGGAAAAT
>CM019221.1:30311597-30358747 GCA_009741485.1 Malurus cyaneus samueli
CCCTGGTGTTGTGTCTGTGCTGACTGACCCTGGTGTTGTGTCTGTGCTGACTGACCCTGGTGTTGTGTCTGTGGTGCTGGATGGATGGGATGGCAGAACCCCAGAACCAGCAGGGTCTCCAACTTCCGAGGCCTCACAAGGCAGGGAGGAGCTTTGGAAAAGCAGGTGGCTCTGAAGGAAGACCCTTTTACATGAGTAGAAAAAAAAGAACATTCTCAAGATCAAAAACAAGGAAAATGTAGAAACCAAGACAGTGGAAAATGCCTGCTGTCATGTCCATGTAGTCACATTTGTTTAGTTTGGTTTGGATTCATTGTATCACCCTAGAGCATGGTACCGGGTGGCTTTCATTTACATTTATACAAAGTTAATGTCAAGCCTCAAATTTGTTAAAAAAAAAAAAAAAAAAAAAAAAAAAAAAAAAAGCAACCACAGAAACAAAACACAGAAACAAAAAGATAGTATGATTTCTTCTGTTGAGATTTTCTTTTTTCCAAGCAGCGTTCAGCAGATGATTCCTGGGTGATCCAAGGATGCTGAATATTCTTTTTAATGTTAGTATTTAATGAAATATTTTACTATTGCATATTCTGCTGTAGAAAAGGAAAGATATTTTGGCGGATGCAGTGTCAGGCTGATTCTGGGATAGTCAGTGTTCTTCCAGAAATGGGTTGTCAGAGAAGGGATAATGACGAATAAACTGACTGGTTTTGAGTAACACAGAATGTCTCCCTTTGACCAGTTGCTCAGCCTGGACAACCGTGTCCTTGCAGACAAAGTGCCTTACTGGCTGTTACTTCACCTGGCTTACGTTTTGAAATTCATTCATACCACGTAGACTACAAAACAGAAAAGGCTAGATAGGAAAATCAACACCTTATTTCAAATTAACTGATGAAAAATGAACTGTAGTAAGGATGTCAGATGTGTTTGGACTGTGTGATGCAGCACGAACCATTCCCCTGTTGCTGTTGTCAGATTATGAAGTTTGATGGTGTGGTCTGGGAGAAAACATGAAAAAATTGTAGTGTTGCAAATAAATGAAAACAATGCAGGACTGTTCCATTTTTACACAGTAGATTTTTAACATAGCTTTAATTTGTGGTATAGTAGACTTCTGAGTAGGGCCTATTCTGCTTTCTGTTACAATGATCATGTGTGTTGTATCTGTGTAACTGTGGGTAGAACAGTTGCTACTTGCAACAGAAGGAATAAAGCTAACAAATACATACATATTACTGTAATACATCTATTTGCGTGTTTATAACCATAAAGTTCCTTCTCCACTCAATACTGATAATTTCCTATTCTGGAAGCGTTTTATAAATTGTTCTAAATTTTTAAACTTTTGATACAGGCAATGATTTTTTTGGATAATGTGTAATTTGTACTGCACTGTAAACAATTAGATAACTGTTTCTTCATGTTCAAATAACACTAGTGCTACTAATATTAAAATTGTCTATTACTCTATGCTACAAAATGTCCACATGCATTTGTCCCAAATAATGGGTTTTAAAACCACAAAAATGACTCTGAGGTTTAAGAAATGGCTCTTTGAGATTTAAGAACCCTACCTAAAGGTAGGTTATTGTTTCATTAATATGATTCTGAAGATTTTATTATCTTGCCAAAACCAAATTAACACGAGCACAATTATTTGAGCTCTTAACTCTGTTGCTTCTGCTATGCAGAAATAGAAACCTATTGTTTAAATATTTGATAACGGAAGTGCTTAATTTTGTTGTTACTTCACCGTTTTACAGTTCTTGGGGATTGTTCTAATAAAGATTTCAATATAAGCCGGAGTGCGTCTGCACCGCGCCGAGCTGTCCACGGGCTGTGCGGGGCGGGAGCAGGGGAGCGGCGGCAGCGGCGGAGCGGGGACGGGACGGGAATGGGGAGGGAGGGGACAGGGGACGGGGACGGGACGGGGAGGGACGGGAGGGAGGGAAGGGACGGGATGGGGACGGGGATGGGACGGGGGATGGGGACGGGGATGGGACGGAAGGGGATGGGGGGAAACGGGATGGGGGATGGGATGGGACGGGGATGGGAACGGGACGGAACGGGACGGGAATGGGACGGGGATGGGGACGGGGATGGGACGGGACGGGATGGGGACGGGATGGGGACGGAACGGGAACGGGGAGGGGACGGGGGGCGGGACGGGACGGACGGGACGGAATGGGACGGGATGGGAGGGATGGGACCGGGGACAGGACGGGGACGGGGACAGGAACGGGACGGGAACGGGATGGGACGGGGACAGGACGGGGACGGGGACGGGGACAGGACGGGACGGGATGGGGACGGGAACGGGAACGGGGATGGGAAGCGGGGACGGGAACGGGACGGGATGGGACGGGAAGGAACGGGAACGGGACGGGAACGGGGACGGGACGGGAACGGGGACGGGGACGGGGGCGAGGATGGGATGGGACGGGGATGGGACGGGGACGGGACGGGATGGGGACGGGAACGGGAAGGGACGGGACGGAAGGGACAGGGTCCGGCTGCGCGGGGTGCGCACGGGCGATGCGGGCCGAGGTTTGTTGCTGAGGTTTGGGGCCGCGGTTTGGGGCCGAGGTTTGTTGCTGAGGTTTGGGGCCGCGGTTTGGGGCCGAGGTTTGTTGCTGAGGTTTGGGGCCGCGGTTTGGGGCCGGCGGGCACGGGGTGCGAGGCGCAGTTTGATGCTGAGGGTATGCGGGCGATCGCTGCCGTATGAGCAGAGCAGAGGAGGTGCCGGGGAGAGAGCTGTCACTGCTGCGGGTCAGAGGGGAATTCTGAGCTTCATTCATAAAGGCTGGAGGATTGTTTATTGCATTTTTACTTTTAAATTTAATTTTTTTGAACCATATAATAATAATCATACTGGTTTTTGTCTGAGTCTGAATTGAGGTCTTATATAAAGCAAAGGTATTGCTGAAATGGTGCCATGCAACTCAGTAGAAATATTTTTTGAGTTTAGGAGGCTTACTAACAGTCCTGTTTTCCCCTGTCTTTGTGAGAAGTGAAGAAAACCTTTATTTTATAAGTTGGTGGAGTATCACAGGCAGATGAGCTGTGGCATATGACTCCCTGTCATGCCAGGGGGCTGTTTCATACATTTTTCTGGCAGACAGGAAAGGGAAAAAGCTGCCACCAAACCCTGTGCAAAAGCTTTTCACAGATTGGGATAGATTTCAGCAGAGGTGGCAGTGGAGCAATTATTTGGAATTGGGACAAAGGAAGGATTTGGTCTCCAGGTAGGTTAAGGTATGCCTTGTAAATCATTCCATGTGTGGGGAGCCTGGTCTGACACTGCTTCTGGCATTCAGCAATCCCTTCATTGAGACCTTGATTTAGCAAAGCAAGTTGGTATGGCTGTGTGTTTGGGATTCAGCGGCTGAAAAGCAAGTAGGTACACACGCAGAATCTATCATTTAAGGGAAAATGAGCACATATGAGGCTTATACCATGGGATGCTGTTCCTTAACGAGGGTTAAATGCATCAGTATTGGTGGGGAGACTGGTGGATTTGTGTTGTCCAGTCACTGGCCGTTAGTAACAATACTTGTTTAGCCCAGCTCTGTGCCACGAGGAGTGGTAGGCAGTTGCTGGAAAAGGGAATGTGTGACAAAGTTGTGGGTTTGATCCCTGTATGGACTCTTCACCCAAGAGTTGGACTCGATGATCCTTGAAGATCCCTTCCAACTCAGAATATTCTATGATTCTGTGGAAGCAAAAGCATATGGAGAGAATGACACAGCCTAGGAGGTTTAGATGTGGACCAGTCCAGTCCAAACAGTGAAAGGTGAGCAAGCAAAAGTGATCTTCAGAGGAATATTGGTATTCCCTGAGCCCAGGTTAGAAGCTGGATTGACTGAGGCCATGCCACATGGGAAGAGGTACATTATAGTTGCTTGGAAGAGATAAAGACATTTCTGTTCTGTGGTAAATATCTGTGGAAGCGGATATATTTTTGTTTCCCTTTTATTTGTTTTGGTTTTTGTTTTTTTTTTTTCTTTTTAACATTTGGTCAGATGCAAATTTGGCAAGCAAAATCCGCATGCTTTTTGTTCTGTAAAACATTGCTCTAAAACTCAATTTTGACCATGCCAGAAAGCAACACAGTAAAGCAATGTGTGTTAAAGAACGTTGTTTGAATTCAGGAGATCATGTATAGCCTTGAAGAATCTAACATAATGTACCCAGATACTGGAAAGTACAGTTCTAATACACAAGTAATTTTAAGGGGATTCTGGAGCACTGAGAACCTTGACTATGTGTCTCATATGTAGGTTGTTATTTTGATTAAAACCTGGATGTATATGTATTTTTAACTACATCAGTATCTCCTGTTAACACATGCAGTCTGTTGGAACTGACTGTAGCTATTAGTTTTATTGTCCTCCTCAGAAAATGTCAGTTTTACTAACCAGATTGCTTTCTTACCTTTTTTAAAACTTGTTTTCAGACTGCCAGATTTTTTATCTCACACAGTTTTCTTGCCATTCACATTACATTTGAACCTAATGTTGGCTGCATGGAAACGTCAATCCACATCCAGATTAATTTGAAGCCTACCTGGAGCTTTTTCTCATGTACTAGCAGTCTGATCTCCAGCCCTTTCTAGGAATCCTTCTTTTGCAAGGCTTGTTCTTTTTGGTTAGCCAAGGGAAATGTCATGCTCTGCAAGTCTCCCTGTGCTGTGGACCAGTGGCCCATGTCACCGCTTGATGGAATGCAGCAGGGCCACTCATTTTCAGTCGGTAGGTTTGTTTTGGGAAGCACCTGTGTTCCGAGCTCATGGGGGTGCCTGCCCTCTCTGCACTGGTGCCAGCTGCTCAGGAAGAGGGGAGAAGAGGCTGGCTCTGTTCTGGCACCGTGAGTTGTCATTGTCCTGCAGTTACTCTGGGCCACAGTAACAGAGCAACAGTGGTGTGGTGTGACATTTCTGCTGAAGAAGGAAATAGCAACATAACTGACCTGATACAATCAAACAGACCCTGGTCACGAATATAGGATGCAAATATTTTTGTTTTCTCTAAGCCAGTGTCTGATGTGTACTACCTGTACATATCTTTGTGGTTTGACTTTGCAGATTATGTTGCTTTTGCTGCATTTTCTGCAAAAAACTGGCATGCTCCTTTGCAAATCCTCACATCTGCAGATGGCTTGGAAAAGGAAAGGATTGTTTTATACAGAGGTTCATAATGCAGTTTCTGGTTGCCATCATTTTCAACACATTTGACCCACTCAATTTCCTGTCTTGAATCAACTTTCATTTCATTAAGTCCCAGGCTCTCATTTCTGTTGGTTTGGCTGGGCTCTGCAAGCAATCTGTTTTGATTTTAGAGTCTGAAAGAGGCTAAGCTTGGAAAAGAATCCAAGTCTTCCCAGGAGAAGTGTCTGTACTTCTTTTGCTCCAAACGATAATGTCCAAATGGGTTTTGCAGTTTTTATTTTACTGCTGGTTTGTTTGTTTGCTTTAATTTATAAAGTTCCACTTTCTTACAGAAATACTGACAACTCCAACAGTGTCATCATGTTGGTATGTTTAAACTCACAAGTGGGTTGCTTTTTGAGAATGCTAACAAATGGTCCAAAAATAGATTACCAAATCGTAGTATAATCGTCAGCTGTAGTGGTTCTGCATTACTGGAGCTTGAAAAAACAGACACTGATCATTTCTTTCTACTGCCCAGTGACAGGACCCAAAGGAATGGCCTGAAGTTGTGTTAGGGGAGGTTTAGGTTGGATAATAGAAAAAGGTTCTTCATCCAGAGATTGGGGACCGTGTTCCAATGCCTAACCAGAGAAGTGGTCACAGCACCAAGCCTGATGGAGTTCAAGAAACATTTGGATGTGACTCTTGGGGATGCTGCTGTGCAGGGCTGGATTGGACTTGATGGTCCTTGAGGGTCCCTTCCACCTCTGTGATTTTGTGACTGGAGCACCTTTATTACTTCACAGAAATTCGGTAAGTTATGGGCAGGCTGAACTCCCAACAAGTATGAGCTCTGCTTGCTGTGTCCTGAGGAATGAGCAGGTACTGCATTTCTGGATGAAGGCCTTACACATAGAACATACTTGTAAAATGCCTAGAAATTATATGGATATTTTTGCAGCAGCTTTCACCAAAGAATTAAGTCCTGATCTTCTAAGTCTGAGGTCAGAAAGAATGTCAACTACCTTTGTTGTGAATCCTCCTCTGGTATCTAGGACTTCTGCAATTTTGCAACAAGGCCCTTAGGCAGCAAGAGTGAATTAAGCAAAGTTTTAGGTGGCATATTCAATACTTTTCTCAAACAGAAAAGATGTTATGTCTTCTTGAGCTCTCCTCTGAACTAGTAAATTACTGATACAGGAAAAAAAAGCACATCCAAGTGAAGAGGAAAGGTGAGACAAGTTATTTCCAACTGATTTAAGAAACAGCAGAACAATGTGAAACTGTGTTGTATCCAGAAACACAATCAGGCTTTTTTTGCCTTACACTTTATCCTGTCTGTGAAGAAGATGAAATCTCTTCTCATTACATACACTAAGGCATTAGCTATGGAACAACAAAACTAAAGAATATTCTCAGCCAGGGAAGTTTGCATCTTTAGCTCTGAAAAACCTAGGATTTGTCTCTATAAATGCAATTCTATAATTACTGTATATTCTAGGTTACCATCATAATTTTCCAGCACTTCATCATGGTGTAATCTGAGTTACTCTCATACACAGCAGGAGGCAGAGAGGATGGCTACAGCTTTGAAGAGCTCAGCAGCAAAGTTGCAAATGAAGCCAGTGCACAACCAGGAGAGAAAGACAAACATTGCGGCTTGTCAAAAAAAGCATTCAAAGCCAGCTTACAGCAGCAGCTACAGTTGAGCCCAACTGGAAAGAACTATCCTCAATTTTCTGTGGACTCTGTCAGCCCAACACTAGCTGCAGACAGCTCTGGCAGTGGCAAAGGAAGACTCAAAGCCCAAATTCTCTGCTGGAGTCTCCTGTTTTCAACTCTGCATTTTCCCAGCCACACTTATGAATATTTGCTGCAGCACTCAACAGTACCAAAAGATGAGAAGATGAATGTTCCTTCTTCCTATTTTCATAGGGAAATAGGAAAACTGCTCCCCATGTACTTAATCCTGTTCTTATTTTGGAACTGAACAGGAAGAGGTGTTTCATACATAAGCCTAAACTTGCTTTGTGTCCTGCAATCTGAAGCTACTCAGTTCTTCAAATTAGAGTGAATAATTACTTTTCCTTAAAGCTACTCAATGAAAGCCAAGTTGCATTTTAAATTACCAAGTTATGTAAACATCTAAATTAACATTATTTAGCATTTAACTGGTAAAACTTCAGCAGTAAGGTAGTTGTACTTGCATATCAGACAAATCATCAAAAACTAGTTTTATCTACTGCTATGCATGCAGTTTGGTAGCATGCAGCTATATGGAGCTAGCTTAGGTACTGAAAATGGCATCTGGAATTCAGTATTCTACCTAGGGAATTTCACTTAGAAGTTATGTATGCTACAGTAAAATATAAAGTCAGTCAAATTCCACTACAGCCCCCACCTTAAGTATTTTGTGGAAAAAAACAGGATAATAAAATCCTCAACAAACCACTGTACCAGGGCAAGGAGATTGCTTTTGCTACTCAGATTAGCTCAGACATCTGTTAGCAGCACTTAAAACCGTGTCAGTATGTAATCTATGGAAATTTAATAATTCAGTGCTTTCCAGTACAGTTCTGCTCACAAAAGTCATCAACAGAGAATACTACCTTTTTCAAATTGAAATGGTTTGACCAGCACCGCTAAGGAATTTCACAGCATAGACAGTAATGCATATTTGGGAGAGAAAAAAACTAATATGGATACATACACCCCTTCCAAAATATGCTTTGCTTTTGATGCAAATAAAGTTTCAGTGAGTAAGGGAGGCCTGTCTTTAATCATTGAAGGAAACTAGTCTGTGAAGACAAAAATCAGTTGAACTTACAGTAACATCAGTGTATCAAAACATACTCTACAAGTAAACCTTAGCACATTAGCATCTTTAAACACAGTAGACCATAGTGAATTTGACTTAATTCCAGTCATTGTCCTTATGCAAATTGATGCAAGTCAGTTAAAATGCCGAACTAGAGTTGACTTTTAAAATGCTGAACTACATTTTGCTTTAAAAACTCTTTAACTATTACATTCTATTTATTGCCCTTTTATCACAAGATAAAAACACTGATGAAAACAAAAGCTGAAGTAGGAAAGATTTAAAATGTTAAAGTAGATGTGACTCCAGGCTGTCCACTTGCCAAGTCACTTGCCAAGTCACAGTTTAAAATCTGTCCTATACATCCCCAATTTCCCTCTCCCCAAGCTGTGCATCCTCAGGAGCAGCACTGCCTTGCATGTACCCAATTGTAGAGCACATATTTGGAGTGCTTCAAGTTCCGTCTAGGTCCATGGAATGATTTTGATTATCAGTTGAAATAGATATGAGCCCTCCAGAAGCTTCAGGGGGCTTCAGTGTAATATTCCTCAGTATACCACCAGGGACCTTCTCTTAAAATTGAAGAATAAAGTTAAGCACTTGACAAATGGTCACAGTTCAGCCATAGACACAGCAACACTTTTGCTTAGCATGCTACAGCAGAAACTTTATTTAGTTCTTTTTGAAAATATTTGCAATCAAAATTTATGTTTGTAAACTCACAGAAATAAGCTTTAACATATAGGCTGTATACAACTCAAATACAGGTAATATTTTTAGCAATAACTTACAGATACAAACTAATGATAAACTACAAATTCACAAATATTGTAAACATTTTGCACAATTGTCAGTCCTTTCTTTTAGGCAAAGTGCTCTTTTGATGACAAATAAATTAACACACACATAACTAGAGCAGACTACTTCCAGACAATACAAAAAGGTGTTTCATAAGGCTTGTAAACAATTTGATAGTTGCTTATGCAGAATCCATAAAAGTGTCTTGCAGGCTAAACAGACATACATACTCGGGCAGCAAAAATGATCTTGAAAATGCTTTAGGTGTTAAATAAAAAGTTAACATTAATATCTTTTAAATTGTATTTTCATTACACTATGACTTAAGGTTACATCTTTAATTGTTTAGGTCCCTGACAAAAAGGAGTTAGGTGTGACTTAGTGGCAGTTGTGTCATTGAATGGGGTAGCAAAGGCTGAAGTCCAAGAGCTGTAGGTGAATGAGCTACAAAAACAAAACATTTACCAGTCAACTTCATTGAAAGTAGCAAAAAAAATTTGAAGTCAGTAAATCCCACTGGGTAATGATATTTCATTGTCCCAACCCTGCAGCATGTTCTGTTTTTCCTAGCTCAGCATCTGCACTCCTCCACCCACAACCTGCCTTAACGCCACTGCTTTGGAGCAAAACAAGCTCAGGCCACATATGCAGCTCAGCCTGGCTCTCCCAAAACTTTCACAGTCCCTCCTAATCACAAATAGGAGCCCAAGCTCTTGGCTTGCTGGGTCATAAAACAGTGACTGAGGCACTTTTGACCATCAGGCTCACCCCCTCCCTCCCACTGTGTGTTATTGTGAGGGAAGCTGAAGCTGTCAGAGAATCTGTTGGCTTGAGCATATTCACAGTCGATGGGATAAAAGGCACAGAGCAGGTGGCAAACAGTTTTCACTAAAATTATGTATTATTAAAATACGTGACATAGATGTTTAAATAAATGTTTAATTTCTTATTATTGTTTTAATAGTCTGGAAGAAGCACAAATAGTGGTCTTCATACTCAAACCTCCATCCATGCTATTACAGTGAAGGACTACTACTTTCGTAATGGGGTATAGATAGCAAATACAGTATTGATATATCCTATAGAGACTCGTAAACATTAAAACCCATTAGTTTTTTTTAATCAGTGTTTAGTAAACTGTTCTTGCTACAGCTGATAATGATTTTACTAGAAGAAAAACAGCAAAGCTGTTATACCTACCATCCATGTAGCTGTGCAGAGCAGTCAGCATAGTCCCATCCTGGGGTACATATGCAGAGTATGCCATTTCTTCTAACATGGGTGGAGACAACCTGGAGGGCTGAACTGCTGTGACAGGAGCAGTAGATGAATGATTGGGACTAACATGTTTCTTATGACGTGCTCTGCAATTCTGAAACCACACCTGAAAGGAGGGAAACATACATCACGTTGATAGGTTGCATTCAACATTGGCACAACAACAACCTTGGAGCTTATCTTAAGCTGAGTTTGCAGAGTTAATTGGGCTTTTGATACAATGCTGACAGTTCAAATGGAGAAATATCTATTCTAAACCTACAAGTGTGGTCAAGTCAGGAATGCTTCTTTAGTCCCACAGCACAGCAAGGACAGGGACAGGCACAGTGAGGGACAAGGCATCTCCTGGGGCTGGTCAAGGGTCATCTCCCCAGGCCAAGCACCAGGACCTGCAGCCCCACTCTGCTCAGACTGCACCCCTCAGCACATCCCAGACATCTCTTCTTCCTGTCTGGATGCTGCAGACAGCAAAGCATGCTTTTCATAAGGATACCTCCTTGCCTTTTCACATGGAAAAGCATGCACACTTCCTTTTTTTAATTAAGGATTGATTGCAGCTGCCAGATACCTCATTTCTACAGAAACACTCTGTCATTCTTCCAGCCTAGAATGAGCCAAGGTAACTCAAAATGTATCTTTATTTCTATTCACATATAAATATTGAATTTATATTATATTCTAAAAATCACATTTATGTATAAACAAGCATCCATATTATGTTTGCTGAGAGACATATTCAAGCAAAGATTTCAAGTTTGTGCTTCAGTTTTGGTTGGTATGGGTATGTATTTTAACTCTGCTCTCTGGAACAGATGATCAGATATTCACTTGCTCCTCTTGTGTGCCACAAGACACTTTCAAAAAGAGTGCAGGTCTTAAAAACAGACTACTAGAGTCAGAAATATGTATTTGGAATAACTTAATTACAATTTCTATACTATTTAGGCTGCAAAGTCTCTTTCTAGAGGACTTTTAATCCTCCACACAAAGCACAAGAAGAATACTGCAAGTTTTCCAAATGAAAAATAGGTCTTGTTCTAGACCTATTACTAAGGATGTTGTCTGAAGTTTAAACAGATTAGATCTTTCTCCATGTCAGAATAACCTCACCGAGTAAATGATGATAGAGCATTTCCAATGGATGAATACCAGAATTTGTGAGTCAAGTAACTTCACTCTGTTACCTGTATAACACGCCTGCTCAAGCCTGTTCTTTCTGCCAGTTTCTGAAGTGTTTGTGCATCTGGATTGTTGTCCTGAGCAAACTGTGCTTGCATAACCTGAAAAGGCAAGATAGGAGATTGCAAGAGCATTTGTGTCGAAAGCCACATTAGACAGACTTCTCAGACTGGTAAAATTCCTTGCCTGTCTTCAGGAAACTGCTGTAATCATTAGTCTTTAGAGAGCCCTCAAAACACTAAAAAGAAAAACAAACCAACAAGAACAAACCAAAAAATCATAAACNAAAAACAAAAAACCCCCCACACCACCTAACCGACCACAAAAAGACAAACAAAAAACGCATAAACAAAACAAAACACAAAAAAAAACCCCAAAGCCAAAGTAAAAGTCCTTGCTATACTTTAACTGGATTGTGACATTTACCAGAAATTAAAGAAATGGATTCTGCTTGGCAGTAGTAAAAACTGGAAGAGGTGCCCTATAAGATTGCATTAACAAAACTGTAAGAGAAAATTCACTGTATAGAAATTCAAATATCCTCGATAAACACCTGTAACAGCAGACCACAGTGTAAGGAAGGCATGAGCCTTGATCCACCACTCTGAACTTGTCAATCACTATCTGCTTCCTATATTATATAGAGTAATTGATCTTTTTATCTCCATGGAGAACACAGGATCTAGGAAGCACTCTATGTTTCCTTTGATCAACCCAAGAAACAGAGGCTCCACCGTGACTGACCCGTCCTTTTAGATAGTTTGGTTACTCATCTTTTTACAGAAAATTTAAATTAACACTTTTCATAAAGATATAAATTACAGGTTTTTTGAGGAAGAAGATGTCAATTTGGTCTACATCCTGAAGACTTTCAGAAATTTTAAGGGTTTGCTCTGTTTATGGAAGTAAGGCTTCAGGGATTTCTGCAGGGTATCTTCAGCAATTTCAAAAACATTAGTTTTTCATTTGCAGATTTTTGACCCTTAATGTGATCCAGCAAATTTTGCCTAGCTTAATCTTTAAAGATTCAGACTACTCTCCACATTTAGAAGCTATGTACTTTTTGTAATTTTGCACAGAATCACAGGCTGAATTTTGTTGGAAGGGATGTTAAAAGCTCATCATGTTACAACCCAGTGCCATGGGCAGGGACATCTTCCACTAGAACAGGTTACTCCAAGCCCCATCCAACCTGGCCGTGCACTCTACCAAGGATGGGGCAACTGCAGCCTCTGTGGGCAACCTCACAGGGAAGAATATCCCATCTAATCCTGCCCTCTGGCAGTGGGAAGTCATTTCCCCTTATCCTGTGACTCCAGTCCCTTGCCCAAACTGCCTGTCCAACTCTCTTGGAGTCCCTTTAGGTTCCTACAGAACAAAAACATCCCAAAGGCACGGGCATCCTTTTGTACAAGTACTTTGTGAGGCGGTAATTACGCGCCGCCCCTCTGACCGTGCATTTAGCCCTACAATGTTTCACTCGTTGGAAGTAAACTCTTATGGCACCCTCCAGGAGAGGTACAGAGGTGCAGCAAGCAGATGGAAAGTATCATTAAATACCAAGTGGCCATGAGATCTGAAACACCTGGTGAAGTATGGTACAATCTGCCTGAAACAGGAAAAGAGGGGATCATGAATGTTTCAATGGCAGCAGCTGGGAAGAAGCCGTGAATACCGTTCCCATCCCAATGGCTGGTTCTAGCTCCCTTTCAGCTACTGCTGGGAAAAATATTCCCTTTTACAGAAATTCAGGCTCAATGTCCAGAGCCCTTGCTCTGTGCACCTGTCAGATTACTGATAACATTCTTGTTTGGTGTTAACACCACCTTCTGTCTCCAGTCATGAGAGGAACCCAAGGTTTGAACAGTCCCATGCCCTTTTATACAGCACTACTTTAACACTTCACATGTTATAACACCTCAACATGAGTTCCTCAATTGCTTTCACTGAAGAAGAGAAGGATAGGCCAACAAAACAGAACTCACACCGGGCCCAGAAATTCAAAGACCTGCTAAACCGAAGGCAAGGATGTGTAGCTAGGATTAAGCAGAAAGCCACAGCTTCCTTCACAATACATGTTAAAACCTCTAAATCCCTGATGTTTCACCATCACCTCTTTCACTGGAAGCTGGCTCTAGTCCCAGTATTTTTCCCTAGAAAGCTAATGTAAGTGAAATGGTTATCCAGAATTTGAAACAGCTCTGGACTGTCTCAACAGGAGTTAACTCTTGACAAGGTAATGAAAAGACATCAAACCTGGAAAGCAGAGGAGATGCAGGCATTACAACAATTCCAGCTTCCATCCTATTAATGTCTTGAAGTCACATACAGTACCCATCTTTGGTACAACTTTTCACATTACATAATTTGAAAGATATTTTGTCTTTATTATGTTTAGTGATGTAAATGGCTGATTAAATAGATTTCATCAAGTAATCAAAATAGAACCACCTTTTTGTTTCCACTGTGCAGAATTATCATCTGCCCCCAGGGAAATAAAGAGCTTGAAGAATACTATTTCATATTAAACTACTGAAGATAACAAACAATTCCAGAAACATGCTGTGTCTTGATAGTTTATGAAATAATTTAAAGCATCCAAGCTTTTTCTTTGCCCCTATATGCATAAAGCTTCCTATGGGTTCAGCACCATGTCCTGCAGAAACCTGAGCTATACAAGTTTTTAGTAGTGTCTCTACCTGAAGCTGATCTGCTGTGAAGCTGGTCCGAGCTCTTTTTGCTGGTTTTGGATGATTAATATCTTGTTCTGTTAATAATGCTCCTTCCACGTTAACCCCATTACCTGAAACATTAAAAAGAAAACAATACTGCCTTCTAAACATTCACAGGGATGTTATAAGTCAGACTGTTAACTAACAATAACCATCAGCACTTGGTCAGCTGAATTTCAGCTTTAAAAAGCCACATTCTAGTCAACATTAAATTGATGTAGCACCATTACACATTATACCCTAAACAAGTGAGGGAAGAAATAAGTCTATTTTAGCAGCAAGACGTGCTGTTGCTTTCTTTTCTTTAGGATACAAAACAAGTTACACAAACTACAAAAAACCCCAAACAAAACCAAAACAAAAAAAAAAAAAAAAAAAAAAAAAACAACCCAAAAAAAACCCAAAAACCCCAACAACAAACAAGCCATACATGATTTTAATTCAAGAACCTGTGCTTCCAGTCTTAGTAAAGCCAGTCAATTATCTCTTAGTAAGGAAAATGAAGTAAACCCCAACAATTTAATTGAATTTGAACCACATAGTTCTTAACAAAAGCAGTATGTTACCATTTTCAACTTCTCTTTTCAGATTGTCCAACATGCAGTCATAATGCACTCTACAAAGGACTTTCTCTTCAACCAAAGCGAACTCCTCTCCAGTTGAAAGCTGTCTTTTGCAGGAAAAGCACGCAAAGCAAGCCAGGTGGTAGACATTTCCCTTAGCCCTTCGGACCCAGTCGGTGGAGTGGATGTGCCTCCCGCAGCGGGAGCAGCGAGTGCCGTAGCGCCTGCAAGGACAGCGGAACAACAAGGGGTCAATTTGGGTCAATGTGGGCACGGGCTGGGCCAAGGCAAAGCTCCCGCACCATTACAGATGACCAGGCTGTGGCAGAGCAGCTGAGATCCACAGCATGATTGCATTTGCATTGCAAAAAAAAAAAAATAATAATAATAATAAAAAAAAAAAAAATCAGCAAGTTTGCCTCTGATAGCTTAAGGCAAGACTCTTCAGACATACAGGTTAGTATTTTCATAAGGCAAAGAGTAAAATTGAAGTATTTTAACTACATGAGTTCACAGCTTCTCATAATTTCTTTTATAAAGATAATTACTCTTTTAAAAAGCTGAAAAATGGAAACAGTGTGTATTTCACTTTAATTGTAACCTAAACTACTATATTTAGCTATTTAGCACCATTCACTAATCCTTCAGCATCTTCAGCAGATGGAGGGGAGGAACCTGTATCTTCATAGTTTTCTCAATTCACATCACATTATGATTCTTAAATAAACTAAAAAATTTGCAATTATTTACACTATTACAGTAGAATATTTCTCTTCCTCTTAGAAGAGGAAACTAGCCACCACAATATGTTGATTATTTAGGTAAGAATTTGTCCTGAAAATCTTTGCAGACAGACCCAAGTTTTATCAGGTGCCACGAAATTTAGCTTTTGCAGAAGTTTACTCTGTATCACACTTGACTAGCTGGAAGCAATCTACTCACTGCACAGGTGAGAATCCCAGAAATAGCTTGGTCTAGCAATCAAACTAGAGAAGTACTAGCAAGCACATCAAAATTAACAGAAACTATTTTTGCTATTTTTTGGATCAAAGACTTTTAATCCTGAATACCATATTACCAACACAAATAAATAATATTCTTCCTTGCAGAATTAACCTGTAATCTTGAAAAATTACATTCTAAAACAAATTGTTCACATAAAGATATAATCACTGAAAGCTGATTTTAAATATCATGGTATTTATTCTGGGTTGATGTTACAGCTGCTTGTGATGCCTGAAGCCCCACACCAGTGAAGCGCTGCTCCAAACAGCTCATCTCAATTTTACGTTGCCTTGTCAGACAGCATTACCCGTGTGATTCTTTGCACATATGATATGATAGTTTTACAACCCTACTGTGGCAGGGACTCTGAGCTTTCGGGGCGTACACAAGTATGTGACGATGTGAATACAGCAGCTGTGCACAAAAGGGGAGGGCAGAGGGGACACTTAGCAGACAGTTACAGTACACAGACTTAGGGTTCGTTCCCCAAGTCCCTCCCCAAGAAAAGACAGGGTTTAAACTAATGAAAATAAATCTAGCAAATGAAAAGGAAAAAGCTTCAAGTGAACTTCAGTAGTGGCTGAAGTGAAAAGTAACGAGCAAGTGTAACAAGTTATCTGATAAATTGTATTCCTAGATGATATACCTGAAATAATCAAGTTTGCAGAAGATATCTTTATCTTTGATGTAGCAGCTGGTGTGCCTTCCCAGGGAGGTTCTGCACACGCTGCACGAGAGGCAGCGCACATGCCAGCAAAGGTCATTTACCTGCAAAAACCCAGCAAAAAAATACCCCTCAATGCTTGTACTACCAATATTACATTTTATATTTACAAACCCTGTTGGGTTTTGGTTTTTTTTTTTTTTCCAGACACGGTCAAGTTATATGCAACATGATTCACAGTAAAATTATCCTGAATGCAAAATGTTTTTCCTATAGAACTGCATGCATAGTGAGGTTAACTAACTTTATGCAGGTCTTCAGAATAAGCTTTCATGGGTTTGTAATTAAAAGCTCTAGGAGAGGCAGCAAGAGATACAAGTTCCATTCAGATTATTTGTGCCCAGTTCTGTTCTCACAGCATTAGAGAGCAAGTTTTAGCCTTACATGACCTTGGGAATGCAACTAACTTACATACCTGTATTTCCTAGTGTGCATAAAGTCCTGCCTAACAAAAAACAAACTTTGCTAAATGATTTAAAATTTTAAAACATGAGTATTGAAGGGTGAAAAAAATAGTCTTTCAAATAGAAACACACCATGAATCACACCTCCATTTGCCACATTTCTATTAAAGCAAAATTGGTGAATGGAGTTCTGAGTTTCAAAACAGCATCAGGTGTTTTAATAGCAAATTCAATATTTCTTTAATATGCCCACAGCAGAAATAAATCTAGTCGTTAAATGCAGAAGAAATCAGCATTTCTGAAAACTTCTATATAATTTTGGGGCATACAGAATAAAATAAGTAAAATGAGAGCAATTATTTTAATTTCTGCTTTCATATAAAAGGAACTCTTCATTGCGTAAACATTACGCACCACCTAAATAAATCATCTGACAATCCAAGACTTCCAGTGACTATAAAAATTAAGTAAAAACCCTCTGGATAATCCCAAGCTGTATCAGAGGAATTCTGTAAACCAAACAATTATTTAGATTTTTTTTTCCCACTAAGCCAATTTCTCATTTTATATCAAACAGCCCATGCATTACCTATGGCAAGGCAGATTTGAGGTAATCTGGGATATGCCCATCAGAGCATGGCCAGACAAACCACAGCAAAAGCAAAACATTGACTCCAACATTCATGCTGGAATCACCCATCTCAATCATTCTTCAGGTTGTAATATTGCAGTTTGCTCAATGCTTTCCTAACCCTTATCCTTGTTGGCAGTCACCTTCCTTTATGCTGACAAGTTTACACCAGAATAAATGAAACTGTTGATAGAAGTTGATAGCTGTCACCAAACTCACCCTCTCAGTCATCTCTTAGAAGTGCCGCAGAGCAGAGGCGCAGCCTGGGCCAGACTGAGCCCGCCCTGCAGCCAGAGCTGCCGTGCCAAGGTTCCCCGGGCTCCCCAGCTCTGCACCAAGCCCCGGCACAGCAAAGAGAAATCCCTGCAGCTCTGCACAGCCTGAGCTGACATCCCAACCGCTCTCAGCCCACGGGCTCTTCTCCAGAGATCAACACTCTTCCACAGAGCAGGACACCAACGGCTTCTGTAGTGTCCCATTTGATGTGATTTGCCCGTGCTCCTACTTGTCAATCAATTGACAGGGCTGAAGTTGGAAGCTGTGGACAGTACACAGCAGCACACTAGCATCGATTCCTCTCTGCCTACACAGGAAGCAGCAACAACTAATTTAAACTCAAGGCTAAATAATTTAGAGGTCTTTTGCTCCAAGTCCTGTTACCCTGGACTGCTCAGACAAGAAGCAGCAGTGATCAGTAAACGATAAATGAGCTGCCAAAACATCACGAGAGTTAACGGAATGAAACACAGTTCAAGTCAGCTCTGCTCACCGTCCACCCGCCCGTTCTGTGCCAGCCCGGGCTACTGGAAGTGGGACAGGGTCACCCGGACCGGGGATGCGTGGCAGCTCCTGCACCGACCCTATTTCAAGTGAACACCAGCCCCAGCACACATTTTTCTCGGACCTCCCCAGCTCAATCAAGACCTTAGCGGATGATCTAATGACCCCACAGAGATGCTTCCTCGGCTGTCACCCACTATCATTGTGCAAGGATACAACGACTTAGTTTAAGGCTGATGGAATCAACCGACTTCTGCCGTGATTGTTACTCTCGCTTTTGAAAGAGGGCAATATATAATCAAAACGTCTGCAATACAAAAACAAGTAGCCTCCCCCTCCCTCCCGCCATAGCACTTCATGTTTAAAGCAATTTGGTTTTGTTTGTTTTTTAATTATCTTACTCGGTCCTGATTGCTAAGGCAAGAGAACTGCTTCGCACGCACATAGCTCGTTTCCTTCAAATATGTTAGTTCCTTTCGCAGGAATGACTTATCTCCACATTTCTCAAGAGGCGCTTTTGGCTTGGAGACTCACGACATTGCCCTGCCGCCGTCTGACCGAGAGCGTGTGGGGATCATCGCGTTCCTATTTCCTTCCCCCCTTCTCCTGACGCGACAGGAACACGCAGCCCAGCGCCAGTGGTGTCACCCGAAGCACCGACAGCAGCTAGGGTTCTCTCTCTAGCCCAAATTCCTCGAACAAGAACGCTGAGACTCCTCACGCCCGTGTCCGCGTCGTCCGGGGCGGGGAGGGGTGAGCGCTGAGGCGAGGGCTGTTCCCTCGGAGCCCACCGGGCCCGGTACCCCGAGGCTCTTCGGGCACTGCTGGCGGCTCGGGCAGGCTCCTCCTCGAGCTGGCCGCGCTCCGGGCCCGGTGCTGGGGAGAGTCGCCAGACAAAGGGAACTCGGGATCGGGCACTCTTACCTTGAGTAGGTACTTGTCCACGATCTCCAGGCCGCAGCTGCTGCACACGCACTTGCCGGGGGCGCAGCCCGAACCTGAGGCCATGGACCGCGGTGACGAGGAGGGCGACAGGGCAGCGGAGGAAGAGCAGGAGTCCTCGTCAGCCCCTGCGGGGCTGGCCTGCGAAAGCGCGGGGAGATCACGGTCAGCGCCCAGCCACGCCCAGGAGCCCCGTGCCGGCCGGTCCGACACCTGGGGGTCCCGCCGGGACACTGGCGGCCACCGCGGTATCCGTGGGACCCGGCGGGAACGCCGCGCCCGGGGCCAGCAGACCCGGCGAGCCGCACCAGGAGACCGAGCCACGCCGCCCCCCGCCCGTGCACCTTCTCCGCGGGGCCGCCGAGCGCGGGCAAGTCCTTGTCCTCCAGCCTGCAGACGAACATCGGGTCACTCTTCCAATACATGGCCTATCCTACCGCATACCAGCCTCCGGCGGGCGGCGAGCCGGCTCCGGGGACCTCGCGACGGTCTCTGCTCTCAGCGCCTGCAGGAAAAAAGTTTTGTTTTCAAGTGGGTGGACCTGCCCCGCTGGCCTCACCTCCTGCACAGAACCCGCCTTCCAGCGCGGCGGGGCCGTTATCTCCACCAGCGAGCCCGTGCGGGTTTAGTAAGGGGAGGAGGGAGAGAACCCCCCCAACATAAACAACAACAAAAAACCAGCAACATCCCCCCCTCTCCCCGAGAACCCCTTCATTTGTCTTTATCTCTTGCCACAGCTTCCCCCCGCCACCCCAGTCTAAGCACAGGTTCCAGTTACATCTCCCTCTGAATGAAGAAATCAAACACAGCAGAAAACGAGAGCCCATATAACACGAGCGATTTTCTCTCACTCGTGAATCCCGAATCTCAAAGCCCAAGCGAATTCCTGTAGCTGAAACTTACAGCTCTTACATCCGCCTCACTGTCTCAGCTCCTACTTGTGCCTCCGAAATCCCATTATAAAACCTTTCTCATTAAGCTAAAATAGAAGGACCTGAGCTGCCGAAGCGTTCCTCTGGCTCTGAGCTCCCCCAGGTGCTGCTGATTAACACCGGTGCCCCTGTGGAGCAGCGAGCAGAGGCTGTGGAGGCTCTCTGCCCCTCACTATCTGCAGAACCAGCCGGCGTCTCTCCGAGGAGAGGCTGTAGGTTACGGGCACCCTTTCTGCACGATCACAGACCTTGTCCGCAGAGTTCCCTCGCATCAAACACTGATGGTGCTCTAGGGACATTAGAGAATAAAACAGCAGCTTGTCCTTCGCAGGTGAGGTAAATAACTGTCTATCTGTCCCTTGGCACTAGCCAGCTGCTTTTAATTAAACTTGTTGAGTTTCCATCTTTCCCCTCATCTCTGTGATTCAGCCTCCCCTCACCATGGGTGCAGGACTTGCTGTCGAGCCTCGGTAAAGCGGTAAAGAGAGAATTGCCCTTATGTTTACAAACATGATGGATTTGATAAAAGGAAATGCTGCTTTTGAGAAGCTGTGTGAAAGGAGAAGCCCCCGATTGTTCTCCCTCTAAAAAAGATGATCGTTGTTTCAAATCCCGGGGCCCGATCTTGTGTAAGCATAAGATTCCTGAAAGAGTAACTGAACGAGTTAACGAGTGGCTGTGCCGAACGAGTGGCTGTGCCGAGCCCAGGTAAAGCCGAGACGTCCCGTCAATCACTCATTTGTCCAGCGCTTTTAACTGATCTAACCCTGAGCAACATCTCGTTGACATCCAGTCTCGGTGTCCCCGACACCGCTGCCTCAGCGAGGCAAGCAGGGGTTTGGGTTTTGCGATGGCCGTGACGTGGCTCAGCACAGGGCGACCGACTCCCAGGCCGGCGTCCAGAGCCCCGAGAGGCGGCAGGGAACACGGACAACGCCGGCCCCTGGGAACCCCGATCCAGCCCCGGCCAACACCCATGCTGGCCCGGAGCTGGCTTTTTGGCGTCTCCTCCGAGGGCCTGGAAGTTGCTTGCGCAACCTCCAGCCCAAATGCGGCCCCGCGACACGGCCCGACCACCGGTCCCGCAGGCGACGGGCTGCGGCCCCACAGGGCGTCCGGTAACCGCACCTCGCCGCCGCGCTTTAGGATCCCCCCACAGGTTCCCCCTTGGGTTCTGCTCCCTGTCCGCAGCGGTGCAAGTCGGGTACCACCGACCGATTGCTCGGGCGGGCCCGTGGGTCGCGGCGGGACGGAGAGGAGCGCTTGGCTCGGAGCAGGACCAGCGCGGATCCTGCCGTGCCCCCATCCTTCCCTTCGCGCGGATCTCCCCATCCGTGACTGACAGAGGCACGACAGCACGACAATCGTCTGTCGCAGATGGCACGACAGAAAAGGAGCACCTGGCGGGAGGCTCCGAGGAATGTGTTGCGGCGGGACCAGGCTACCGTGATGAGAGCCCGTGGTGAGTCCGGGAGCGGTGGATCGGGCACGGCCTGGGGCAGCGTCGAGGCTGTTGCTTGTCGGTCCTTTTTCTGTGCCTTCAACGAGTTAATTAATGAGGGTAGTGAGCGGTCCGAGGAGGGCTGCGGATTAGTTTTCTATGAAATAACCCAGTTTCGGTGTGCCTTTTGTCTCTGGAAATACAGCCGTTGGAGTCAACAAAGTCAATTTGAGCGCTGTTTCCCGCGGCGATGGTGAGATTACGAGCAGCGGTAATTCCTACTGCGGTGTTGGAGGAAAACCAGCGTGCGGGAGATCGAGTTTCGAGCCGTGTCCGGAGCCGGCTCCGCCAGGTGACTCGCGGCCATAGCTGCACTGGCCGCCCTGGTCTCTCCGCCCGCCCCGAGGCTCCGGAGCAGCCCCGGGCAGTGCGAGGGTCTCCGCGGAGGCGGGGCGGGGGACGCGCTGCGGGGGTGCGCTGCTTGGCGGGGCTCAGCCAGGGCCTCCCCGATGGCTGCGAGGAGCCGCGGGCTGGGTCGGCCGCCCCGGGGCACGGGAGGTGCCGGGAGTCAGGAGGAAAACGCGCCAAGAGAACAATCCGTCAGCAGACGCGGGTTATTGCTATGGCCGGAATGGCTTCGCGAGAGGTGAGCGGGTTTGCCTAGTTAATTGGAAAGAGGCGTTATTTCCGAGAAGGGGTCAGAAAAGCGTGTACAGGGTGGACGTGGGAAATATATGGGCTTGGTTATCCGGGATACACCCGTGCTACGCCCGTGCATCTTTTTCTCCCATCTCTCCGAAAGTCCAGTCTAAACTTTATCACTTAAATTACACACCGCGGGTCGTCGCGGTCTCGGCAGAGAGAGACGGGAGGGAAGGGGAACCTGCCGGGGGGCGGGCAGGGTGGCCCTGGCTTTAACTTGCCTAGGCTGAGAGAGAAGAAGAACGAGGGACTCCGGCGGGACCCTTCGACGGGGACTGCATCTGGTTCTGAGTCCTCTCTCTCAGGTGTAATGCCAGGATGTACGTAGGTGGGAGTGCGGATCAGTTGCGCAAAGGAGAGATCTCTCAAATATTAGACGATACGATACAGCATGAAGGAAATACTGAACGCGGAGAATTAAAGGCTGTTTTAACGAGAGGGTGTTGGTGTACGGACTCCTCCATCAGAGACTGCACCGTGCTGCAAGTGCATGTGGCTGGGTACTTCCCTCTGCAGCCTTCTTCCGCGACACCGGTTCTCCCGTTAAAACAAGTCCTATAAGAAACTGATACCGCCTCTGTGGTCAGCTTACGAAAAACGGGCACAGAGACCAGGGCCGCGGTGAGCAGCCTCTCGGCCGGTCCCGCTGGGCCTGGCGCTGTCTGTGCCCGAGCGACGCCTCCCAGCGCCCGCCCGGCGGGTCCTCCGCGCTGCCGGCGGAACGGCCGCGGTGCTGCGGCGCATCGCGGGGCCGTGGGGACAGCGGGGACGCGCCTTCCCTTCAGAGGAGTGTCACTCCATTTCCCCCCGGCAGCAGCTGTCAGGAGAGCTCGGAGAGGCGGGAGAGAGAGGCAAGCCCCATACCCGTGCGGGACAAAGTTCACTTCCCCAGAAGCCCCCCTCTCTTCTCTCAACCATCTCTTTGTGCTACTAGGGTGTTTGCACACTTGCGAGTATCCAGAGATTTTTCATGTATAGATCGCGGTGTCTTGGGCTGTGGAGCCTCTGTGGGCTGTGGAAGAAAGAACCGAGCCAACGCCCTCAGGCTTGCTCTCTGCGAGTTTGCATCCCCACTCATTCCAGCCAGTGGTAGAAGATGTAGGGTTTGGACTAGCCCTGAATTATTGACTCTGGGCTGATTTTAAGGGGAAATAAACGAACTTAGTCTCTCACCAATTACTTTCCAAATCAATGCAATGCACCTTCCTTGGGTCAGGCTGTCTGTCTCGGGTTTGTGGATCTACGATCTTTCAGGGCTGCAGACATGTAGCCTTTGTTTATGGTTTTTCCAGGGTAGAGCTCTGTGTTGCTTAGCTTTGAGCGACCAGATCAAAGGGAAAATTTCCTATTTCCTAACTGGATTGCTGAGTCTGTAGTTTCCCTATCAACACCCAGAAATGGATGCAATTTGGTTTTGTTTTAGCTGCTTTGTTTTGGTTTGGTTTTGTTTTTTGTTTGTTTGTTTGTTTGGGGTTTTTGGGTATAATTTTGTTTTCTTCTCTTCAGGAAGGGGCTGGGGAGGGGCAGCAGAAGGCAAGAAGGGAGTCAGTGGGATGCAGCCTTGCATCTTTTTAGAGCGCTGGCCCTTGAACTGTGGGCAGAAGCTCAGGGAGTAAATTCGGCATCCCAGTGTGGAACTTCTTCATTTGTTCAGATCTACTTATTTCGACTCTTATTCGCTGCAACTTTGAACATACAATCTGCATGAAACCCGTGCGTGTTCTAATCAAATGTTACATTCTGCGTTCCTGAAATCGCGGCGAACATTTGATGTGGAAGTTGACTTTTTAAGCGTTTGTACTAATTGTGTCACGTTGTCACTCAGTTAGGGAAAATGCTGGGGATAGAGGAAATAAGAGCAGCGATCAGTTTAAGTAAAAGAGTATTTTGCCCCTAGCGTATTGTAAGGCAAAACCAAACTGGAAACTATGGTGGGTTGTTTATAAATACACAGGCACGAAGTTGTAAGGATGTTCTGGTTTCGCTGAGCAGGGTAACTTTATGCTAGAGGGCCCGAAATGTTTCCATGAGCTGTCGGGTCTGTGTGTCTGATTCCTTTCGCTTCTGTTTATGCGATGAATAATCACTCTCTGGCAGTGTGCGGGGGAGGCAGGGGCCCGCCGTGCTGCAGTAGGTTCGGAGGGTTTTCGGGTCCTCGGCCGTCGTCGATGTGGACAGGGACCCCGCGGGCGGGCTGGGAGCGCAGCAGGAAGCTCCTCCCTGGACGGGCTTTGGGAAACACCAGAGGGGTGCGGCAGCGGGAGAGTTTTCCTGGGAGTTACCTCTGCCCCTCGCAGGCTGTCCCGCTGCTCCGATGGCCCCTCCACCGAGGCCGCGCCCGGTTGGGATCGGTGCCACCGACGGCCGTGAGCATCGGCTGCTCCCCGCAGGTCATGCCGCAGCTCGCTCTGGAGGACCCAGCGCAGCACAGGGAAGGGGGGAGGCTGCGCCGAGACCAGGGCAGATGTTGTGGAAACCTTATACTCTCCCAGCTTCCCCTCGGAACCCTTTCCCGGCTAGGCCAGGGTCGCGACCGGCGGCGGCGCGGTCAGCGTGTCCAGCTGCGGGCGGCTTCCGCGGCGTGCGGTGTGCCCGGCACCTTGAACTGCCCGCACCGCTACGGCCTCACCGTGAGCTGCCCGCACCGTGAACTGCCCTCATCGTGAGCTGCCCTCATCGTGAGCTGCCCGCACCGTGAACTGCCGGCACCGTGAACTGCCCGCACCATGAACTGCCCGCACCGTGAACTGCCCGCACCTGAACTGCCCGCACCGTGAACTGCCCTCATCGTGAGCTGCCCTCATCGTGAGCTGCCCGCACCGTGAACTGCCCTCATCGTGAGCTGCCCTCATCGTGAACTGCCCGCACCGTGAGCTGCCCGCACCGTGAGCTGTCCTCACCGTGAACTGCCCGCACCGTGAGCTGCCCTCATCGTGAGCTGCCCGCACCGTGAACTGTCCTCACCGTGAGCTGCCCGGCACCGTGAGCTGCCCGCACCGTGAGCTGCCCTCATCGTGCTGCCCGCACTGACTGCCCGCACCGCTACGGCCTCACCGTGAACTGCCCGGCACCGTGAATTGCCCGCACCGTGAACTGCCCTCATCGTGAGCTGCCCGCACCGTAAACTGCCAGCACCGTGAACTGTCCTCACCGTGAATTGCCCGCACCGTGAGCTGCCCGCACCGCTACGGCCTCACAGGGCCCCGCTCCCGCACCGCTGCCCGCCCAGGGTCTCGTATTAGCCCGCTCCGAGCCTCTATTGCTGCCGGGGCTGCGGAGATGGAGCACAGAGGTGACGGGGAAAGACGCGTGGAGAAGGGACGGCTGAGGCGAGAGCCAGCGGCCGGCAGCGGAGAACGCCGGCGAGAGGTGCAGGGCGCGGTGGTCCGGGTCAGCCCGGGACCGCTCACCTGGGCTGTGCCGGGCCGAGAGAGCGGGCAGCCCCGGGGCCGGGATGCAGAGCCCAGCAGCAGCCCGCTTCTGGCAGCACTGGCCACTGTTCCCGGGACGAGGGACTCGAGCCGGCCGGGATTTGGCTCAGACGGGAGGTAGCCAGCAGCAGGACTCTCGGAGCGAGGTTCGGAGATGCCTGCCTCGGGATCCAAATCCCCTGCTGGGTGCAAACCCCGCCGAGGAGGGCACAGGAAGCCTCGGCTTTTGAGGAACGCCCCTCTCCATAGAACGGCAAAGGCTTTTCAGAGAAAAATCAAAGTTTCAGGGGAGATTAATTTTTCAAATTTTTCCCCAGCCAATTTTTGACTTTGTATGTTGATGCAGTGTTCAGTGTATGTGTTGAAATGAAAAAGTCTGTTAAAGATCGAGCACATTTGGGACTAACTAGCTAGAGATGTTTGTTTAGTAAGCAGGCAAACTGAAAAGGGAGCTCATGAAAAAATGGTGATTTATTCATACCAGGGCTGAAAAACATAGAGAGCCTCCAGAAACGAGATCCTGGTTTGCTGCCCACAATTATTATTACTGAAATGTTTGCATGTGTCTACAAGTAAATCAAGATTTACAGTTTTGTAACTGGTGTTTACAAAATGCTTCTATAATGCTCTGACATAAAGCAAATTTCTTTGGAAAGTGCAGAGGATGTTGCTTTTAAGTAGCAATAAGTGCAGCATTTTAAGGAGAAAAAAAAGAAATCTTGTTCTTCTTGTTGTTTATAATTTTTAAGTGATATGGCAAAATTAACTTTTGACTGATGCTCACAGAAGTGATTAGAAAAATTTTACCTGGTGCCAGAGCGATGTTGCTCTGGGAGAGAATGAAATGTCTGAACAGTTTTCATTTCTGCTCAGACATCTTTGATCGAGTTTGGTGCCTGAAAGCAGTCCCTCTGCTTTTGGGCAGAGGACAAGATTGGGGAAATGTCATGTTAAGTTTAACACAGCTCCCTTTATCAACCTGCCTGATTCGAGCTGTTTTCTGAGTTTAACTAACCCATAAACACAGGAAAAGACACTGGTGAAGATTTAAAATACATCTTTGATCTGTGCTCATATGGTGGCTTTAGGAAAAATCATTGTTCTGCGGTACCTTGGTTGTAATTAGTGGAAATCTGGATCCAGTCCTAGTCCTGCTGCAGTCAGCAGCACCCCAGCTATCCAGCAGCACCCCAGCTATCATGTTTTTGCTTTTTCGGGATATGAAACAAGGATATGTTTCACTGAGCATAGGTTAAAAAAAAAAAAAAAAAAAAAAAAAAAAAAAAAAAAAAAAAAAGGTAACTGAAGATTACTTAAGCAGCATATTAACAACATAGTCTTTCTTGCTCATCCCACTGCTCTACACAAAACTACTCATCCCATTTGTGAAGCCCAGGAGATGCTGCGCTCTCATTATGCACTCTCAGTACTCTTCATACTGCACAACAAAAGTTGACAGAAAATGATTTTTTTACTGGTCATCTGAGATAATATTCTGTTCATTGGTTCAGCTTGAGACTGCAGGAGGATAAGAGAGTGACAGCAGGAACCACTGATTTTAAAGGCAACTGTTTGTTTTAATATATACAAGCAAACACTCAAAGATGAGTCAGCTCTGGTTGATTACCAGAAAAAAAGGTTTACATACAGCAGCACTTCACTGTTTCATGTTTTGCTGTTCCTTGGTACCAATCTGAATATTGGTGCTTGAGCAGGAGAAAAATTATTTCACCAGCTCAGAGGGAAAGAAGGTCTGATGGAAAAGTTAGAATTCAGTGAAACACTGACTTACCACCAGGATTATACAGACTTTAATATTGTTGCAACTCCACTGCTCTCTTATAAATAACCAAACCTTTACATCCTCATCAACCAGTCCCTGATTGCATTGAGAGGGAGATTTACAAAACAAAGAATGCGGTGGGCCCATGCTCAGCGTGCTGAGCCAGAGTGCCACAAGAATGGAGCCCTGGTGCTGCCGTGCTCCTGCCCGCTCAAAGAGTGCGGGGCCCAGTCAGACTGGAGGCCAGGATTTTGGCAAGCAGAGAGACAGCTCTGTGTGCGCCTGCCTGCTCTGCCTTTGTCCCAGCCGTGAGATCATCAGGGTTGCCTGTTTTTGCCTCCCAGGTGGTTGCAAGCAGAGTGGGAGACATGGCTCCCCTGCGCCTTGTTTACTGGTTATACGCTGCAATGCTTTTTGCTATGTTTCCACTGTTACTGTGAAAATCACAAGCACTTCCTTGTGATACAAAATCACAGAGAATTCAGAAATGGAAATTACATTTACCCTGTCTTCACTGCATTCCACTCTGCAGTCCATACCAGTGTTTTGGGGGATTTTTATACTGATGGTGGATCGCTCACCATGTTCTCATGATGCTGGTTTATGTCTAAATATTGGTGTAAAATGGGATATGCATGATCCCATAGTAAGTATTGCAGACAGCTAAATCTCTGCAGGGGTACAAGAGGAGAACATATGGATTCTATTCAGTGCTAGAAGCTATGAATGTGCTATTAAGCTATGAAATGTGTGACTAGATGATCTATACAAGAAGAATAGAGTCCAGCCAGACAGCTATTGCATCTAAAGACTAAAGAAGGTGTTGGTATAATGAAGGACTCCTTCCCATGTTGAATGAATAGTGAACATAGGTTAAGAATGTTGATTGGTACAGCAGAGACTTGAAGATATCTAATGTGCAGTGCCCATCTAACCACAAATATGTCTTCTGGAACACAGAGGAACTAGTTAGGACTCATCCTGCAGTAAGGTGGTAACCGGTGTCTGTGATGACACTTCTTGAGGGGACACAGTTCGCTGATTTGCTTGCCAAACTGACAGAATGGTTTGGCAAATGGACTTACTTTTACCCATGGTGAGTAAGCACCAATTGCATTTTGATATCATGAGTAATTAAGATAGGGCAGTCTGCTCTCCAAGTGCATCTTTGTGGCTTCATTGGCCATAATATCTCTCATTTTCTCACAGGGGATGAGAGACAAGAGATTTCTTCTGCTTCACTTTCAGAGAAGAGTTAACAGCTTCTGGAAGCAAAAAGTCCATAATTTTGAAGCTCAGTTGAGATCATCTGCTCCCAGAAAATGCATTCATCAGGGTTTGTGTCAGTCTCTAGCCAGGTGCACATCAAGGTGTGTCAGGATGCTCCTCCCAAATTAGTCCAGTGGAGAGAACAGCTCTCACCTCCTCCAGGGTCACTGAAGCACCATCCTTCTATACTGGGTGCCCATGGTCTAACATTCTGCAACAATGACATATTTTTCCCTAAATTTTTTCACATGTGACAAACCAAAATTTCAAGTACTTGTCTGTCAGAAATTTTCTGATTGGTGTTGGTGGAAAGTCCCAATTTTTTTTTTTGTTCTGGGATGAAGCCAAAGTTCTCTTACACTTAACTGAGTTTTGTCTGTGTCAAGTCCCATGTCTCTCAAGAGGTGTGGGATCCAATTTTGTTGTGGAGGAAGGGGTGGGATGGCTGAGCATTTGCAGGGGAGGACTGTGGCCAGGTCACTGTCCCAAGGCATGACAGCTTTGGCAGACAGCCAGGTCAGAGCTGTGTGCCAGCTGGGCTGCACCCTACACTGCCACAGTGGAGACACACACTGAACAAATTTTATCAGATACTCTCAAGTTAATTGCTTCTGGAAGGATTATCAGATAAAATGCCAGCCATCCTAGCTATAGCTAGTTTCATCTGTTGCACTGTCAAAACATTTTCTTATAAAGATCAGGGATCAGGCTGCCTTGTTTCTGAAATCAAGGACATTTTTCTGTTGAGCTGAGAAGATAAGCTATCCCACTGTGCTTCTCAGAAGAGAAGGAACTTCACATTTTCCCAAATGTGTTGCCAATGTGCAGGGCAGCATCTCAAGGTCAGAGGGCAGGTGTGGGCCCAAGTGTTGGACACTCAGGTGTGTAGTTTATTGGTGGGTGCAGGGCTGGTAGGGCTGGCCCTGGCACGGGTGCCCAGTGGGCACTGGCTGCTCACCCCATGGGCAGCCCCACCTGTGGTGTTCCCTCCTGCCTGGGCCTCAAGGGACTCGCTCCAAATCTGAGGATGCACAAAGAGGGGATAAATCCTGTGCTAAACCCTGTGTGTACCTCAGGAGTCTTGCAGGGATAACAGCGTTAGTTATCCCTGTCTTGATGCTGCCCTTCTGTCTGAATTTCAAGGCATTATCAGTCTTGATTCAAAACCTCTGGAACTAGCACTTATAGCAATATAGTCTTATTTGTTTGCTTGATAGAAGAGTGTGACAGAATGAAAGAATGAAAGTTGTTCAAATTCTAAATTACTGGCTCTTGAGCATCAATCTGCCACATCCCTTTGGTGTTTTTGTTTTCCCTTGGGGGGCTGCTTTTTGGAAGGAGGGATGAGTTTTGGCTTTGAAGTGAAAACTTGGGCTTTAAGGCTGGCACATGCTAAAGAAGGGTATATGAAATCCCTGAGAGCTTTCCAACTTATGCAACAAGAGATGCTCTCTCACTCAGACAAACCCAGCCTACGGTCCTTCTTCCTGCAGAAAGAGCCCCTCACAGAGTTTGCCTCAGGCCTTAATGAGTTTAGTCTGCAGGATTTCCTCTTCCGGTGACATTATCAGAAGAAATTACCCTATACCATTACCTGTGGCCAATGAAGGCTGACAGGCCTCTCCCAGACTGCGTCTGACCCCCCAGCACCGGAAAGCATTGTCTGGACTTAACCCTTTGAAGCTGCTCTCATTTCCAGCTTGCTGCAGTGGCAGAGCTGGGGTCCCCTGTGCCGTGTGTTTGGGGTGTGGGTGCTGCCCTGGTTTTACACTGCGCTGTAACTGTGGGGGCTGCTCCAGGGGGCCCAGGGGAGAGGCTGCAGGGACTTTGTGTTGTCGTGTGACACCTGGGCACACAAGATTGTAGCCAAACACCACTTTGTTATTGAGTCTTTTCCTTGCCCTCTGATGTTACTTTTCAATATTCAGTGCTTGGGTATTTCATCCATGATGACAAGGTGGGAGGGGTGCACCTCAGGGGTGTTTAGGACTCTGAAGGCTTCACTTTATCTCTTTTGGCTATGTGCACAGCCAGGTGCTGTCCAGCCTATGTTATGTGACTCAGAATAGTGTTGGTCTACCTCTACTGTTTCATTCTATATCTACTACAAAATCCCTACACACAGAAATTCGTGCCTCTCTGTCTATACTATTAGAGCAAGCAATAATCCTCTCTGCATGACCTCCAAGGGTACAGTGCCACTAAAATCATCTATCTAACAAAAGATGGGGAAGCATTTTTGCAAGGTGGCTTGCCTCAGTTCTTGTCTGATAATTTTAGGTAACAGGAGGCAATGTCCTGCAGCATCAGCCTGGGAAGGATGAAACAAGGTTCAGAAAAACATCTGCATTTTGTGCCTTGGGGCTTTGGTGCTGCATTCACAAGACTCTGCAGGGAGGACTCCTGGAAAAAAGGCAATGTTGGCCTGTTTGGAGAAATATCCTTCCTCCCAATCCGCAATTCACCCCACTTTGCTGACCCTCTGAGGGGATGCAGTCTGCAGAGAAGGGTTTATCATGGGTGTTAGCAGCAGTAATTCTGTCCAGCGTTGCTTTCCTCTCTGGCCCACATGCTGGATTGCTGGGGAGCATTCTGTGCCCATTCTGTGCCCATTCTGTGCCCATTCTGTGCCCATTCTGTGCCCATGTCAGCTCCGAGCTGTTCTGCAGGGAGCTGACCTGGTACAGCTCCAGAACTGTAACTTGGACATGGAGGATGGAAGGGGGATCAGTGCTTTTCGTGGATCATTTCAGTTTGTGACTCCCTTCTTTCCTGGGGAACAGAAGGCTTTTCTTGCTCCTAAGAAAAAGATGAGACAGCAAGTGTTAAACCCTGCCTAGGGGCCCTGCTAAGGATTTGCATTTCTATCTCTGCTTCTGATTCTTCAGCTTTTTTCGGGCTTCATTAGCCGAATTACTTGATTCATTTTGGAGAATTATTCTGGTTTTCTGTTAATGGCAGGCCTTCGTGTAAGCTTGAACTTGTCTTGTCAGTCAGTTTGGCAATTTTGTTGGGCCTCAAAGTATTCCATGGCTGGAGGACATGCTCTGTGTAAAACTCACAGTTTCATCTGGTAGTGATTTGTCATTTACCAGGATTTGGGCTTGCTGCCAGCTTAGCTGTTGCCAAACAAAATGAAGACAAGGGAATAAAATCATTATCAGAAAAGGGCTCAGAAATGCTGCAAATGAAATAAACTAAGAATAGTGTAAAACTAAGATGAGGATATATATAATCAATCACAGAAATTACTGAGACAGGCAGCAAGGGAGTCCAGTTTTCCCTTAGTCTGGAGTCATCTTTTGACTGAAAACATTTCAATATTGTCCCTCAATATGTGGGATCTAGTGGATCACCAAAACCAAATTGCCTGTGAGCCTGGAAATATGGACTTGTCTCTATTTTGTGTTCTTTGCCTACAGAATAGTGGGAAGTCCATCTTCAAATGGACAGTTTAAATCCATAAAAACTTTGAAAATGCTTTGGTTCATGAAAATTTTGGGTTGAAGGACAGAGCATAAAAAGTGAAAAAATTTATATATACAAATATTCCTTTACACTCCCACTACTGAGTTTTTGCGTAATATGCACATTTAGGCAGAAGTTTTAACTTGATGTTATAGATTAGAAGTCAAAAGATAATGCTCATTGAGCAAACAGTTTATTCAAATAAGAGGCACATCTTGGGCTTGTAAATTGTTTAAAGTACAGTTCTACAGCTCTGTCAGCTGACAGCTGTGAAGGGAATACTCCACAACTTTTAATATGCTCCTAATTTAAGCATTTTTTTTCTCAGCTGTGTGAGATAAGTCAGTAAAATTTAATAGAGGCAGAAACCGAGATGTAGGGAGATTAATGACTTGCCCAGAGTCCCTCAGGATTGGGGTGTGCTGGCACGGTGGCACCTGGTGCTGTGGGTGCACAGGGTGTGTGGTGTGAGGATGCTCTGCTCAGGAGGGACCATCGTGCAGAGCTCTGCCTTGGCAAACAGGAGGTGGCTCTGTGTGGAAATGGTTGTGCCAAACGTGGGGCAGAAGGGCAGAAGGACAAACAGGGACACAGCCTTATCTGGGCTGGGGCAGAAGCAGCTCCCATTTATTCACAGCCGCTTGCTGAGAGGCTGAGGTGTCCTCAGTGTCATTCAGCTCCCAGTGGAGTTGGTGCTCAGCGAGAGCAGCAGCGCTGCACGCTTACTGCAAGGTACCTGACATGCAGGTATTGGCTGCTTCAAGGCTTTTTACCGTTTGGTAGACAGCGTTGAACAAAGAAACAGCTCTTCTTGTAAACTTGCACTTGTCTAGGCTCCGACTCTGCTTGCAATGCCCCAGTTTTCTCAGTTCAGATATCCTATACACTAACAAACTGCAAAGAGTGAATTTGCTTCACTGTATCCACTGCCCTTGTCATGGTTATCCTTCCCGTGATTACTGCTACTGCTTTCATCCCTTACCTTACTCTCCCTTCCAAAGTCACTCTTCCTCTTCATGCCTTTAATTTTTCTGCTGCTTTGAGATGCATATTGCCTGAGCTGCTTTCCCCCTGCTGTGCTAAATTGGCCCTTGAAGAAGGCAATGCCTTCCATCATCACGTATTGCTGATTTTCCCTTACAGAGAGGAATGACTGCTGTCGAGGGTGTCCTGGCCTTGATGATAGGTGGCTTCATGTCTGTTATGGTTGTAGTCTTCAAATACACAAGAAGCAAAAATTGTCTTCTCTTATGGTCTTTTTATTCTTTCTTGAAGGTGCACTATGCCTTGAGAATAAAGGACTTAAATTGAGCTGCTGAATAGCAGCACAGTGGAATACATTGCTGTCTGGTTCAGAGGGGGCAGAATGCTGCTGCTTTTGATATGAGATGCACCCTGCCTCCCATGCACCCCACCCACAGCCTCCACTGGTGTTCAGTATTTGTATGATTTTAATGGGGGTGAAAAAATGGGGGTCTATCTCCTTGATATAGTTAATGAAGTTATTAAATAGTGAACTGAATGGAGAATTAAGATCAAGAAAATGTTGTTTTATTCCAGCTTTTGAGATTGATTTCCTTGGTGGTATTGTTAGCTGTGCTATGTACAAACCCAACCTTGGGAGTGTTAATGTGAACTGATACCTGGAGGGACATCACGCTCATACAAATATCTGTTTATTGTGCCTGAACCTTTGTTTAGTGAAAGACGGGATCTATTTAGAAGAGAAGACGGGTAAAAGAAGACTGCTGAGATGTTAAATAGACATAGGAAGGCAATGATGATTTAGAAATGGATTTATATTCTATATCTGTAGAACAGTGGCATACATAATTTTTGATATTTGGGAAATATGAATTTCTTTTCCATGCTATGTTCTAATAAAAGCATGGATCCAGTTTTCCTAACCATGAAAATACAGCTGGTCACTACACTGAAAACTCTTCTACGTGTTTTGGTCACCTGTTACCCTATTTCCAATTTTGGGGCATTATTTGTATTAAAAGAAGTCCATAAATGTGATACACTTGAGCCAACTATTTGGGCAGTTCAGAAGATATGTGGATTTGGAACCCCGAAAAGAATTTTGTATGTCTTGATGCACTGTTTGAGGGTGTATAAGAAGCCAAAAAGATAATATGGCTGATCCTGGTTTGTTCTACGCTGAGGTCCATCATGATTGCTGTGGTTTAATCTCAGCAGCAGCCAAGCCCCCCACAGCCACTTGTGAGAGGCTGAGGTGTCCTCAATGTGCTCCCACTGGTTCCCCACTGCAGGAGCTGGCTGGTCAGCAGCTGATGCCAGTTGTTAATGAAAATGTGCACTATCTCTGGTTTAGTACTGACCTTTCGTGAAAATGTGGGTCACAGAGGTTCCCACAGCTGCTCTGTTGGAAAAATTGAACTATGCAGGTAAATAATATGGTGACTGCTGCCATCCTTGGACACATTCAAACCTGATCTGCTTTTGCAGGGTCCCTGCTTTGAGTACAGGACCCTAGAAAATTTTCTAAGGTTCCTTCCAATCAAAATTATTTAATGATTTGTGATGAGTTTACAAAAAAATCCGACTTCTTCATTTGTCCTGTCTATGTATTTCTTCATCATACCCTTGCTTCCTACTGCATTCTCTCATACCCCGTTCTGATTAGCTCTCTGGACACATTTTTGATTATTTAATTACATGCTTATTACTTATTCATGCTCCTTCCAGATGAGAGAGTCAAAATCCAGGCTAGGTGGCTGGCTATGATTTAAACACCCCATCTGAAAATTGATTCATTCATTTTCTTAACCTGAACCATGAGCTCTATCTAATATTTTTGTCCTCTCAAAGGCAATGACAATGCCATTCCTAAGCCTCTCTTAGTAGAATAGTGGTAATGTGCCTTGGAAACAGGAAAAACAGAAAGAAAATCTTTGCATTTCTAAACAAAATACCTATTGGAGCAGGTAATTGCTCTGACAAGGATGGAGGGGGTGCCCATGAGACCACACCAGATAAGAACAGCAGGGAAGGATGACAACTGCATGTCTGTCTCCAGACTGAGGAAGGAGAGTGTAATGTTCTTCACTGAACTGTAAGTAGTTGATAGAACGAGCACAAATTAAACGGGGATCCAGGAAGACTTTCTAGGCACATCAGTTTTATTACACTAACAAAGAATCTTGCTTTCACTGTCACAGAATCAGAGGATAGCAGTGATTGGCAGGGACATGGATCCATTGAGAAAAGGGTCACTGTCACACGCCAGCCACAGCGGCTGAGCATCTCCACAGCCTCTCTGGGCAGCCCATCCTAATGCAAAACACTGACAAATGTTCTTCTTTAAGATGACTCCATTTGCCTCAGATGTGCTGGCCTCATCAGAACTGGGCTGGTGAGACCCAGGGGGTTTTTGGGGGCTGTCTTGGCTGCTGCAGGGTTTTGGGACAGAGCAGAGATCGGGGCTGTGCTGCAGCCCTGGCGGGGTCAGTGGGGCACTCTCCACTCTCCACTTTGGGGCTCTTTCTGGACACCCCTCCACGCCAAACTCCCTCCTGGACTGCTTTCTCCACCGCTGCCACGCAGCAGCATTGTCAGTTCAGCTTCCTTGGACGTGTCCAGAACATACAAGATTTGAAATCTCAGATTTCTAGGTTTTCCATGAAAGTTTGACAATCACAGGGAAGCTGTTCCAGACCGCAGCTGAGGATATGATCCTCAGCTTTCTCGTGTAGTGAGCTGGGAGGGGATTGAGCTGAGATCAATCAGCCCATGGAGCATCTGTGGGCATATGGGTGATCTCTTTATGGATAAAAACAGTTGCGAATTAAAACTGATTAGAAAATAGGAGAGCCGCAAAAATGAGGGTCTGATGACAGGATCAACTTCGATTAAGCTATCTGCAGTTTAGAGTTCACTGACTTAAGATGAAAAAAGCAATTTTGATTTAAAACAAACAAATAAATCTCCATTTTTTCCTGTTTTCTCATGCTATTATTCCCACTGTGTAATTTGAGCATAAAGGAAAGATCACTCCTGAACTTTCTGAAGCATTCATTTAGCATCTGCATGAAGAACTTTAAAAGAAATAGTACAAACAAGTTGACTGTATATAAGGAGTCTTAGAAGATTGCATCACAGATAAGGAAAATGCTTAGGATTTTCTTTTTGTATGTATAATGCCTTTGTGACCTACTCACAACATTGTTCCCTGTATGAGGGCCCCTTAATTATTTCATCATGCAGCAGGAAATTCTGGTAGGCCATATATAAACAGCCCAAGGCAGAGACCTCTCCATCAGCTAGAGCATGACATCTGACATCTGTGCAGCCTGCTGCTGGCATGACTCAGTCACCAGGAGCAGGATCACTGAGCAGCACAGGAGCAATTGGGAGCATGGGAGCAATTGGGAGCACGGGAGCAATTGGGAGCACAGGAGCAATTGGGAGCACGGGAGCAATTGGGAGCACGGGAGCAATTGGGAGCACGGGAGCAATTGGGAGCACGGGAGCAATTGGGAGCACGGGGATGACTGGAGGGGTAAAGGGTTCCTCTAATGCCAGGCTGAGCCTTCACCCCTCTTCCCTTTCCAGTGTCCGTGTCCCAGCAGCAGTGGGCACGGTGCAGTGCCAGCGGGGCAAAGGCTGCATTCCTGGCCCTGCTGTGCCCAGAGGTGAAATGGGGGATGTCTGTGTCCCCATGTGCCCCTGGCAGGAGCCAGGCCCTGCAGGGACAGTCACACTGCGTGTCCCAGCTTCAGCTGGGGCTGCATCCAGCCCACACTGGAACAATTCCTGCCATCTCTACACCCCATGGAAAGGCACCAGCCAGTCCCCCCTGCTGCCCGTGGGAGCCCGAGGTGCCACGATGAGAAGTGGCTGAAGGTGGGACACAGCCAAATCCAAGTGACTATGATGGATTAGGACTTTGTGACAGACACGATACGCCACTCCCTTTTTATTTTCTCATTGCACTTATTTTTATGGTTGCCAACAAAAAAAGGCAGATTAGCTTCTCTTAAATGAGTACGTGGTATTTCTTCTTGGTCAGTGTTTCCTTCCACAGAAAATGGCTTCTTAGGGACGTTGTTGGAAAGAGCAGGCTGCTGAGGAGTTTGAGCAGGGTGGGGAAAGCCTGTGCCTGCAGCCCCCCACTCTGCCCTCCAGCATTTCCAGCCTGAAATTGCCTGCACCCCCAGGCTCCCTTCCTGTGGCACATTACCCAGGCCATGCTGTGTCACAATAGCACTGCTTGCTCTGACATTTGGTGCGCTTGTCTCAGAAATAGACTGCCTGCAAAGCAAGGGGAAATTCTCTGAAGGAATGTTCGAGGGAAACGGCAGCTCCCTCTTGTGACATTTCCACTGTCTTCTAATATACAACTCCATTTAGTAATGTTACTATTTGTTGGACTACTGCATTCTGCTCTCATCTGTCATGGCTGTTTTGAACCAAACAAGAAAATTAAAAAAAATATTTTTTTACTTTGGCTGTAACCTCAAGCTCAGCCCCAGAAAAACCTGTGCTTAGCAGTTTTCTGAACTCTGTCCAAATCTGCTTACACAGGAAAATATTCTTTCCATTGCTGCATCTAAGGACATGATAAATTCCACAAGTTTAAAGAAACTGAGGATTGTAACAGTATTGGGAGGTAGGATTTTGCTTTTAATACCAGACTATTGAGGCTTGAGCTCTACTAAATCTCCCACTACAAGATCTTCTCCAAATGTGTCACAATCAGCTGTCCTTGCTGAATGAAGTGTTTGAGACCCTGAAGTTGGGCAGCACTGTGTCCTAATTAATCGTGCTGTCCATGCTGAATACACCTCCCAGAAGATGTGGATGGAGTCAGAGTGAATGTGTTTCTGTTTGACAGCACTGAAAACAGATCTGTGCAGCCATGCAAGATATCCTCACCAGCCTCTGTGGCTCTGTCCTTAGTTTTCATTTGCGAGTAGATTACATGTTCCTGCAATTCTGTCATGATGATGAATTGTTAACTGGTTTTATTCTTAATTTTGCTGGGAAATGCTGGCATGGGAAATTACAATGACTAAACTGAAAACATGCATGTTCATCATTGGCTCTATCAGGCTCTTCAGATTGGAAAGTGGAATGTGATGTGCCTGTGGTGTACGATTGATAACTGTGTGGGACTCTTAGTCTATACAAGCGGCTTCTCAGCCTTCTGCTGGGGCTGAGCAAAGCTACTCTAGTGCAGAAATACATGCAGAGAGATCTGTGGATGTGCATTTCTAAGGAGAGAAGCATGTTAGCAGAAATGTTGTCTCTGCCTTCTGTAGTTGACAGCCATGTTCATGCAATCTGGGCCACGAGAAGGTGATGTCCCACCTGGCAAGGTGGAGGGGTCCTGTGCTTTCCACCCAGAGAAAGGATTTCTTAGGCAGTGAGTGATTCAGGAAATCAGAATCTGTGTGCTATTGGGCAATTTTTGCACGTTTATGGGATGTAGAAATCATGGGAGTACTGGGGAAAATTTGATAACATAGTGTGAGCCCGCGTTGTACTTTTTTCTGTTCTGATCATGCAGTGCTTGTAGCATGCAGTGCCTCTCCTCTGCTCTGAGAGCACCAGGCCATTGATATATCCTTTAGCAGGTTGGGCTGAACTGCCACGGTGACCATGGGTGACCTTGCTTTTCCCACCACAGAGATTAATTCGGTTGTCTTTGGCACATGGGATTTTTTAGCTTTCTGCCAAGTGCTAACTGGTGCCCAAGAAGCCCGGTAACAGTTTTCCAGCTGCACTGCTATTTGATCCTGCAGAGCTGTGCAGTTTGGAGTCCCCATCCACGCTAATGAGGATTGCTGACGAGAGATGGATGCTGTGGCTGTGAGCTGTCTGGAGCCTGGGAGAATGCCTGGGCCCTTGGCACTGCACCCACATGAAGAATGGGCTTGTGAGCAATTCTGGGGTCACTGCAGCTCCAGGAACCCTGGGCTCACTGCACCCACATGAAGAATGGGCTTGTGAGCAATTCTGGGGTCACTGCAGCTCCAGGAACCCTGGGCTCGCTCCTTGGCTTGTCTCAGCAAGACAAAGATGAGTTCATAGACAATGACACTTGTGAGACCATGGAGATATGAGAGCTACCACACAGCCCATTCCAGAGAAGCAGATGAGCAGAGTGTGACTGATTCCTGTCCCCATTGCAGCTCCCTGACCGTGTGTGACGGAGGTGCTGTCTGCTGGCAATGGCACATTTGCTGAGCTGCCTCCTGTGATACCATCTCACAGCTGATCTCCACAGCAGCAACTGGAAATCGAGCGAGACTGACAGGTTCGTCCAGTGCAATGAATGTTACATTTTTAACTTCCAGTCTGAAAATTGTCTGTGGAAATGTTCTTGGATGCATACTTGATAACATGGAGCTCCTTGGATCCAAGCACCCAGTAAATCTTGGTCTGATTACTGCTGGGGGTCATAGCGTGCTGAGGGCTGGCAGTTTGGCCACATATTTTATACACAGGTATTTATTAGGATATACTCCACTCTGAGGCTCTGCCTATTCTAAGTTCAGGAGACTTTTCTTCTCCAGAAGGCAGCATGAGTTTTAAATTAAATTTTACTAGTTCTTTAAAGCATATAGGCAATTAGCTGTGTCTGAGGCAAAATTCTGAGTAAACTGTGCCGGGTTTCTGCAAAAAAACAAGGTATTCTCCTGGTATATTTGACTAGCAGACCTTGCTACAGATCAGTGGCTCTCACAGTCATATGAGTGGTCTTTTCTAAAGCAGAACTTTTGTGTAGTTTTTCATCTTCTTTTACATCCCCTGATCATCTTGGTGTTTGAAATCTGCTGTGTCAATGTCCTGCACATGTAGACATGTCAGGCACAGGTGCCTTGGTCTCCTTGACCCTCTGTGAGTAGCATGTGGTTCTGGTTGTGAAGAAAGAGAGGAACACATGGCTTAAATGAAGCCTTGGTTGATGTTGCAGCTCACATGGACAGTATGTTTTTGGGCAAGCATACAATGGATTAAAAGGTTGATTATTTATCACTCTGACTCTGATCTCTGGAAACCTCTTAAATCCAAAAACCTATGAAATCTGTGACACCCAGTATCAAAGCAGTGGGGTCGGTGGAGGTGAAATTTGGTGCCACAGCAACTGGACAGTCCCGGTGAAGAACTCGCTCTGGAGTTGATTCTGCTAACCTGTGCCTTTAAAAATCCTTCACTAATAAATGCTAAAATTTAATCACTAGTAATTATGTCATCAGCTCCATCTATTGGAAATAGTTGAGACTTAAGATGCTGCAGATTTTTGAGTAATTTTGCCCTTCTGCGTTGGAAAGTATGAGCAACAAATACCTCCTGTTGTCTTAAAGATCTTTATGTTCTCTTCCTCCATCTCTGCACCAAAGTCCTACATGAGAGGAATGAGAATTGTCTGCTCTTAAATAAATATTACATGAATTTATATATATATATATATTCGTATTAAAAATGTCTAAAGATACATAGGTTGGAAGTAAATTCTAAAATAAAAATCTTTGATATGGATGGGAATTTCATGAATGAATGTATTTTCCTTTCCCCTCTTCTACTGACGAACACAAGTAAAATTGCAGATTCAAACACTTGACTACTGAGGCAGGCAGGGGGTTGATTAGAGTTCTCTAATTATAACTAATGACAGAAATAAAATGGGCTCCTGTTTTGCCTGGATGGTATAGGAATTGAACCACTCATAGAAATGCAGCATGTCTCCCTTATTTTCTTATGGCAGATGGTACAGAACTGACTGAGTGAACCATGCTGCTGTTTGAGATTCTCAAGAATAGGACTCTGAGTGTGCTCCCTGCTCTGTTCACCGGGTTCCTGGTGATGTGACATGGCATTGACAGGAATGGAGAGAGAGGTGCTGGAGATCTCAGCTGTTCCCGTGTCCCTGCTCGTATTTTGGCTGCAGCTGGTTACAGGGCTGACACTGTTGTCTTGTTTGGGGTCCAGTTACTCTGACTGAGCACTGAGGTTCTCCCATATGTTGTACTGTCTGAGCAGTGAGATTCCTCTTACTGCTTTGGGAATGCTGCTGCTGTGGTGCTATGCTGAGAATCCCAGTGTGTGTTTCAATATCTGCTCACACTCCGGTCCGTGTGGAATCTCCTGTGAAGGACAGGCCAGGCAAAATGGCTTTTTGCTTAAGTATAGTCAGAATAAGATACTTAGGAATGCATTTATTGCCCTACATCTGCCCCGGTGAGCTATGGCCAAGCTTTACTCAGCCAGCAGAGCTCAGTTCCTCCAGGGCAGGGCTGCCAGGGCAGGGAGCCTGTGCTCCCCTCGGGCAGGGACTGTGTTCTGCTCAGGGTCTTCTCGGTGTCACTGGAACTGTTCCTAGATCAAGGCGTGCATCATCAATCCTGTTTAATGATGTATCTTCTAATCCTGTTTGTTTTGTCTACTAATAAATAGGTTCACTAAAACGCGCACTTTATGTCCTGAAGGAAAATATCAGGGCTGAGGGAAAGAGAAATGATAAATATTTTTGTTATGTATATTTCTCTGTCAATATTTATACAACCCAGTTCCCCGCATAGCTGAGGGAGAAACTACAGAAGAGAAAAAGAACCATTGAGCTTTTACGTGACTCCAAGGAAACCAGCCCGTGTGCACTTGTATCAAAAGGAAGTGCACAAAAAAGCCAAGAGTGAGAGCAGGTGAGGAGAAGCCCAGAGTGTGCAGGGTTTGGGTGCTCTGTGTGTGGGAGCTGTTCCTGTGCTGATATCGAGCCCTGCCTGCTGTGCCCAGGAGCTTTCAGCCCCAGGCCATCACCCCGAGCCATGGCAGGGGCACTGCCCACCCTGACCCTGACCCTGACCCTGACCCTACCCTGACCCAACCCTGACCCTGCACTGACCCTGACCCTGACCCTGACCCTGACCCTGGCCCTGACCCTGACCCTGACCCTGACCCTGACACTGACCCTGCACTGACCCTGACCCTGACCTGACCCTGACCCTGCACTGACCCTGACCCTGACCCTGACCCTGACCCTGACCCTGACCCTGGCACTGACCCTGACCCTGACCCTGACCCCTGACCCTGACCCTGACCCACCCTGACCCTGGCACTGACCCTGACCCTGACCCTGACACTGACCCTGACCCTGACCCTGACCCTGGCACTGACCCTGACCCTGGCACTGACCCTGACCCTGACCCTGACCCTGGCACTGACCCTGACCCTGACCCTGACCCTGACCCCTTACCCTGACCCTGACCCTGACCCTGACCCTGACCCTGGCACTGACCCTGACCCTGACCCTGACCCTGACCCTGACCCTGACCCTGCACTGACCCTGACCCCTGACCCTGCTGACCCTGACCCTGACCCTGGCACTGACCCTGCACTGACCCTGGCACTGACCCTGCCTGACCCTGCACTGACCCTGACCCTGCACTGACCCTGACCCTCCTGACCCTGACCCTGACCCTGACCCTGCACTGACCCTGACCCTCCTGACCTCTGACCCTGACCCTGACCCTGACCCTGACCTGACTGACCCTGGCACTGACCCTGACCCTGACCCTGACCCTGCACTGACCCTGCCTGACCCTGACCTGACTGACCCTGACCCTGGCACTGGGCTGGGCACTGGGCTGGGGGCAGCCGCTCCTGTGGTGTCCTGGCACTGCCGGCCTGGGGCACCCAGGGCACTGCCCACCCTGACCCTGGCACTGGGCTGTGGATGTGGATGTGGCAGGGGTAGGGGAAGGGTTGGGACAGCCACTCCTGTGTGTGCCCTGGCTGTGCTGCCTGGCTCTGGGCAACACATGGGCACTGCCCACCTTGACCCTGACCCTGGCACTGGGTTGGGACAGCTGCTGGCACTGGGCTGGGCACTGGGCTGTGGATGTGGATGTGGCAGGGGTAGGGGAAGGGCTGGGACAGCCGCTCCTGTGAGTGTCCTGGGGCACTGCCTGGCTCTGGGGCACCACACGGGCACTGCCCACCCTGACCCTGGCACTGGCACTGGCACTGGCACTGGGCGGTGGATGTTGATGTGGCAGGGAAAGGGGAAGGGTTGGGACAGCTGCCCCTGTGCGTGCCCTGGCCGTGCTGCTTGGCTGTGGGGCACTGCACGGGCACTGCCCACCCTGACCCTGACCCTGGCACTGGCATTGGGCTGGTCACTGGGCTGGGACAGCTGCCCCTGTGCGTGTCCTGGGGCACTGCCTGGCTCTGGGCACCACACGGGCACTGCTGGGCTCAGCTCTCTCTGCAGGTGACCCTCTCTCTCTGCAGGTGACCCTCTGGCCACGCTGAGACCAGAGGGAGACGTGGCATTCAGCTGCAGTGAGGTGCAGAAGAGCTGCCCATTTATCCCAGTAAACACTCTGGGAATGTCGAGATGGAGTAACAAGGCAGGAGCACGGAAAAAATTTGGCATGCAAATTAGGATGACTTCTCTCTTTTTAAATTTTTAATTTCCCCAGGGAATCACATGTTTATTAAAATGTTAAAATCTATTGTCTCACACTTTCTTTAGGCTGATCCCAGAATTTACTAGAAAAATCACTTCTTTTAGGGCATGCATTGTAAATCTGTTTTGTTTAAATAGGGTTCATAGTAGAACTTTATGAATGTAAACATTTAAGCTTAGAATTTGTGGGTCTGTGTGAATAACAGGGCTTCACTCAAAATGAGAGTATCCATGCACACATGCTGTGTACTTCCTTCAAGCTCAGGAGAAAATGAGTGTGTGCAATCCATGTGGTTAAGTGTGACTGTGAAAGTGTGGCCTTATAGCTGGTTAACGATCACATCCTCTAATAAACTGCAGTTATCTGAGTGGTCTCATTTACTATGATTAGAGGGTATTAAAGAAGCAGTGAGGCAGTCCAGGTAGAGGAGATACAGACAATGGAGAGAGCAACTGAATTTTAGAGTCTGATTCTTGCAAAAAGCAAAGAACATGAAACATGCCTTTAATTTAATTCTTCAGTCTCTTTCACATAAAGAAAATACAGAATCAGCTCACTCATTATAGTCAAAGTGTTTGAGCTTTGTACCCTTCCTGAGTCCCTTGCTTATGCCATAAATCCATATGATTTAGATAATAAGGGCTGTGAAATGACTCTTTTATTCAGCGAAATAGTTGTTTTTTAAAAGTCTCCCGATTAGAATATCAAGATGGGATAAATTTCATTTCTGCTTCAGTGGTCAGAGGAACTTCAGAGGCATGCATTTTCATTAAAAATGATGTATTTACTATCTTTCTATCAAAGAGACATTTATTTATAATTTACATTTATAATTTTTATTTACTTCTACTACTTTTTTACTTCTACTACATTATTTACTTCTACTTCCTTATAACTTATTTATGATAGTGTACAGGGCCAGCCTGAGCTGAAATCATATGGTGAAAGGATGGTACAAGGAGTTTTAGTGGGGTAGTGCCGGGTATCCACTGTAGGCACTCAGGGATGCACTTGGAGGTGAAGAGAGAGATCACAATTTTTTTGGGGGGATAGATTTCTTTCTTCCATCTTTTCCCTGTTGAAGTGCAAGTTTGCATAGGAACAGTCACAATTAAATTCTGGGGATGTTACCACTCAGTGGAAAATGATTTCTCAAATGATTGAAAGATGCAATGCCTTCTCCTTACGTATCTTAAAGAGACCCCAAAACTATTGAGGAAAAGTGTTCAAAAACAACAAAAACATTGTCAGGTTTGTGATTCCCCCTTCCCAGGGACTGCAAACAGCATCTGGGTAGCCATGGGACCCTGCTCTGGCACAAAGCTGCCAGCTCTCCCCAGGAGCATCGCCTTGAGCAGCACAGTTACATTGTCCAAAACCAGATGGTGACACTGGAGCTGAAATCACTCACAACTGAAATGCTTTAGTCCTAAATTCCTCCCTGATGTTGCTCCATCAAACACAATTTGACCTCCTCAGCCCGCATCCTCCTAAACTTAGCCAAACCTCTTTGCCTTGTTCCTGTTTCTTGCAAATGGTTTTAGAGCAAGTCCTCTTCCCATCTGACTGTCAAAGAGCACGAGGGCAATGTAGTGTTACTCGGAAAAGAGCTGTCCCCTGCCCATGGATTTGTACCCGACCTGAAGAGATTATCTATGGTGCATTACCAGTGGGTCTAATAAAGCTGGAGGGTTTTTAGAATTTTTTATTTATTGCTTGCATAAAATTCTGCCAGCTGTTATAAATACTCTCTTCTCCAGAGAATGTAAAATGATACAATGAAAAAATGAATAATCTCAGTCACTGGGGTCCTGAAACACTTGGCAGCTAAGCTGCTGCTCAGTTTAAGAAGCACTGGGTTGTCTCAGTAGACAAAAGCTTGACAAGGTCCCTTCCTTCCTGGTCAGCAGTTCAGATCCAGAGCAGGTTGATAATCCCCAGGGGATGTGATGGAGCTGCCCAGTGTAAGCCAAGGGCTGCTGGAGAATGAGGAGCCCTCGCCTCTGCTGCTGTGCAGGGCAAAGCCACGATGGTGAGATTTAGGAAGGCAATGGGGCTGAGGAAAACATGGAGAGGGTGAGACGTGTCAGAGTAGGGCTGGAAAGTCTCCCTGCCTGTGTCACACTTGGAGATTATGGTTTGCTTGTAGATGCTTTGGTATGTGCAGTGTCCCACAGACAGTGTGCTGTCTGACAGGCAGGGGCAGGAACACAGAACCTGCACTTCCCTCCTTTCTTACTTCCCTCCCAGAAGTGACTGGAGTGAATTTCCTGGAGTTACTCCAGTTAAAGAAATGGAGCAATGGGAGAGTCTTTGCTTAGCACAGTTGTTCAGAAATGAGGTTTCCTTTGGCTTATGTCATCTGACAGTGCCCCATGGATCGTGGCAGAATGCTGCAGCACCGCATTGGTTGGGAATGTTCCCAACACTGCAGTGCCAAAGTCACACTGAAGGGGAAGAGAACACAAATGTCTGGACACTCAGCTTCTTTTTGGCCAGGCAAGAGTGGAAGTGGAGTGTTTGTCTTTGGGCTGAACACTTCTTTCCACAGGTTTCAGTTTGCTTGTATTTATCATTTAAGGAGCTGCAGCTCCCTACCAAGCATTTCAGGTTCTTTCCCCCAATATTCCAGGAAGGAATAGAAACCTACAGCACCAGTGATGAAATAAATAATGGGACAAAACGTTTTGGCAAGGAATCATACTTGCCTTGGGAGAGCAGGGCTCGTGGTGGGGGGTAAGGTCTGTGCCACTCATGCTGATCTGTAATGCAATGCTGCATTTCCTTGTGGAGGGTGGATCGTCACTACATCTGGGAATGATGTTTTTCTTATTGCATTCGTGTGTTGCACTGCTGTACTGACCTTGGAAACGCACAGCCAGCATCTGATCCAGCTTTTTCTTGACTCTATACATTCACTTACTCATCAGCTCTGGGACATATTGACTTAATTCCCTCTGTTTTCTAATGCTGTGTGTGGTTTAATCACATCCCCAGGAAGAGGTGTAATTATTAAACCACAGAAAGTTTAATGACTGGTATTTGTTCTTCAGCATAACCCATTTTGGTGTCTGGGTTTTGGCATGTCATCCAATGGGAAAACCAGCTCCAAGACATAATCCTCAAAGCACACATGATTTTCCAGTGATTTATGCTTTTTTTTTTGTTTTAACAATAGCTTTGCTGATTATTTTAGAAACCTGTATTTTCTTGATCAAGCTTACTGTGCTCAAAATTCTCCCTTGGAGTTATACCATGGTTTATTTGGGGGATGGGTATTATATCATATGCAAACTATATTTTACATAAAATTTACATACTTGTGTAAATGTTGCCTATAGTACTTGTCCTTACACAAATGCATAATTCAGGGGTTTTTGTTAAATCAAGAGCTCCTAATGTACTTTGCTTATTATGTATAAAATCCCTAGGAAATTGGCTAACAATTGCTCAACATTTTTTTTTACTGAAGGGATTTCCTGGCAGTCTCTCCATAGTAGTTATATATTAAAGCTCTTCATATGTCTTATGAATTCTGTTTAGCTAGTGATCCACTAAACTATAGCAAATTTTATGTTGGTCAGAAGGAAGGGAACAGAACCGTTAGAAAGCAGCATTTCTGCATTTGATTGGTATTTTATTTAGGAAATTAAGATTAGAAATAAAATTTCTGCTTCTTT
>CM019221.1:30358752-30383036 GCA_009741485.1 Malurus cyaneus samueli
AGAAACAAAACAAGAAATTTGTCAGCCATGGGCAGTTGAGGAGTCCCCATTCTCAGAGGAATTTAAAAGCTGTGCGGATGTGGCACTTGGGGACAGGAGTTAGTGGACTTGGCAGTGCTGGGGGATGCTTGGATTCACTGGTCTTGGAGGGCTTTTTGAATTGAAATTATTCTGTGATTGCCAGCAGAGCTGCTGCGTGCATCCCTTGCTGTTTGCACACTCCTGGCCCTTCCTTTGCTCTGTTAACCACTCACATCTTAAACCAGACCCCAGAGAAGCTTTATTATGGAGTTTGTTAGGAATAGTTAGAGTCTGGTCTAGGGGTGAAGGAGACTGGTGCAGGAGTTGTGCTTTGTTTATTACGTTTGATGTCCTAAGGTCGAGTGGGAAGGGCACACCAGTGATAGACAGTTCAGGGAATAATCGTGTGATGTCAGAGAAAACACCCGTGGAATAGGATGCTACTTAGTGTGAGCAAAGTATCAGAACTGCAATGACTAAACGTGAAATAACCATGTCTGTTTAAATAAACTGGACAATAGCTCTGAAAATTGAGGGTTAGCAATATTTTCAGGAGTGTAGATGACCATGGTTTTGTTTGTGTTTCACAGAGAAGAATAAATCAGAATTGACTATTACTCAAATACTCATTGATAGTTTTGCTCCCTGAGTACTTGTGAGACTTCTAGTCTCATCATGAAGGAAATTCACTTTACCCCCTTTCCAGATGTTTAATCTGGGGTTTATTTGGGGCTACTCTGAAGAACTACAAAAACCATAAAGGGCTGGTTCTGGTTTCATGCGCAAACTCAACACTAGAGATGTTTTACTGCTTTCACTTTAAAGACTATTTCTGATTTTATATATTTCAGTTCAAGAATGTCAGTACTCCCAATTTAAACTGGCCTTGAGGTCAAAAAGCTGCTTTAAGCTTTTGTTCAGGATTTTATGGTTATTTGCACATTGCAGTGGATGTAAAGGCCTTCCACGGCACAGCAGCCCACTCTGCCTAGGTTTAGGGGTTGTACATGGTCTGGAGCTGGAGAATCAAACTTTGGGATAAAATTCATGCTCCCTCAGCCCAAATGCCTCAGCCACCTCCTCAACCCAGCAGCTTACTGAAGAGGGGGAAGTGTCTCTCTCACCAACAAAATTTCCCCACTCTGCAGGTCCAGGCAAACGGCACCAGTGAAGGTTCTCCTCAAAGAAGGGCTTTTCTGTGCCCCCTTTGGCAGCCTGAAAGGGGTGGCAGGAGGGGAAGCTGCTGCTGCCATCGCTGTGAGGTTACACAGAATCTTAGCTGGAGAAAATCAGAGCATTTCTCAATGAAATTGTCCATCCTATGGGAATTACTTTCATGTTTCAAGAAAGACAAAATCTAGGAAAGAGCTTTTGTTTTTGTGCAAGTGGAGCTCAAAAAGAAGAATGTCACTAGGGAGAAGGGCAGCAGTTGTTCACTTAGAAAGTTTGAAACTTGCTTTTGAAGCAAGAGAGCATACTGCACTGCTATTCCCCCCCCAATGCTATAAATAACTCTTGGCAGGCAGAAACAACCTTGATTGCATGAGATGAAGTAGAGCAACCAGCAGGCTCTACAGCAGAATAAATGGCACTGTGCCAAGAGCTTCATCAAACGAATAATAGCTTCCACTTGACAATCAGCAAAGTGCCTCTTCTCCTGTGGATTTAGTTTTTAATGATGATTAGAGAGGATGGGCCCCTAAAATTTCTCTGGTAGAAATGACCTCCTATTAATTTCTGTTACTTGAAATGCTGAATTTCAAAGCTATTTTACAGCTGCAAAACCAAAGGCACTGACACAAAGGAACTATTATCTTTGTAATTGTAGCAACAAGTACTAAATTCGTCATTGATTAAGAGAGACTTTTAAACTTTATGGTTCTTCTGTTGTCAATGTCCCTTACATAATATTCTGGATGACCCAGACTGCTGTCCTTTGGAAATAAAACGTTTGTTAAAGCTTGAAAGTGTATCCTGTGGATTAGCAACTCTTTCTGTAGTATTGCCTTTGTTTAATTTAATTTCTTCGTGTAGTTTTTCATAACATTTGGTTCTGATGGCTGCAGGAAGCCAAGGGTGTGTTTCAGTATGCGGAGTGTGGGAGAGCCGTTCGCAGGTGTGCGGTCAGGGTGGGAGCAGTGCTTTGGCAGAGGGGTGCCTCACAACCAGAACAAATAAATAAATCCCAGTTGTCACTTTCTCCGTGAACAGAGAGATTTCCCCTGCTCTGCTGAACAAAGGAACCCGGGGATTTTAATGCAGAAAATTTTTTAATGCAGAAGGAGTTAATTGTCTTGAAAACCTGGACCTGCAACCTACATATCCCATGCATCCTTCACTTTTTGTTTTGTTTGGTTTAAAATAAAATTGTAGGAAAAATTTTGGAGAATGCTGTTAGACCCTCCATGGTATTGTTTTAGTGGGGAGTTACAAGAAAAGCTGATTAGGAGTTACTTCTTGATTAAAATGTAGAAGCAAATTGTAGTCTAGGCTCCTGTCCTTGGGCTGCTGCTGCCGCTGGCGGCTCAGGACAGCAGCACGCGGTGTTTAATGACCCAGCGCAGTTTGACAGGGCTGTAAATGACTTTGTGCCATCAGCTCCACCATGAATATCCCGGAGGTGCAGCACTCCCTGCCAATGAACCCAGAAGGACAGCGAGAGGCTGTGCTGCTGGGGGATGCTCAGGGTGCCCACCGCCTCCATCCCTCCGTGTGCCAAGGGGCTCCGTGTGCCAGGGAGCTCCGTGTGCCGGGGGAGCTCCGTGTGCCGGGGAGCTCCGTGTGCCAGGGGGAGCTCCGTGTGCCGGGGAGCTCCGTGTGCCAGGGGGAGCTCCGTGCCACCCGTTTCCAGGGAGCTCCGTGTGCCGGGGGAGCTCCGTGTGCCGGGGGAGCTCCGTGTGCCGGGGAGCTCCGTGTGCCGGGGGAGCTCCGTGTGCCGGGGAGCTCCGTGTGCCAGGGGGCTCCGTGTGCCGGGGAGCTCCGTGTGCCAGGGGGCTCCGTGTGCCGGGGGGCTCCGTGTGCCGGGGGGCTCCGTGTGCCGGGGGGCTCCGTGTGCCGGGGAGCTCCGTGTGCCTGGGAGCTCCGTGTGCCGGGGGGCTCCGTGTGCCAGGGGGCTCCGTGTGCCGGGGGGCTCCGTGTGCCAGGGGGCTCCGTGTGCCGGGGAGCTCCGTGTGCCGGGGAGCTCCGTGTGCCAGGGGGAGCTCCGTGTGCCGGGGAGCTCCGTGTGCCGGGGAGCTCCGTGTGCCGGGGGAGCTCCGTGTGCCGGGGAGCTCCGTGTGCCGGGGAGCTCCGTGTGCCAGGGGAGCTCCGTGTGCCGGGGAGCTCCGTGTGCCGGGGGAGCTCCGTGTGCCGGGGAGCTCCGTGTGCCAGGGGGAGCTCCGTGCCACCCGCTCTCATCCAGGGAGCTCCGTGTGCCGGGGGAGCTCCGTGTGCCGGGGGAGCTCCGTGTGCCGGGGGGCTCCGTGTGCCGGGGGGCTCCGTGTGCCGGGGGGCTCCGTGTGCCGGGGAGCTCCGTGTGCCAGGGGGAGCTCCGTGTGCCAGGGGAGCTCCGTGTGCCGGGGAGCTCCGTGTGCCAGGGGGAGCTCCGTGCCACCCGCTCTCATCCAGGGAGCTCCGTGTGCCGGGGGAGCTCCGTGTGCCGGGGAGCTCCGTGTGCCGGGGGAGCTCCGTGTGCCGGGGAGCTCCGCGGGGGAGCTCCGTGTGCCGGGGGAGCTCCGTGCCAGCCCTGCCAGCCGCTCTCAGTGGCCGCTCCGTGCCAGCCCTGCCAGCCGCTCTCAGTGGCCACGGCCACCGCCGGGCACCCAGCACAGAGCTCTCCGTGCCCTGCGGAATGAGAGAAATGACCCAGACAAGAAAGGAGGCAGAACTCGTGTCTGGCACGAGGCTGTTACAAGTGAACTAAATTAATCCTTGGGAGAGGGAAAATACCCTCCTAAACAGATTTTAGAGCCAAAGGTGGTTTCAGAGGGCTGTCCCTGCACGCCACGCTGGGATGGAGCATTGGCAGAGGGTGAGTGAAGGACACTGTCATGAGAAATGTTTGTCAGAGCAGGTCCTTCTTTTTACTCACGGTCTGTTTGCCTCAGTTGTTGGACTTGCTGCACCGTGAGCCCTCTGTGTCCATCTGAATCTGCTGATAGGAAGCTCTGTCATCTATGGGTAGTACTTAGAGGGATGCTGCAAGAAAAAAATAATGAGAAAATGCTTAAGACCACTACCCATATATTACTGGATGTACCATTAAGATGCAAGGAAGAACTGAAATTACAAAAATCAAGGGAATCAGTTGTAACTGTTTGCTTAGAATGTTTTAAAATATTTCATTCTGAATATTATTTTGTTTAATATTATATTTTTGAACTTTATGAAAAAGTGAACAGTTTTTTACAGCAAAAAACTGATTGAATAAAAACTTGAAACTTTTAATTTAGACTTTTGAAACTGGATCTTGGACTGGATATTGAAACTGGCAGTTTCTCATAACTGACCTTTTCCCCTACATACAAACTTACTGTTGATCAATCAGCACATTTTTTTTGTGAAACGTTTCTCTAAAATTACTTGGCAGGCAATATAAGTATAGAGAGCATGTGTGCAGAGATAGCAATTTATTTCTGGACCTGGTGTGTGTACCAGGGGAGTTGGGATTTTCTTCAGTTTTGCCATGAGTGAAAATAACCTTACAAATGTTTTCTTTAGATACATCTTTTGGCTGCCTTAGTGTGTTGGGTTATATTTTGGGGTGCTTTATTCCAGTAGTGTGGCTTAGTTGTTTTGTGCCAGCCTGTAACTAAGAAAGTGGTAAAAATAATTTATTGCAGGTATTAGGAAAAAAAAGAAGAGCTTTAGAAACAAACCTCTTGAGAAATTTTTATGATTTTTATCTTGTAGAAACTGATTGGACTCCTTTGGAAATCTTTGTCACTTTGTAGGTAATCAGGTTTTAGAGAGAAATAATAATTTTCTGCAAACAAACATCTGACCTAGAGCTTGAAGGACTTGTCAAGTGCTGAAGCCCTCCGAAATCTAAACATGCAAGAGGAGGAACATGCAAGACTGAAGCTTCCCACAGCGATCCTCTGGCAGCTGTCAGGGAATAGAGATGCTCACAAATCCTGTACTGCTGAAGCTGCGAGCTTTTCCCTGTGCTGCAAACAGAATTGCAGTCCTCAGGTTCATTCTTTTCTCAGCTGCAGCTGATTTTCCCATCACGGAGTAGATTCTTCTCACACAGACAGTCATGGTCCTCTTTTATCAGTCAGAGATCAGACCACAGAAATTTCAGAAAATCTGTTGCTTTATTATTTTGGATTTAGTGTATTCTGTACAGTCTTTACAGATCTGAGCTATGTTTAGCAACCAAAGTGAGAGTTTTTCTTCTCAGGGAATGAGACATTTGTTAACAAATCACAAGAAAATGCTCCAGCAGAGCCTCTGAGGCTTTGAGAGACTGCTTGAAAATTTATGATGCCTAGAATTTTTTATTCTTAATAGGCAGATTTTTACCTTTGCAATAGGGACAAGACCTTGAAATTAATTGAAATTCAACCAAGTAAAAATTTATTTTTGGGCAGGTTTTGAAGGGAGGGAGGTGGACTCTAGTGTGCTGCAGTCCAGAGTTCCCACTTGTGCCCAGGAATTAGCCAGCAATCTTAATAGAAAAGAAGCCAAATAATTTCTGCAGCAGCTTTGGCATAACACCTCCACATCTCTATCCCCGAAGCATCACTGATGTGAATTAGAGCCCTGGGGCACTGCCTTTGTACGAGGTGGATGTGCCCTAAATTCACAGAGTGTGCTCCCCCTGAGTGGCTGCAGGTGAACCCTGCCCCTGCTACTGCACCATGAAGATTTGGCTTCATTGACTAAACGGCTGCAAAGTCCTGGTTCACTTCCATGGGCTTTTCTGGTGATGCAAAATCTTCTCTTGCAAGACTGATTATGAATCTTGTCTTCTCCAACGTGGTGTTCCTGAAATAGTGCCTAAAAACTGCTTACAGACCACTGAAGATGGAGTTTAATCCTTTCTGTTCTCAAGTGATTACTTCTTGCTAGAGGAAAATTGGATGCAATATTCTAATAGTTTCCTGAAGTCAGTATAAATTTGGCTTGAACTGATAAACTACAGAGCTGTAGCATCTAAGAATGGAGTGATAGCTATCCTGATATTCCCAAGGAACATGCATAACAGATGAATGAGTTCAGGGCTCTGCTTTGTTAATATGGGAATAGTAATAGATGTGCATTGTGAAATTTAAGATCAAAACTTGCTGCCCTTGCTTTTGCTGTGGTAATCAAAATTATTGTATTTTCCCAGTATCATTGTACTAATCTTCCAAAATGCAAAGGCAGAACATGATGCAGTTGAGTGACTCGCACCAAAGAAAACAATGCTTAATTATCTTTTCTAAGAGCTGCATTTTTCAAGGAACTTGAATCCCAGGACAGTGCAGTTGCTGCAATCTGTATTTAACAGTGAACAGAGCCCCCGTGGGATGTGTCAGTGCTTGCCACAACATCTGGGGAAGATGCTGGGTCCCTGAGTGTCCCCAGGGGTGGATTTGCCTCTGGAGGATGCTCAGCCCTGGCCCAGCCCAGTCCTGGGGGTCCCTTTATTCCATCCTTGCCCATGTTTCATTACACATGCCAGTGAGAGGACACCAACGAGCTGTTAGAAACCTTGACTCACCCCAAAAAACTGCCACCACTTGGAGACCAAATTTAGGCCAATTATTTGCTAAGCAATTAGATGGCAGAGGTACATTTCAGGAAAAAGGCAGCTCCAGGAGCAGCAGGGCTGTGAGGAGCTGAGCTCTGCTGGTTGTGTGTGTGATGTGCAAACACCTCTGTGAAGGGCTGGCTGAGCCCTGCCTGTGATTGCAGCAGCTCTGGGGCTGCCCACAGCTCTCAGACATAAACCTTCCTGGCCCAGAGTTTGTCCAGGTGCTGGGATGAGAGCAGGGACCTTGGAGCAAGGGAGGGAAGAGCAAAATCCCAGCATTGTTTCCTTAACCGCTGAAATAATTCTCCTCGCTCTGGCGCTGATTCCTGAGCTTCCCTCTTTGCTTCAATGGGACTTCTGTATTTGTTTAAAGTTCAACACATGTTTAAGACCTCTCTTGGATTAGGAACCACTGAAAACATACAAGTGTCTCGTATAAGGGTGCAAGCCAAAAGGATGGTTGGCATGGCAGCAGCTGAAAAATCTCTCCTGTGCAAGAAGCCAGAGAAACCTGAGCAGAGGAAAGCTTGTTCACCCTTTGCTGCTGTCTGAGATGCTCAGCCAGCATCTGATCCTCCCAGCCCCTCAGAGGTGCTCAGCCCTTACTCAGGGCTGGCTGAATGGGTACAGACATCTTGTTTTTCGTCATTTTGCTCATCACTACATTGTATTTATGAAATCTCCAAGTGCACCAAATTTAGCTTTCACTCAGGATTTTTTTGTGTGATTGTTCCTGCCTCTTAAGATAGAAATGTGTGTGTCTCCAGCCACAGACAGGACCAGTGCAGCCTGCACAGGGGTTTTCAATCCAAACCCCTCTAAAATGAGATGTTGACATGATTTTTGAACACATTGTCATGGGTACTTTGGTCTTTGCCCACCAACATGAATAGAATGATGGAATATCCTGAGGTAAAGGGGACCCACGAGAGCCCTCGAGTCCAACTCCTGACTCTGCACAGAGCAAATGGAAAGTTAAACCACATATCTGAGAGCTCTGTCCAAAGAGTTCTTAAGCACTGGCAGGCTTGGGGCTGACTGATAAAGCTGTTATTTTTTGTTACTGTAAGTTACAAGTATACAATATTCCAAGTTGGTATGAGGGCAACTATATTAAAGGTAAGGTTTCAGCACTCAGGAGAATATAGTCTGATTCCTGGGTTATAGAAACTTTAGAAATAATTAGTAGTGATGGAGATGGCTCTTTTGTTCAGCTGTTAACTTCTAACACTGAAGAGCAAATAGAGTCCTGACAGTTAAAAATGCTGAATAAGTTGAATTTTACAGGAGATGCCATGATGAACAATGCTACTGTGACCTTGCTGTTTATTGGGCTGGGTTTGTAATACCATAATGTTTAGAAAAAATCATTTCCATATGAACATTGGTGTGAGATTTTCCTTTCGGAACATACCTTCCTCAGCTTGTCATGGTTTTCACTGCCATGGAGCTGTGAGCAGGAACCTTTCTGTTTTCAATTGGTTGCCAGAACACTCACATACTTCGACTGTGCAGTTAAAACTGATTTATGTTGTGGATATGAAGCTGCAGTTACAAACTTTTATTGAATAGTCGCCATTGGTAAAGAAAAAGCTGAGGCACGCTGCAGAGGGATGAAATACTTCAGAACCCATGGGCTTTTGTCTGAGTGCTGAAGTCGAGAGCCATCTGCGATCACCCCAGGGGATGGGAAGGGGCTGGAATGGCCATGGTCAGTCTGCTGGGAGATCTGAGTTTGATGCTGAGTGTTATGGTGTGTGGAAATGGAGCCTGGAAGGCAAATCCCCAGTGAGGTCAAACCTCAGTTTGCTTCTCCTGCCATAGCCCTGCAGAGAGGGATCTCTGCTCAATAACTGAGACACCACACCGGGCATGAGGACAGTCTGTGTGCTGACAGCGAGGGTGGCTTTAAACACCCCAAGCCTCTGCTGTTCTGTTGTTTCTTGCTGGGTGACACGTGCTTTGGGCTCAGACTGGCTGTGGAGAGCACACCTGTGTTTGGAAAAGAAGCCAAAGACCCTAGACGTGAAAATTCAGTCTCCTGCTGCGGCAGGACATCCCTGTGCTCTTGGGTGAATTTCTCAGTCACTTGGTATGCCTCGATTAATTTTCTGCAAAATGCAGCGCAACTGCATTTCTCAGGGGTTTTACAAAGGAAAATATACCAGAGATAAGGAGCTGTGCAGCTCGTGGAGCCTTTGAACCCCTCCAGGCCTCCCTGGCTTCCCTGAGGGTTCTGTTCTGTGGTCATGGTGGAAGTCAGGGTCCCCCAGTGCAGAGGAGAGGTTTGGATTAACAACCTTAGACTCACATCCATCTGTCAGCTTAGCTGGGTCTCCCAGCGTGATTAATTCATCCAGGAATGAGTTGAATGAGTTGAATTTGTAATTAAAATGGGAACACATGGCTGAGTTTCCTCTTACCTGTTGTAGAATGTGGAGCGTGGGGCACGTAAGACATGAGTTAGATGTAAACTTCCAGGAGGAACTGAGTAATCATGGTGGTGACACTGCCTGGGGCTCACTGGCTGCTCCTGGTGCAGCTATAGGGTTACCAGAGGATTGCTCACATCCCTGTGACTGCTGGAATCCTGGGATTCTGATGGCATTTCCTTTCACTGTCTGTATCTATTCTATTCATTTGTAGGAGGGCATGAGTTTTTAATATGGTTAAAGGAGTCCTTGTCATGTTTTCCCCTCCAATTCTTTCTCAAGGAATCAAACCTGAAAAGAACAGTCTTGACAGAATTTTGGCTCTAATCTTTGGCCAGTATTGAGTCAAAATGCAGTGTGGAAAGTGTAAGATCACACTGTTTCCATCTGCAGTGGGTAATAATGGATTGCAGCGTTTGGTTTGAGTATCAGCTGCCTTTGCACCTCAAACCCAGCATTTCCAGTTGTCTGTCTGGGGTTTCTCTGGGGCTGGTTCTGCACACACAGTCTGTGTCCAGGGGCTTCCAGCAGGCACCCACAGGCTCCATCACACTGCACACACACAGTCTGTGTCCAGGGGCTTCCAGCACACACCCACAGGCTCCATCACACTGCACACACACACAGTCTGTGTCCAGGGGCTTCCAGCAGGCACCCACAGGCTCCATCACACTGCACACACACACAGTCTGTGTCCAGGGGCTTCCAGCAACAAAACCCACAGCTCCATCACACTGCACACACACACTCTGTGTCCAGGGGCTTCCAGCACACACCCACAGGCTCCATCACACTGCACACACACACAGTCTGTGTCCAGGGGCTTCCAGCACACACCCACAGGCTCCATCACACTGCACACACACATCTGTGTCCAGGGGCTTCCAGCACACCCACAGGCTCCATCACACTGCACACACACACAGTCTGTGTCCAGGGGCTTCCAGCAGCACCCACAGGCTCCATCACACTGCACACACACACATCTGTGTCCAGGGGCTTCCAGCACACACCCACAGGCTCCATCACACTGCCACACACACAGTCTGTGTCCAGGGGCTTCCAGCACACACCCACAGGCTCCATCACACTGCACACACACAGTCTGTGTCCAGGGGCTTCCAGCACACACCCACAGGCTCCATCACACTGCACACACACAGTCTGTGTCCAGGGGCTTCCAGCACACCCACAGGCTCCATCACACTGCACACACACACAGTCTGTGTCCAGGGCTTCCAGCACACACCCACAGGCTCCATCACACCGCTACACACACAGTCTGTGTCCAGGGGCTTCCAGCACACACCCACAGGCTCCATCACACTGCTGGCACCCAGAGACCAAGTGGGATATTTGCAATGGTTCTCTAAGCTCTTGGCAGCATCCCAGCAGCTTCCCTGGCAGTCATAGAGAGCTCACTTCTCAGCCGTGTCTGTGCTCTTCTGTCTGGGTGCAAAGCTGAAACAAGCTGTCCAGGACTTTTGCACGTTTTTACATTAAATTGGATGATAATAAAGTTAATTTTTACATTGAATTGGATGATAATAAAGTTAAGAATTTTAGGACAACTGTTCATGGCCCGTTCTTCTAGCAGCATGTCTCCTGTTCCAGTGCTGGAATTTCAGCAATGGGCTTTTACCGCGTCTGTGAGCAGCAGATGAACAGAACATGGCAAGCTGCTGCACACTCCTGGGACTGATAACATCATGGATGTTACACGGCTGCCTGAGCCATACGTGTGCCTTTTCTGTATTAATTCTTGAGCCCTGAGTAGGCTGTAAGGGTACTCAGGCAGTGTCTCCAGTTAGCACCATCAAGGGCAGTTCACTTGGTAATTTGTGACCATTTACAAGATGTTTTCAGCCTTAGTCACTGCATGTTCATTTGGAAAGATTCAGGCTAAGAAACAGTTACTTGCTCTGTCTGATACTAGCCTGTAAAACTCGAACAGTAAGTCTCAGAAGCAAAGATTGTTGTCTGCTTGTGTTTTAACTTCCTGTGGACCAGTCAGTTTGTTGGGATCAGTAACTGCTGTTCATCTGATATCCCGAACCTTCTTGTTGAGTCACTTTTCCTCTCTGATTTTGAGTTGCTAGTTCTTTGTTTAAGCTCAAGTTAACTCCAGCTGGCATCACATGCCATTATGTGTCATGTTAAAAGTTTGTTTAATTCCACACAGAAACACGTTGTGATAGTTTGATCATCAAAGAGCTCATTGGTTTCTCCTGTTTTCTGTCTCTACACTTTGCTGGCTGCATGGAGGCCTCTTTTCCAGCTGAGGTTGTGCCAGTAGAGCTGTGGTGTTTGAAGTCAAGTGCCAACAGTCTCATTGCCATCTCTGGGCATTCCAAAGTCAAGCTTTCACAAAAATGGGGAATATCCTCGATTTCACATATTATTTATTGGCTCTTTTCCGATATTATTTATTGAAACTATAAGTGACCAACACATTCAATGGTACAAAATATGGGACTGAACTCTGTTCTTGTTTAGGTCTGGTTAAAACAGCTCAAGGACAAACCAAGAGAGGACCACGACCCTGATCATCTGGTGGGCTGCAGGTGATGTTCTGGTTCATGTTGCAGGCAGGGCTATCAATGCTGTAACTTCAGTCAGCTTGTTTAAACCATGGGAAACTGATAAAAATCAGATAACATATAAATAATACATTTCATAGAGAGGCTTTGGGGTGATGCTATTTTTCCCTCCTCTGGGCTGGATTAACGTAAACAGAATCCTCTCTGATGGGCACCTTTCTGGGTGTTTCCTTTGGCAGCAGAAAGCTGCTTAGGGATTATTCTCAGTCCTTACCTGGAGTCGTGTACAGTGCAGGATGTCAGCAGTGTATTTATTGTGTGTTAGGAAGGGTTGTTCTGTGTGTCAGACTGTACAGTGCAGGATGTCAACAGTGTAGTTATTGTGTGTTAGGAAGGGCTGTTCTTTGTGTCAGACTGTACAGTGCAGGATGTCCACAGTGTATTTATGGTGTGTTGGGAAGGGCTGTTCTCTGTGTCAGACTGTACAGTGCAGGATGTCAGCAGTGTATTTATGGTGTGTTAGGAAGGGCTGTTCTGTGTGCCAGACTGTACAGTGCAGGATGTCAACAGTCAGTCCTGGTGTGACTCTGCCTTTCTGCACTGGTTTCACTGGTGCCACTGGGCTGTCACTGGGCTGGGGTTAGGAAGGGTTGTTAGGAAGGGCTGTTCTTTGTGCCAGACTGCTAATTGTCTGTGTGATGTGTGTGATCCCAGTAAACAGACCCCAAATGAACAACAGCTCATTGAATTGTGTCAGGAATAAAGTTTGGACAGGAAACAGGACTTTTTTTGTGCTTCAGCAGACAAAGTGAAACCCTTGTGAAAAGAATTTGAAATTTCAAGCGGAAAGTGTGAAAGGAGGGGAAAATGTACAAGTAAATGCCAAGAAACAGACTCACTTCTCTGGCACAAAATATGATGAAGTCTTTTCAGCTGGTGGTGGGGGACCAAAAAGCAATGTGGTGACCAAAAGTGAATAAACTGAGTTGTCTCTTTATCCCTGTTAGTGTAAGTAATTTTCAAGTAAGTTGATAATATACATTACATTGTGCAATCCCTTTTGGGTGATAAGAGCACGAACAAAAAGCAGATTCTGTGTTTGCTGGACACATCCACCCATGTTCCACGGGTGACATCAAACAGAGCATTTGAGTGGGGCCACAGGTGTCTACAATGAGCTCATCCATCAAGGAAACATCTGACATTGTGGAGTTCCATAAACTTCAAATGCTGCTATTTCCAGGAAGTGAGTTATTTAACACAAGTGTAAATACCAGGCAAGAAAGGGAACTGCTTTTAATAGCTTGGAAGTTTCTCAATATAAATACAAATAACCATTTCATACCTTTGCACACCAGAGAAGTGTTTTGATGATGCAGCACCTGTGACATTAATCTCTACATTCTGCTGATGTTTGAAACTGTGACAGCATTGCCTGCAGTTTTGCCAAAAATCACACTGGACTGTCTTCTGCCTGCAGAAATCCCTCCCACCCTCCACCCCAGTCTGGAGGCTGTTCCCAGCCGCTCTCTGCTGAACTCATCTTGGTGATTTTCCTGCCCTCACAGCCCTGGGCTGTTTCCTAAAGCAGCCTGGAAAAGGGTGCAGTCCTTGGCATGTGAGAGGGGAGCTGAGCTGCCACCGTGCCCGGGACAGACGCTGCTGACCCCGGAGCTGTGTGTGCACCCAACACAAGGAAAACTGCACTTTGTGTTCGTGATGTATTGAGAACTGCACCAGGGCAAGCAAGTTGTTTTAGACTAAGCAAAACATTTATTAAGTATTGATAAGGAAGACGGGCACACTGTATTCTAAATTATTGCTTTTTCTACATTGGAAAGCAGGAATTTGTGGTTTTTTTTCAATCTTTGCCTCTTTTATAAAATGATTTTTAAGCAGTCTTTCAAGTTGGTAAAGAAAAAAAGACAGTAAATGGTCTCCTTTGTAATGTTGTTAAGTGTGGAGGCATCAATGTAGTTCAACATGTTAGGGAGGGAATTAAATAAGAATTGGTTAGCAAAACTTTAGACCAAGCTCTGCTGTTTGCTTGTCTATCCTCCTAAATACAGTTATCAAATCTCTTCAGATTCTAAAGGCTGTTTTACACTTGTTTTTCAGTTTCAAGTACCAAAGAAAACTCCTCAGAAATATTATCTAAAATTCTTGTGTTTTGGCCTTCACTGGCATATTTAGATCGTGAAATGTATCGATCAGACTTTTGTGCAGGATTAGAAATAAATTACCCTGGGTCAAGTTCTGTTTATACAGTGGACTACTCTAGCAGAATTACCTCCTTGACTTAATAACTTCCTTTTGGGTGACATTTCTGCCAGAAAGAAGCCAAATTGCCCAAGGTCAGCCTGCGGATCAGCTCAGCGTGTGGGAGGAAATTGTAGCGGATCGGCCAAATTGTGACTGGCCTGGCTGTGGGTGTCGGGCAGTGTGACAGTGGTGGCACTGGGGGACACTGCCACAGCCCAGGGTCACACTGCACTGGGCCAATTCCAGCCATCCTGGGCTCTAAAGAATTCCCTGTGCCCAATTCCAGCCATCCTGGGCTCCCTGTGGCCAATTCCAGCCATCCTGGGCTCTAAAGAATTCCCTGTGGCCAATTCCAGCCATTCTGGGCTCTCAGGGATTCCCTGTGGCCAATTCCAGCCATCCTGGGCTCTAAAGAATTCCCTGTGGCCAATTCCAGCGATTCTGGGCTCCCTGTGGCCAATTCCAGCCATTCTGGGGTCTGAGGAATTCCCTGTGGCCAATTCCAGCCATTCTGGGGTCTGAGGAATTCCCTGTGCCCAATTCCAGCCATCCTGGGCTCTCAGGGATTCAGCTGGCACAGTGACCGTGGGTTAGATGAGCACAGGGACCCTTTGGCTTTACACTGATGTGTGTAATGATCTTCCAGACTCTTTGTGTTAAAATCAGCGTTACCTGGCTGTACCCATGGTGCTCACAGCGTCTGCAGATGTCACACACTGAGGTTTTTCTACACCTTTCTCCACTCATTCCTGTAACCTGCTTTCAGACTGTTGTTTTCCCAGCAGCTGAACCTGTTCCAACCATCCCCAATGGCAGGGGGAGGACGCTGAATTTGCTGCCTGAGGAGTGACATGAAGGCACGGGACTGAAGGACTGGATGCAGATCTCATCATCCTGCTCTTGATGGGTTCCTTGGTGCTGTTCTGGGTTTATCTGTGTGTTAGAACAGAACACATTATGCTGTACAGAACACGTTACGTTATACAGAACACATTATGTATTTGTTATATATTTCACATTATTTGTTTTACTCATATGTCTGAACCCACTTGAATCTGAGATGCTGAGGAACAGTTCTGCTCAAGTCAGTGGTTTTATATTCTATGGAATTGGTGGTAGGAGAGAGGTGGAGGCTGCAGGCTCTGCTCAGAGCAGCAGCAAAAGCTTTGCAGAGCCTTTGCAGAGATGTTTGGAAGCTGGGCTGCCCTCAGCCCTGTCCATCCTGCAACACACGCAGTTCCCTGGGCAGGGCTGATGTTCCTGCACCTCTGCCCCTCTAAAGGCACAGCCACAATCTGTGCACAGGAAAACCTAGAGCCAAACTGCTTCATGTTTGAAATGCTGGCGTTACCTCTCCCTTGCAAATCCTTCTGTCTCCTGTGTTCTACAGCAGAAGAAATGCAAAAGCCTCCTTTTAACTAAGCTCTTTATCCTTTGAAGTTATTTTGGATTTTTTTTCACACTGGTGATGTAATTTATGAAAATAATCATCTATCTATGAAAGGAGTGTGTCTGTCAAAAGCTGAAATAAAAAACATCCGTCATTTTGAAGTGATTAACATTCTCCAGATGTTTAAATCATCAGATTTCAGGAGTTTCCCTTTGTTGTGATAATTTTATAGTATCCAGAACAAGAATGTTTACTTTTTTGCAGGGGTCAAACATAGATTTTTCACAATCCTATTAAAGCAAGCAGTTTATTGTAATTGTATGTGCAGATGAAAGCATATGCAGTTATTATTATTTCCCTTAATTGTAAACTGCTGCTGGTAATTTTACTGTAAAGCTGAAACAAAAGGAACATACTTGAAAGGACCACCACTGCCCACTTATGTAATCAATTTATAACGTCAGGTTTGTAGCAAGATGGTTATCCCTCTGCCTGGAAGCAGCGGTGACAGCTCCCACCCTGCAGCACAATCTCTGCTTTGGGGCTGATAGGGTGTACAGGAGATGTGGCTGATAATGTTCAGTGACAGCTCTGAACCACCCTGAGCGTGCTCAGCTCCAGCTGCAGGGAGAGTGAGACACAAATTCCTTCTGGGGCTGGACTGGGAATGAGACACCAATTCCTTCTGGGGCTGGACTGGGAATGAGACACAAATTCCTTCTGGGTCTGGACTGTGAATGGGACACAAATTCCTTCTGGGGCTGGACTGTGAATGGGACACAAATTCCTTCTGGGGCTGGACTGGGGGCTGAGCAGGAGAACATTGCCTGTCCACTGCAGGGACTGCAACCACAGCGCCCTGATGAGAGCAAAAGGAGGGCTGTCATCTCAGGAAAGGGCTGCGTGTGAAAAATGGACCAGGTCCTTTTGCTTCCACAGTCCCTGCAGAGCAAAACCCTTCAGCTCATAGAACTGGCCAGCACACGAGACAATGTGTGTGCTGTGGATCTGACAAATGAGTGTGGATCTGACAAACCACCCCAATGCAAAATCACAAATCACCCCAATGCAAAATCACAAATCACCCCAATGCAAAATCACAAACCACCCCAATGCAAAATCACAAACCACCCCAATGCAAAATCACAAATCATCCCAATGCAAAATCACAAATCACCCCAATGCAAAATCCTCAGAGCTGACAAAATACAACCAGAGACATCTCTGAGAAGGCTGATGGGTAACAGCAACTGGACAACCATTTGCAGTGTTTGTTCTTTTACAGAACCTCTCCTGAAATATAAATTCAGAAAAACAAATCTCTAGAAAAATACTAGATAGTTTTACCAGACAAATAAGCACAGCATCTGCCCCAAGATTTCAAATGGCTGAAATGTTAAGTAAGGATTGTTTAAAATGTTAATAGAATGTACAAAATCGTTCTTACCAGAGAGCAGATACACCCTGCAGGAACATTGCAAGGGCAGGGGCAGACTGTGGCCATAGCACCAGGAAATATTAGTTTTTTATTGTTTTTTTTTTTAATTTAGTTATCTATTTCATGTTTTCATACACATTGACCAGCACTAGCCTTCTAATGAAGCATCACATAACACTACATCACATCACATCTCATAAATTCACCTTACATCACATTACATGGTATTTGTTATGTCCATTTACATGGCATTCCATGGCACAGCCTGGTTCCTGTGCTCCCAGCACCTCTCACACCATCGCTGTTGGGGGTCTGAGCATTTCCATTGACTCTGACTGCAGGGATGTGCCCGTGGCCCATGCAAGGGTGATTTATTAAATTAGCTGACATCGAGCTCCTGCCTGCAAATGGACTGAGGCAAATTCAGCTGTTCCAGAGCAGCAGCGATTAAAGGAATGAGGCTGATGCCTGTGGATCCCTGCGGATCCCTGTGGATCCCTGCGGATCCCTGTGGATGTGCTGATGTGCTCCTGAGCGCCTGGCAGGTTCTGTGCAGGGAGAGCCCTGGTGTGACTCTGCCTTTCTGCACTGGTTTCACTGGTGGTCACTGGTGTCACTGGGCTGGGGTCAGGGTGAGCCCTGCTGTGACTCTGCCTTTCTGCACTGGTTTCACTGGTGTCACTGGTACCACTGGGCTGGGGTCAGGGTGAGCCCTGGTGTGACTCTGCCTTTCTGCACTGGTTTCACTGGTGTCACTGGTGTCACTGGTGTCACTGGGCTGGGGTCAGGGTGAGCCCTGGTGTGACTCTGCCTTTCTGCACTGGTTTCACTGGTGTCACTGGTGTCACTGGGCTGGGGTCAGGGTGATCCCTGGTGTGACTCTGCCTTTCTGCACTGGTTTCACTGGTTTCACTGGTGTCACTGGGCTGGGTCAGGGTGAGCCCTGGTGTGGCTCTGCCTTCTGCACTGGTTTCACTGGTTTCACTGGTGTCACTGGGCTGGGCTGGGGTCAGGGTGAGCCCTGGTGTGACTCTGCCTTTCTGCACTGGTTTCACTGGTTTCACTGGTGTCACTGGCTGGGCTGGGGTCAGGGTGAGCCCTGGTGTGACTCTGCCTTTCTGCACTGGTTTCACTGGTTTCACTGGTGTCACTGGGCTGGGCTGGGGTCAGGGTGAGCCCTGGTGTGACTCTGCCTTTCTGCACTGGTTTCACTGGTTTCACTGGTGTCACTGGCTGGGCTGGGGTCAGGGTGAGCCCTGCTGGCAGCCAGGCACCCTCACTGTGCTTCACACCTCGACAGGTAGCTTGGGAGGAGCTCTAAAATACAGTATGCTAGCAAAACAGATGATATCTGGAAATAAATTGTATAAACACAAATTCTTGGCTAAAATCTGAGTTTCGGGCAAACTAAACTCAACTCCAGCACCCAAACACCCACCAGTGCTTCTGGCTGACTTCAGTCCTTGAGCAAATTACTTCAACCCTGTTTCTCACGTAACTACAGATCTGATAAGTCATGGAGCCAGATGACAACCACCCAGTTTTAAGGGCCTTCTTTCAACTTCATACTTGGAACTAAAGTTCACACAATATTTTCACAGACATTCACCCTTCCCACCAAAAAAAAAAAAAAAAAAAAGAAAAGAAAAAAAAGGAAAAGAAAGAAAAAAAAGGAAAAGGAAAAAAGAAAAAGCATGAGGAAGGAAGGTGGTGGGAAGATAAAGACGAACACAAAATGCAGTTCACTTAAAAGTATCTCTGCCTGATGGAGGCTAAAAGGTGGCAGCTGTGCCAAAGTAGTGGACCCTAAATCGCTGAGCAAAAAAGAGCAAGGAAGGCTCTGATTGCTCCCAGTACCGTGGTGAATGTGTGCTCTCAGCCACAAATCAAGCAAGCTTAAAAAAAAAAAAAAACCCAGAAAAAAAAAGACTCAATCAAGGCAATAATGGCCTCCACTTCACAATCAGACAAGTGCTTCTACTTCAGAAATCCTACCATTTATGGCTGATTGCTAACCCTGGCCTCATTTCTAATCTAAAGGGCAAGCAATAATTTGGAAAAGGAATTATAACAACTTCCCAACCATTTGGTAAATTGTCATTATTTTAAAGGGGTTTTGGGGGGTTGTTGCTGTTTGTCAGATATTTTTTTCCTGCTACTCTTTTCCTACCTCCACATCCCTTTTCTCCTTCATCTCGTACTGCAAGGGAAGTGATGTACAGTGGAAATATGTAAGAAAGAAAAACCCGGAGGTCTCTGAGCGTGCGAGTCCAACATGTAGAAGTTTAGGTGAAGGACAGAGATGCAATGGCTCTTCCCTTTGCTGCTGCCCAGAGCTTCATGCAGGGAGGGATCAGTGGCCACACTGAGCAGAGAACACTGCTCCCAGCCCTGGGGCTCCTGCATGAGCTCTGTGCAGTGGGAACTTTCTGCCATAGGAGATTCCCAAAGGAAAGGATGGTGCCCACCCGTGCAGGAGGATGGTGCTGGAGCAGCAGGAGCTTTGTGCCCTCCTGACATCCCCACAGAGCCACTCTGGCCCTTGGCTCCCTGCCCAGGGGCTGCCCATTGGATGGAACGGGTGCTCTGCTGTCCCAGTCCTGCCTGGACTGGCTGCAGTAGCAGAGACAAGAATCATTTAACCCATAGGTTATGCTGATGGGAAGTACCAGGTCTGGAACTCTGTATGGGAGCTGCATTTATTGCATTTGTTTTCCTGGTTCAAACAGGGCTGTCTGCATCCGTAAATATTTCAGTATTTATGTGAATATTTTTTCCAACATCTTCTACTAGTCTGTTGTGATTTTCACATACGTATCAGATTTGATCTTAGAGGTTTTTCCAGCCAAAGCAATATTGCAATTCTAGGTTTTTCTAGGGAGAAAACACTGAAACAGAAGACTTGGGCAATGCTCCTTCCAGCCATCAGCTGTGAAGGCCACGGGTGCCCTGGACAGAACGAGGGACTTTGTCTGGTGCCACTGTTCTCAATGACAGAGTGCTTAAAAACACATAAAACTTAATGCAGAAAAAAGAAACAGGGGGGACCTGTGCTGGAGAAGAACTGTGCACACCTTCACCTGGATTTTCTAATCCTGCTGAAATCATGATGGTGTTTTGATAATAGCAGACATTTGTGATCAAACTACCTCTTATTTCAATGATTCAACGACAAAGTGGGATGCCATTGTCTCCCTGGATGAATGTGAGATGTTTTGTGAAAGGTACGATCAATGTGTTTGGAGAATGACAAAATTCCTTTCCTGTCTTGGGAGGTAACTGCAGGACTGGTAAATGCATGCAGCACTGTGTCACTTCCCCCCGTTTGTGCTGTGAAAGAATCTGTGCTACAGTTATTTATGTCTGTATTTTAAATATGATTTGAAAAGAGACTGATTCAAAAAATTTCAATGACCCAGTGAAATCTGAACTACTTACTGCAAGACAAGAAGTATAGTGCTTCAATCAAAATAGCAACTTGGAATGTGTTTTATTAAACAGAGTTCATTTAATATTACCCCAGAGTGTTGTGGATGTGAAAACACATTCTTGAATTTGAACTTACATGTCTAGGTAATAGGAATGAAGAGTAAATGGTAGTTTTTTAATATTGCACATTTTGGGCCGAATTCTGATCCCACAGAGAACTACCCACAGCATTTGTTCATGTTTTCCAGAAGTGATGTGTCTCTGGGTCCTGTTTGTCACTACAAGGTATGTTACAGGAAAAACAAACAGACCCTGCACAGAGCTCTAAGTCCTGATAGATTTTACTTTCTCTGTCTCTCCAGTGTTTTCAAGGTGAGTGTTTCCAGTGAGAAAAAACAAAATGAGGCTCAGGTTCAGTGCAATCGAAGAAAATTCTGAAATAAGGCATCAAGAGATGCAAAATAACAGAAAAAAATAGATTATATGCACAAATTGTGTGTATTTCACTTGTAAATATTCCTTGATTTTTACTAGCAATGCTATGCAAAAATATTTAAATGAACAGATTCTAAAAGGGCAGTGCTGCCCGTGAAACATGGGTGCAGAATTCATCAGGGACGGGCAGCTGGGAAGTGAGGGCATTATTTATCTCTCCATCAGCTGAGAATTGCTGATCACACCGACGAAAACAAGTTTTTCTTGGCAGTTGTTCAGTGTTTCGGGAACTCAAATGAGTCCTGCTATCGGCCCGGGTGTGAGCGGGGAGAGCTCGCAGGTTTCTGCTGTAGCACAGCGGGTGCGCTCCTGGCCGAGCTCACCGGGGCAGGGATGGGGCTCACCCGCACCCCCCGTTCCGCCGCTCGGGGCCATCGGGGCCGCGACCCCCGCGCCGGTCCCGCTCCACCGCGGAATCGCCGAGACCGGGACCCCACCGGGCACGGAGCCGAGGGGCGAGACCGGGACCCCACCGGGCACGGAGCCGAGGGGCGACCAGCGGAGCAGGACGGGCGCGGAGAGCTGCGCTCTTTGTGCAGTGTTGAGATACCATAAATCACAACTTATCAGGTGCTTGTTTAGAGAAAAACGAAAAATCCTGTTCCGTTACACACGGAGCGAACGCGGGTGGCTGTGTGAATTTTCACCCGCCGTTTGCGCGGGTCGTGCCGACCGCTTCTACCACCGCTCGAATCCCCGAGACGGAGGCACGGTGTTACCTGAGCACCGAGCGGATGTGCCGAGCATCGGTCTCTGCCCGCGCAGCATCGCGGCCACCGCCCGGTGCGGGATGGGACAGAGCCGGACTGGGACAGAGCCGGGCGGTGCGGGATGGGATCAGAGCCGGACTGGGACAGAGCCGGTGCGGATGGGACAGAGCCGGGCGGTGCGGGATGGATCAGAGCCGGACTGGGACAGAGCCGGGCGGTGCGGGTGGGACAGAGCCGGGCGGTGCGGGATGGATCAGAGCCGGACTGGGACAGAGCCGGGCGGTGCGGGGTGGGACAGAGCCGGGCGGTGCGGGATGGATCAGAGCCGGATGGGACAGAGCCGGGCGGTGCGGGATGGGATCAGAGCCGGGCGGTGCGGGATGGGATCAGAGCCGGGCTGGGATCAGAACCGGGCGGTGCGGGATGGGACAGAGCCGGACTGGGACAGAGCCGGGCGGTGCGGGATGGGATCAGAGCCGGGCGGTGCGGGGTGGGACAGAGCCGGGCGGTGCGGGTGGGACAGAGCCGGGCGGTGCGGGGTGGGACAGAGCCGGGCGGTGCGGGGTGGGATCAGAGCCGGGCGGTGCGGGTGGGACAGAGCCGGGCGGTGCGGGTGGGACAGAGCCGGGCGGTGCGGGTGGGACAGAGCCGGGCGGTGCGGGATGGATCGGCGGATGGGCAGAGCCGGGCGGTGCGGGATGGGGCAGAGCCGGCGGTGCGGGATGGGATCAGAGCCGGACGGTGCGGGATGGGATCGAGAAGCCGGGCGGTGCGGGATGGGATCAGAACCGGGCGGTGCGGGATGGGACAGAGCCGGACTGGGACAGAGCCGGGCGGTGCGGGGTGGGACAGAGCCGGGCGGTGCGGGATGGGACAGAGTGGGCATTCGCTGCCAGCTAGGCCAAGCACCCAACAGAATTACTCTGCAAAAAATGCAATTAAGATAACTATAAAATTTGATTTTGAGAAAAATATTTTCATGGGATCCTGCAAAAAATGAAAACATTTTTTCCCTTCAGTATAGAATTGACCAAAATAGCATATGTGCTCAGGTACCATAAATAAACTCCACTCAAAGCAGAATAAAATCTTTTATGCAATTTCTATATGGAATTTGGATGTCGTTCTCTGATATATAAAAAAGACCTGATAATTCTCTGGCCTTGATCCCAGGTAGCTGCTTGCTGTCACACCACTGCTGGCACATTTGGCAGCTATTCTTACAGGCTTTATTTTCTTTTGGTGTGAAGAAATTAAGTGAGCAGCTCAGGAATTTTAGGCATTTATATAATTTTTTTAAGGCTCAAATTATTTTTTCAAAGGTTCTCTCACAAAATACCCAGCATGTTCTGCTGGGGTAGTTTCAACTATGGGTAGATCAGAAGTGAAACATTTTCCCTAATATCCCATTATGTAAAATCAGATTGACAAGACATTGCAAAGTAACTGTGTATTTTCAATAACCAAAAGTACTGAAGTGCTGTTAAGCCTCCTGTGCATGATGCATTTAATATGCTAAATTAAAAAAACTTGAGACTGAATTTCATACAATTGTATGTTGTTGTTAAGGGCATGGACAAATTCAGGTGAAGCCCTGGCAGGAGTGGAGGCTGGGAGCTGGGAAGCTGTCCTGGTGTGGAGAGGTTCAAGCCGACGTGAAAACACTGATTTCACTGCACTCTGCAGCTGTTACCGCCATGCTCTTGTAAACCGATTTAAGCATCTGAATTTCAGAGGAAAGAGCTGTTTCAAGTGAATACTTGTGCTGGTGAATCTGTGATTTGCATGTACAGAATTACTCAGTGAATTGGTCAAATGACTTTGTGCCCAAGTGCATGGCTGTGCTAGGGAGCACAACTGGCTTGGAACTTGTGGCACAACCAGCTGGGAATGCTGCGGCTGTGATCTGAGAAGTTTCCTGGCATAGATGCAAAATGCTATGGGCTGAGAAATGACAATCTGTTCCTGGAGTGAATAAACACATCTGCCTCCCCTGAAAGAACTGAGTGCACAGGGAGTGAAACTGTAATTTAAAAAAATTTAACACAGTGAAAGCAAGGATGAAAATATCTTCAAGGTTAATGGAGTGGCTAAATATACTCACAAGTGGTAAAGATTTGGCAGTTTTAGGAGTCTTGTTTATGGATGAATTTCCCTTCAGCCATAACCCCCAGAATCCCCTTTTCAGGGGTGCTGCCTCCAGCTGCCTGTGGGTGTCCCGCCCTCTGTCTGCCTGTGCTCTGCACATTTACAGCCCAATAGAATTGTGTACAGCAGCCAGAAATGAAACAGCTTAATAAAATTACCCTCAAAACAATCTGGTGGAACTTGGATGAACCTGGGGCAAGGTGTGGTGATCCCCCAGTATAAGGGCAGTGGTGCACAGAGGAAGACATTGCTGGGGCTCTGCTTCTTTCTGGAGCAGTGTCAGGGTGGTGGAACCACCTTAGCATCACCCTCTGCAACCTTGGGCGGGGTGTAAAAAAATCAGAAAAACCCTGCAAAAACTATTCTACATTTAAAGCACTTTAGTAACGTGTTTCCCCGATCTGTTTGTTTTTTTTTTTGTTGTAGGGCCTTTTGTTTTTTTTAGTATGAAGTCACCAACAGTCTTCAACCATTGGAGATGATGAGAATAAAGTAACAATATGTCAACACTTAGGGTAACATTTTTATGTTAAAATGTCAAAAAGCCTTCCTGAATTTTGTATAACTTTTCAGACTGATGTGGCATCACATTACACATCAGTTTCTGACAAACTGTATTTCTCAGAATGTAAATACTGTAGTGCTATTACACGGTGCGAGGGCTTGGGCCATTACTGAGGTGTTGGATTGCATTTAAA
>CM019221.1:30383056-30467832 GCA_009741485.1 Malurus cyaneus samueli
AAAAAAAAAGCAAAATGAAAAAGAAGCTTCCCAAAAAATACAGTTGCAAAAATACAATTTTTATTCCAACGCAGAATCCCGCAGCTCTGCCCCGAAGGCACATCAAGGTCCTGGTTTACACACGCCATTAGTGTCTGTGATCTCTCCCACCTTGCACAGGTGACTGTATGCAATGGGAGTTTACCTGCTCTGGATTCAGGAACAAGTCTCTCATGTCCCAAAAATGTGGGTTCTGTGGGCTGATTTGCAGTCTGATATGGTTTCTTTGCACCTCTCCTTTTTCAGTGCTGAATTTTCCCTCCCCATGTGTGCCTCTGGGCACTGCTTGTGGTTGGTGCTGTGTCATCAGTCCCTTACGCCACGTCCAACAGACCTTTCAAGAAATGTCACATGCACAGAAGGGCTCTGCAAAACCCAGGAAGTTGGAAGTGAGATGCTGCTGGGCAAAAGGCTGCAGCTAATCACTTTTTTTCTGGGATAACTGAATACAACTTTGTTAACTCAAGAGTACAGTTAGAAAAAACCCAAAACATTCTACAGCTCTTTTTCTCTGCGTCCTGTAGCTACGCCTCCTTACTATTCTCTAAATAACCTTTTTCTCTGTTCAATGTCCATAAGAGTGTTACTACTCGGAGCACAGGAGTATACAAATCTCTTAAAAAGAGCATTACAATCACAGTTCACCATTTGCTTTCAAATGCCTTAGTCTACCATGATTTCAGCAAACAGATCAAAAATGTTAATATCATCCTGGGGCTCCAGCTCTCTGCTGGGATTGGCCTGTTCCCGAGCCAGCCGTCTCTTTCTTCTGTGCACGTACACAGGGTGGCTCCTCTCTCGCCCCTCGGAAGACACGGTGCCTGCAGGGACAGCAGCTTCCAGAGCCAACTCCAAGCCTCTGTGGAATCTAGACAAACAATTCTGTAGTTACTATTTTTATAGGTTTGCTCAGGAGCTGCAAACTAGTTTGAGAAACTAATGCTTTTGGAATGTAATCAAAACATGCAATGGTTACTAATGCTTTAGCTGATCCTGAAGAAATATCAGATGTCATGAACAGAACTGGTGTAATCTTACAAACCTCTCAATCCTCCTTATGTTTTCGTCCATTTTCTGATTGGCTACATGTACCAGAAATTCAATATATTCTTCAGAGACCATCAATCTTCCCTTGTGGCTCAACGGAACTTCTAAGCAGTGAGTACCCCGCACAGCCTGAAAACACACACACAATTTACCTGGAAGAAAGTTTTTTAGTTTATGAAGTTTATTTAAATAATCTAGGGAGTACATCACAGTAAAAATCTGCTTATCCACATGATCCGTTAGGTTGTTTCCATCTAAAGCAGCAAGCTACTTCTTTGCTACAGCATGCTCTTTGACAGCTGTTAAGCACAAGTCAGGTCTTGGCTCATAAAAAAATCCAGGTTTACATAACAGTGTGACTTTGTGACATCCCTTACAGTAGCAGAGTCCTTACCATCATAATTTTTCCTCCTCTGCCGACTGTAATACCAGAGTTCCTGAACCCAGAGTCAACAGCGATGGAATGCTGCAGAAAAAATAAATGCTTAAATAGGTCTTATACACTTTCACAGCAAAAAATATTTATGGATGCATTGCAACACCACGTACAATCTCAGTTTTGCAAAAAACTTATTCAAAACTATCTACCCTGACTGATACAAAAGAAGTCATACTAGAATATTTCTAAAATATTTCAGATCAAACCCACAAATTGTGGGTGATTTTCAGAGACCCATGGTGGATCCTGACTGTTTGAATCCACTGAAGGGTGCAGAAGGGATGTAACATCTCTTTGGGCACTGAACTATTTTATCCCAACAAGCTGTAACTTCACGAACAGTCATGCTATGTCTATAGCTACACGTGCAACTCCTCAGCTCTTCAGTGTGAATGACAAAACAAGCCCAGCACAGCCCATGCTGCTCACTGCAGTCATGCTGGAAAAGCAGAAGGCGAATGCACCATTCAATTAATTGAAAATGGAGCCAAATGGCCTGGCTGGCAGCAAAATAACACATAAAATCCATCCCTTTCGGCCAGTGAGTGCAGCCCGGGCTCCTTAGTGTTTGATGGAGCAGTCTGCTTCAGCTTCAAGGCTGAATTGCAGATGAGTAGTTTTCCTTTCTAAGGAAAGTAAAACCCTCACCAAGTTTAAAGCTGTGTTTTTCCATCAGCTTACTTTACTACCCTAATTGTTAAACACATAGTACCTAAGTCCCAACACCTGGGACTGTTCCTAAGTGCAACTGCTTACTGAGCAGCCAAACTTTTACAGCAGGAATGTAAGACAACAACACTGTCACACTGTACTTGACATGGGTTTACCAGCAGCTGTGCATCCTGCAGCTCCTGACACATCACGTGAAGAACAAATGGTTCAAACTTGAACACAACATCACCAGTGGCTTTCTCTAGTGCTGTCATCTGGAAAATACACCAAAATATTTATATTACCACTGCAAGTGTGTACTGTTATTATCAAAAGAACCGCCAAAAACAACAAAAGGAGCTAGTGAGTGTTTGAAATAAGCACGTACAATGGAGCAAATGAGCCAGCAGGTTTGACCATTTGCTCTTCAGACTTCTTTACTCACAATACACAGAAACTCTGTGGATTTCCATGATTCTGTTTGCTAAACTTGGTTTGAGAAAAATTTATGGCAAGACGGACATTAAAAACTGTGCTTCATCCTTCTCTGTTTTTCCTTCATACATCCAAAGCAACTGATACTGTAAGCTCAGTGAGGGATGATGGCTGTTCTGTTTCAATCAGGTGAAATTTGAGGGTTTTTTCCTTAAACTGTGTTGTAGAATCAAAGGAATGAAGTTGCTCAAGTACATCTCTCGACTTCACAAAACTTCGCCTGGTTTAGCAGGAGCATTTCAATGATAAATATAGAAGATGTATCACCCAGTGTTCCCTTACCACATCGCCTTTGACACAAGGATCGTGCGTTACCAGCAGCCACGTGCAGTTCTTCTTTTGGATGCCGGTGCCGTCCGTGTCCTAGTGATGGACAGAAACCATTAAAATGCCTCTGCACCTTGGTGAGGCTTGATCTGATGCTGCTACAAAAGCGGCCCTTGAAAATAAAGAGCGTCACATTGAACCAAGAGCCCATTGACAGCTCGGCTGATCTGTGCCCGTCCGTGGGCTCAGTCCGGCTGAGCTCCGGCAGCAGCGGGTTGTGTTCAGAAACTGCCTGAAGAACCGGGGTATGGCCAAGGATGCACCGAGAGCATGAAGAACCGGGGTATGCACCAAGGATGCAGCGGGAGCTCCGGGACCTCAGCCCCGTGCCAGCCAAACCCCGGTAATGGGAGCGGCTCGACCCCATGTGGGCCCATCCTCATCCCCAGGAGCCCATCCCGATCCCCATCCCCATGTGGGCCCCATCCTCATCCCCAGGAGCCCATCCCAATCCCCATCCCGCCCATCCCACCGGTCCCACCGGTCCGGTCCTTCACGCACCGCCAGCAGCACTCTGCCCCATTCCCATTCCCATTCCCATTCCCATTTCCATTTCCATTCCCCTCACACACCGCACCAGCACTCTGCCCGTTCCCATTCCCCTCACACACCGTCACCAGCACTCTCCCATTCCATTTCCATTCCATTCCCCTCACACACCGTCACCAGCACTCTGCCCGTTCCCATTCCCCTCACACACCGTCACCAGCACTCTGCCCATTCCCATTCCCTCCACCCCACCTCACCAGCACCTCTGCCCTTCCCATTCCCTCACACACCGTCACCAGCACTCTGCCTTCCCATTCCCCTCACACACCGTCACCAGCACTCTGCCCATTCCATTCCTTCCCTTCCCATTCCCATTCCCCATTCCCATTCCATTCCATTCCATTCCCTTCCCGTTCCATTCCCCTCACACACCTCACCAGCACTTCTGCCGTTCCCTTCCCCTCACACACCGTCACCAGCACTCTGCCATTCCATTTCCATTCCATTCCCCTCACACACCGTCACCAGCACTCTGCCCGTTCCCGTTCCCCTCACACACCGTCAGCAGCACTCTGCCCCGTTCCCCTCACGGTTCCTCACACACCGTCAGCAGCACTCTGCCCCATTTCCCTCACGGTTCCTCACACACCGTCAGCAGCACTCTGCCCCGTTCCCCTCACGGTTCCTCACACACCGTCAGCAGCACTCTGCCCCGTTCCCCTCACGGTTCCTCACACACCGTCAGCAGCACTCTGCCCCGTTCCCCTCACGGTTCCTCACACACCGTCAGCAGCACTCTGCCCCGTTCCCCTCACGGTTCCTCACACACCGTCAGCAGCACTCTGCCGTCGCACGAGCTCGTGGTGCAGAAGCGCTCGCGCGCGTTCAGGAGCAGCGCGAGCTCCGCGGCTCGAGCGTCCAGCGCGCGCTTGCGGCTCGGGTCGGGCCGCGCGAGCCGCTGCGCCTTGCGCCTCGCGAACGCGCCATGGCGCCGGACGGCGGCCACGAGGCACAAACTACCGCGCGTGGCCGAGCCACGGGGCGGGGCAAGGAGAGCTGTGGTACCGCCCCCCCGGGTCCGGCCCCGCCCTCCGCCGCCCGCCTTCGTGCTCCGCTGCGGCGAGACCGTGCGTGCTCCGCGGGGGAGAGACCGTGCCCCGCGGCCGGGAGACTGTCCGTGCCCCGCGGGGGAGACCGTGCCCCGCCACCGGGAGACTGTCTGTGCAGAGCAGGGAGGCGGTGGGACCGCCCGTGCCCCGCGGCGGGGAGAGCGCCCGTGCCCCGCGACCGGGAGAGCCTCCGTGCCCCGCGACCGGGAGACTGTCTGTGCAGAGCAGGGAGGCGGTGGGACCGCCCGTGCCCCGCGGCGGGACAGCGGTGCTCTGCAGGGAGGCGGTGGGCGCGGGGCTCTCTCGGGGAGGACGGGACGGGACGGGACGGGAGGGCGGCAGCTCAGCGCTGCCCGTGTCGGGCTGCACAGCCAGGACGGACACAGCCAAGCCTTAGCCAGCGACAGCCCCTGCACTGCTGGAAGGGACGGGCTGACCGCGCAGAGCGGTTCCGGGGCGCGGCCTGACCGCGGGGAGGCTCAAGGGGCGCGGTCTGAGGGCCGGGGCGTGTCCGCTCCGCTCCGCTCGTGTCGGGGCTGCGGTCCCGCCGGGCCCGGCCTTGCCCGCTCCGCTTCGCTCCGTTCCGCTCCGTTCGTGTTCGTGGACACGGCCTGAGGGCCGGGGCGTGTCAGGGGCGTACCCGGCCCTGCCCGCTCCTTTCTGTTCCGTTCCGTTCCGTTCGTGTCGGGGCTGCGGTCGCCCCGGGCCCGCTCTGGCCGTTCTCAGGCGGCGGTAGCCCCGCTGGCCGCTGCGTTCGGACTGTGTTTCCATTCCCCTCGTTCTCGGGATCACGGAAGGTGCTCCGGGAGGGCCCAGAGCAGCTCGGGGCCTTCCCCTGCCCCGCTCCCTCCTCTCGGTTGTTTATCACGATCCCGCCCCTCTGCCCCGCACACCCACCCCTGTTCCGGGAGGTGTCCCAGGGCATGTCCCGGTGGCTCAGGCTCTCCGTGACCCCAACCAGCGAGCTTACTGTTCTTTTCTCCCAGATCCTCTGGGGCCATGGCAGCCGCCAGGAGTGTGATGAGAGCAGTCCGAGTGCTTGAATTTGGTGGCCCTGAGGTGCTTAAACTCCAGTCAGATGTGTTAATTCCTGTTCCAAAAGAAAACCAGGTATATGTGAGTTCTGTGAAGGGTAGTGGTGATAATGAATGTTAACAGGTGCATGCAGGACAGAATGAGAGAACTCCACATCTGGAATATATGAGTTTTAATCAACGTGTTCATACTACTTGAGACATCATACTTAACAAATGTGGACTTTTTTACTCTTTGGAGGGCAAAATATTCCACATTAAGATTTTCCTGAAATTACCTTCAGTTTGACACTAGGTTGTCTGAGAGGCTGTTTAAGAATTTAGTAAAAATGCCACAATACTATGCTGTTAATTCAAGGGCTAAATCTTTTCAATTATTGCTTAAGAAGTGTCTTTTCTTTTAGGTATTAATTAAAGTCCATGCCTGTGGGGTAAATCCTGTTGAGACATATATTCGCTCTGGGACTTATGCCAGGAAACCAGCTCTGCCCTACACTCCTGGCTCGGATGTGGCCGGGGTGATTGAAGGTGTTGGGGAACGTGTGACTGCATTCAAGGTATTTTCACATTGGCGTGTAATTCACTATTGTTTGATGTTCCTCTGGCTGATTGCCGTGCTGCTTTTCCTGGCTTTGTTGTTTACAATCGTGTAATCTGTTGAAGGAGAGAATCCCCTCCATGGACTGGTAAAAGCACAGAGTGGGATCTGTTGGTAAACCACGTGCACGTGTGGCTGGTGAATGGTGACTGTGGTGCCTTCCTCAAGTTCAGAGGTGTCAGAGGAGGCTCTGTGGTCTGTCTGCTTAAAGCAATGACACCTGGTGTACGAAAATCAGCCTTTGGAGCTATTTTTCTGGCATTGCAAAAGTAGCTTAGCTTGGATGGTTCTTGCTGGGGGTAATAATATCAGGCAAAACTGAATTTTTTACTGTAAAGTTTTTTTGGAAATGGAAATTGCTTACTTATAAAGCTCCGTAAATTTTTGCTGTTGTTATTTATTGCTAAAACTGTTCAAATACTGTGTATCTCCCATCTAGCAATTTTAACGTGGATTTCTCAGGGGGAAAGTCTTGAGATAGGAGAAGGCAAATACCAATTTGCTAATAGATATCTATGACATTTATTTAGTTTTAATTGGTTCTCCCATTCAAGTCACTAGATGCTTGGTACCAAGCAAACAAAAATTGTAGTTAAAATTAAACTGGAATTTCCTGATTTGGAATTGATGTAACAATTTTGGGAGACCTAAGAGATTTGGTTATCTAAGAGAAGAATCATCTTTATTCATATTTTCTTATCAGCAGTTTGCTGTATCTGCTATGTGTGACTTTTTGTTTCCTCTGGCAATTGATGCTCTTGGCTTGAATGAGAGATGACTTAGGGTATATTAAGAGTATATATATTTCTGCATTTAAACTAAATAATTTACAAATGTTTCTTATGTGTTTGTAAAAGCTTTTGAGGTTTTGCATTTGGAATCTGTGGAAGGAATTTTTGTCTTCAATCCAAGTTTATTAAATTTTACATTAATGAGGCAGTAGGCTTGTATGTTATACTGCAGGGCAGGTTTATAATTATGATACTTAAATTTAAATATAAGAAATTATACAATTTGTATTGCATTGATGGTATTTATCAGTATTTGTAAAAATTTCTGTGACAAATATAGCTTGTTATTTTTTATAGGAGAGCTGTTAACAATAGCCTAAACCTCTGTAAATTCATTCTTAACCATTATTAAGGAAAACATGAGGGAAATTACTGATTTCTCTCCCTCCATTGTAGAAAGGTGACAGAGTTTTCACCCTTGAAACGGTTTCTGGAGGATATGCAGAGTATGCAGTTGCTGCAGCCAACAGAGTCTTTCCTTTGCCAGACAAACTGGATTTCAGGCAGGGAGCAGCAATCGGAGTGCCCTACTTCACTGCTTACCGGGCCCTTTTCCAGAAGTAAGGCACCAAATCCATGTTTATGCACTTTCACCTTTTATATTTAAAATGCCAAAGTTCATGTTTTCACTGTCCTGTCAGATAATTGTGACCTAGAAACTTGTGACTGTGTTTTCCTGTTAAATCTTTTTTTCTTGAGAGAACACAAATGGAAAGACCTCAGGTAATAAAATGTTTGACTCCCTTTCAGTACTCACTGGTATTTTAGCTGGGGAAGAAAAACAGTTCTAATTTCCTAATTAAGCAGACAGGTACTGTGGAGCAGAACTACTGCTTTCCTGTGTCAGGTGAAGGTCCTGAACTGAGGCTTAGTACCAGGCTTACTGGCATGTTGCTTCAAATCATCAATCACAGGGTTTATTTTGCCTCCTTGTTCTTCCAAAAAGGCTTATGATATCTGCTTAGCCATAAATTGGAATGTAATTGGAACATAAATTGGAAACAATGCTGTGTGAACAGTGATATTTGATGTATGTATCTGCAAGCCCATACTCAGTCAACAAGTACTTCAGTCAGAGTGCCAATATTTGCTGTGTTCCTCTCTCAGGGGCTGTGCCAAAGCAGGGGAGATCGTGCTGGTTCATGGTGCCAGTGGTGGGGTAAGTGTTCCAAAGAGGCAAGGGATAGAGTGCTGCTCTGTGTCCTTTCATCTGCTGCTTCCTGGGTTATGAGTTAGGGTCACATTTCTACCAACAGATTAGCAGATTCGGTTTTTATTTTAGATACTCTAGGATATATTTTCTTAGAACAGACTCTGTTATTACCAATTACTTGTGCAGTTGTGAGACTGTGTGAGTGTTGGTGTGAGCTCCCCAGTCAGAGGGTCGCACACTGAACAGGTGTTTGCTGCAAGTTTGATAACTGATAGCAGAAAGCTGTAATTTTCCAATATGTACAAGTTGTTCCCAGTACTCTGAGAATACGTCTCAGGACAACTGAGCATTTCTGGGATGTTTTTACCCATGAGCCAACAGCTAACTGCACAAGGAAAGGTACTGGAATATATAAATCTGTGACTGAATACTACAGGAAATTGCACTTCTAGTTATATTGGTGTTTTCGTGACAAACTTATTTTAGATCTCTCATGCAGCATTCTAGTGTAATTTGTCTCCCACTGTACTTTCTTTCTCAGTTTCTGGTCATGCACTGAACAGCTGCTATGAACAGGCCAAGTTTCCGTAATGATTTGTTAGATGACAAAAAGATGAATTAATAACTTATTCTGAGATACTAGAATGGCATTCAGCATCATAGACTGTTTTTCTTTAGTTTTCATAACCTAAATGTGGTGCATCTGTTTTTACTAGAGTGCAAAGACACTGAAAATTTACTTCCTAAAGAAGTAGCATTAATAAAATTTGGGCCTGCAATGTATAATGCTGGTATTAATGGCAGATGATTCTGTGAAGAGAAGAATTTCCTTGGATTTGTTTCAAAAATATATGGGCCAGCTTTGACAGATACACAATATTCTGCATTGATATAGATCAAATGCTGATAGCTATTAAAAAAATCTCAAAATTTTTACCATGCCTCTCTAAATATCTTTTCCTTTTTAAAGTCTGTTTGGCTGTCTTTAAGATCCAAATTACTGGCTGAAAAAAAGTTATCAGACCAGCTTGTTAAACAGGAAAGTTCCAAGTTGCTGGTAGAACATTTAAAATTTTAAATTCTAAGACAGAGGTAAAATAATTTTCTCTTTTGTTTCTCTTTCTCCCTCAGGTGGGACTAGCAGCATGTCAGATTGCCAGAGCTTGTGGTTTGAAGGTTTTGGGTACAGCAGGAACTGAGGAGGGCATGAATGTGATCCTGAGAAACGGCGCTCACCAAGCCTTTAATCACAGAGACCCTAATTACACGGAGAGAATTAAGGTAGGCATGTATCAGGACTCGGGAATGTAGGTTGTGCTGTTCTTGACAAAATGTGAACAGTTGTTTGCAGCAGACTTTAAAGTGGATTGATATAGGAGCAATAGTGTGCTTCCTTGTTCATTTTTACACAAGGGAAAGCTTTCTCTGGCTGGAAAAACCCAAGTTTTCCTCACAGGCAGTGGCATTTAGAACTTCTTACATTCAGTAAATTCTAGTGTGGGATCACATCATCAGTTAGCCCAGCAAAATGTGCTCCAATCCAGCTTATTGGCAGTCAGCTGCAATACAAAGGCTGTATTGAAAATTTAAACAATAAGCTGTAGAATGGATACTTTCTGTAGTGTATAAAATAGATGGTGGCACCCAAGCACTAAAATAACATCCTGTGTCCTGTACAGGAGTGTACAGGGCCACGGGGAATCGATATCATCATAGAAATGCTCTCTAATGTCAACCTGGATGCTGACTTGCAGCTGCTGTCCTGTGCAGGGAGGGTGATGGTGAGTGTTTGTGTCCCTGGGTGGGGGTGATGGGGATGTTTGTGTCCCTGTGCAGGGGGTGATGGGGAGTGTTTGTGTCCCTGGATGGGGGTGATGGGGAGTGTTTGTGTCCCTGTGCAGGGGGTGATGGTGGGTGTGTGTGTCCCTGCCCGTGTTTGTGTCCCTGGGTAGGGAGGTTATTGGGGTGTTTGTGTCATTGATGTTGTGCATTCAGCATCACAGTGAACAGCTTTGACTCGACCTGTTGGACACCTCTGGACAGGTTGTGGGCTGCAGAGGACGCATTGAGATAAACCCAAGAGACACTATGAGCAAGGAGTCCAGCATTATTGGAGTGAGTCTGTTTCTTGCGTCTGAGGTAAGAAACATTTCTATTTTAAAAGTATGCTTTGTTGGCTTATTCCAGCACCTGTCTATTTTCAGTTAAAATTATTTTTAGGAATAAAAGAATAATTTCACTGTAACAAACGTGTTTGTTCAGCCCTTTGTTTTTTGATTCAATCTCAGAATATAATAAAACTTTTTCATGTTGTGGAATTTAGTTTAACACTTGCATAAATTGTCAACACTATTCTAAAAGGCAAAGACCTGGTCATAAACACTGTGTTTGTTACATACAGGAGGAGAGGCATGAATGTGCTACAGCGATTCTGGATGGCATAGAAGCTGGCTGGCTGAAACCTGTTGTGGGCTTGGAATATCCCCTGGAGAAAGTAGCCAAGGCTCACGAAGACATTATTTGTAGCAGTGGTGCCCGAGGGAAGATGGTGCTCCTTCTATAAAGGAGCACTTTTTTCCATTTATTTTGTAGCTTTGCTTACATGGTTCACTGAATGTATGTTATAAACATACTTTGATCAGGTTTGACTTGAAAAATTGCTCACTTAGATGAATTAATTAACATTTTATTTTTGTAATGAGCAGAGTTGCATTTACTATAAAGCAACTTTGATAATTTTTTTGATTTATGTGGAAATAATACATTTTCTCTGCTGGTGTAGTTTGTGGTGCAAAGGGAACAGTAGGGTTTAGTATGGTCTATGTGAAGGCAGAGTGAGGCCACCGTAGACAACACAGAATGAAGCTGCTTTTTATAAAAATTAAATAACTCGCTATAAATTATAGACACACTAAATAACTCAATTGGCTAAATTCTTTTAGCCAAAAAATTTGTACTCAAGTTTTGTCACATAATTTACTTGAAATAAAAGCTTTTACTGACAAAATAGGTTACTTTCCAGGTCAAAAGATGGGCAGAATCTGTCAAACATGAACTGCTTGGAGCAGAGGCAGTTCTGTTTGACTGTGCCTGCCTCTGAGTCTGAGGTGATGGTGTGTGTAGGGACTGTGACTCTGTGCCTGTCTCTGAGGTGATGGTGTACATAGGGACTGTGACTCTGTGCCTGTCTCTGAGGTGATGGTGTGTGTAGGGACTGTGACTCGAGCTGTGTGCTGATGATCGTGACCGAAGCAGCTGATTCTTGGATGGGTAAATGGCAGGTTGTGAGGATTTCAGTTCTCCCTGTGACATTTATTAAAGTCTCCTGGATCCCTGGCTGCATGGAGAGCCGAGACTTGCATGGCTTTGGTGGCACAGAGAGTTCCTGTGAAATTCTTGAGCTCCATCCCCTGAAGTGGGCAAGGCACAGCCTCAGCACTGGGGCTTTTGTGCAGGTGTCAATGGGAGGTCACTTTGCCATGACACTTGGTCATTTCATTGTGTCTTGTTCTTGTAAACCTTAAATCCATTGCACAACAGATGGTGTTGCCAGGAAAGACGATGGGATGTTTCTATAGTTAATGATTTCAATGTAGTGTTTCAGTGAGTGCTTTTGGAACGCTGCTTGGGGAGAGGTTGAGGCCAGCTCAGCTATGGGAAGGCAGGGACCCCTTCTGCCAGGGTGCAGTGGGGTTCTTCCTCCCTCCAGGCTGCTCCAGGGAATGGAGCTGGTTTCCCTGTTTGTTGCATTTTCCACAGGAGTAGGGGGCTTGTGTTTTTTATGTGAAGATTGAAGAGTCATTCACGTGGTGTAAGTGATAGTGTAGGCAGTGTGTCAGCTGTCTGTCCAGGTGAAAGGTGCTGACTGTTCTGTGCAGTCAGGTAGAATGCAGCCTGAGCAGTGGTGCTGTGATGGGAACCTGCTGTTCCTCTTGACAGCACTGTTAGACAAAATAAAGCATTTCTTAATATCAAAGTACTAAACAGAGGTTAAAAGTAATGGTTAATGATGGATATGATTCTGAAGATGATGTGCATATAAAAGCATACTTTTTGTCTGTACTCTTGTGTTTAAATACTAAATTGTTTTAAATTCAGTCTTGATTTAGTAAGGGTGTATACACGGCTGAGAGGCTGATAGCTTGCAGTGGCTCCTTTCTTGCTTGGTGCTGCCACTTCGTGGTGAATGATAGTTAGAGATGAAATTCAGAGCAGGTCTGTGGTCTGTCCTCATGGTGGCTGTCCCAAGGGCTGTGGTTGTGTGGGGTTTGTCACCAGAAGGTGTCAGAGCAGTTCTGTGTTACCACAGTGCAGCTGCTGTGTGCCAGGTGACAGCAGCACTGCGACTGACTCATTAAAGAATGTCATAGAACATTTATTCTGTTTATTTCCAATGTATTGTATCCATGGAAGGGATTGCTTTAATTGTGGAAGAGCAGTGTGAATAGAAGTGATGAGGTGGGACTGAGGTGTTTCTATCTGTGCAAGCCATCCTTTTGGAGAATGTGTAACTGGAGAGTCCTTGGTTCGTGCTGCCCTTTGGCAGAAGAGGATGAAGAGAATGGGAGTCACAAGTCATTGAATTTGGCAGAATAATTCTGTCAGTTTGTTGAGAAGCTTCTTCTGATTTGATTGATGGGATTTTGGAGGCAGTGGTTCCCAGTGGCAGCCTGCTTGGTGCTTCTGTGGGTGGCTACAAGGGCTTGTATTTATTTTGCATCTGCAGGAGAGATTTGGGGTTCAAAGTGAGGAGTTGTGTACAATGCAAGGGTCTGGAAACTGCTGTTCTGTGTGTTTCTGAAACAGAAAAGAGTGGATTGGTTCTGAAAAGCAGCTGTTCTTGGTTAATCTCATTGTGCCCCAAATAAATGCTGCCTACATTACCTAATCATTAAAAGTGTCACCTCCTCTCTATTGTTATTGTCCCATTTTTATTCCTGACTTCTTCCTGTGCTGCAGGATGATACAATAAGTTAATGAGACTTTAATTACAGGGTTGGGAAGATAAAATACCAAGACAATATTGATGTTCTTAGAAATTGCTCCCTTTACAGAAGACAGATGATATTGAGTGTGGGGTAATCATGCCACGGAGAACTTGAGGTTGGTGTTATCTGATATTTTGGAGCACATGCATCAGGGGGGAAGGTTGTCCCTGCTCTTCCTCACCACAGGGATCTCTGCTTGGATCAGTCACTCTGTGGCCCCTGGAAGCATTACCTGGGAGTCTGTGCTTCAACTGAGACTCACAGGAACTGCAAGAAGAAGGGAAAAACAGGAGCATGGAAGGGTGGCTGTATCTCCTTCATTTCAGTAAATCAGGTGACCATTGCTGAGCACACTTTGGCACTTCTGCCATCTGTACTGAGATGGAAATCAGGACTGATATTGGAAATGCATCCTATATTTTTATATGCATGGAAATGCATGCTATATTTTTAAGTTTGCGGGTCTGTGCTGTATATGTGAAAATGCCTTCTTCATACTTTTATTTTTCCTTTTTTTCTTTTTCCCCCTTTAATTTTTTTTCCTTTTATTTCCCCTCTTTCTTTCTTTATTATTTTATTTTTTTTTCTATTTTTCCTTTTTCCTTTCCCCTCCCCTCCCTGCCCGGCGTTGCTGCAGCAGCAGTGTTCCACAGTTCCCATGCCAACCCCACTCATCTGAGTGTTGTGGCCAGCTCTGGGCTCCTCCGTACAGGAAACACAAGGAACTTCTGAAGTGGGTGCAGCAGTGTCACGAACATGATGAGGTTCCTGAAGCCTGAATTTCTAACGGCGATAAACTGTCGGGGCTGAGCGTGGTTAGTGCAGAAAAGAGGCAGCTGAGAGGGGACCTTCTTACTAATCCACACCAAGATTTCCAAGGGTGTCAGAGAATGGTGCCAGCGACAGGATCAGGAGCAATAACCATGAGCTAAAACACAACAAGTTGCACTGCAAAATGAGGAACGTCTTTCCATGGAGGGTGCCAGAGCACTGAAAGAGCTGCCTGGGGAGGCTGTGGAGTTTCGGTCTCTGGAGACATTCCCGAGCCACGCGTGTGCCCTGCTGTGTCCCTGTCCGGGTGACCCTGCCTGGCAGGAGCTGCATTTGGACTGTCCAGAGGAGCCTTCCAAGGGAGCACTTGTGACATTCTGCCGTTCTGTGACGCCGCGGGACAGTGGGGGCGGCGGGCGGAGCGCGGCTCCCGCCCCTCTCTCCCTCTCTCCCTCCCTCCGTCTCTCCTTTCTCCCTCCGTCCTTCCCTCCCTCCCCTCGCTGTCTCCGGGAGACGCCGGGGACGCGGCGGTGCCGCTCCGGCCACTGCTGAGCCCTCGCTGCCGCCACCATGAGCGCCCCGCAGCCCGGGTGAGTCTGGGCTCGGGGGCGGGCACTGCCGGCATTTGGGGTCGAAGGGAATAGGGACGGGAATAGGGACGGGGACGGCGGGAACGGGGACGGGAATGGGAACGGGGACGGGAATGGGGACGGGAACGGGGACGGGAACGGGGACGGGAACAGGGACGGGAATGGGAACGGGGACGGGAACGGGGACGGGAACGGGGACGGGAACAGGGACGGGAATGGGAACGGGGACGGGGACGGGAATGGGACAGGGGACGGATGGGGACGGGAACAGGGACGGGAATGGAACGGGGACGGGAATAGGGACAGGAATAGATCGGGAACAGGGACGGGAATAGGGACGGGAATGGGGCCGGGGCCGGGGCACCAGCGGCGCCTCCCTGCAGCCCGCTCGGGGCTCGGGGCTGGGGGTGCCCCGTTCTGCCTCCAGAACCCCGGAACAATCCCCCGGCTGCGGGAACCAGAGCCCCGAGGTCTCCTGTCCCAGCAGGGCCTTCCTGTGCGCGGGGTGATGGAGCTGTGCGGAATAGGGGATGGAGCTGTGGGGATAGGGGATGGAGCTGTGGGGATTAGGGGATGGAGCTGTGGGGATAGGGGATGGAGCTGTGGGGATAGGGGATGGAGCTGTGGGGATAGGGGATGGAGCTGGGGGATGGGGATGGAGCTGTGGGGATAGGGGATGGAGCTGTGGGGATAGGGGATGGAGCTGTGGGGAAGGGGATGGAGCTGTGGGGATTAGGGGATGGAGCTGTGGGGATAGGGGATGGAGCTGTGGGGATTAGGGGATGGAGCTGTGGGGATTAGGGGATGGAGCTGTGGGGAATAGGGGATGGAGCTGTGGGGAACAGGGGATGGAGCTGTGGGGAATCGGGGATGGAGCTGTGGGGATTAGGGGATGGAGCTGTGGGGAATAGGGGATGGAGCTGTGCGGAATAGGGGATGGAGCTGTGCGGAATAGGGGATGGAGCTGTGCAGAATAGGGGATGGAGCTGTGCAGAATAGGGGATGGAGCTGTGTGGAACAGGGGATGGAGCTGTGGGGATAGGGGATGGAGCTGTGGGGAATAGGGGATGGAGCTGGGCGAATAGGGGATGGAGCTGTGCAGAATAGGGGATGGAGCTGTGTGGAACAGGGGATGGAGCTGTGGGGATTAGGGGATGGAGCTGTGGGGAATAGGGGATGGAGCTGTGGGGATTAGGGGATGGAGCTGTGGGGATTAGGGGATGGAGCTGGTGGGGATTAGGGGATGGAGCTGTGGGGATTAGGGGATGGAGCTGTGGGGATTAGGGGATGGAGCTGTGGGGAATAGGGATGGAGCTTGGGGAATAGGGGATGGAGCTGTGGGGAATAGGGGATGGAGCTGTGGGGATTAGGGGATGGAGCTGTGGGGAATAGGGGATGGAGCTGTGGGGATTAGGGGATGGAGCTGTGGGGAATAGGGGATGGAGCTGTGGGGATTAGGGGATGGAGCTGTGGGGAATAGGGGATGGAGCTGTGCAGAATCGGGTCCTGTCTGCCTTCAGACTGCAGGCTGGGAGCCAGAGAATCCCGGCTGCCCCGAGCTGACGTCAAACACAAACAGTGACAAACAGAGAATCTCTGCCGTCTCCATGGCAAAATGTGGCATTTCCCGGTGTAGTGGGCGATGCTCTGAGTAGGGAGGCGATGGCAGAACTCGCTCCTGGGCCACACAAGCAATCAGTAGCAGAAGAGTCCTTTGGCTCTCGGTTCCATGTCTGGTGTGTGGCTCAAATGCTTCCTCTGGGAGGGGAATGGCAGAAGGTGCCAGGCAGAGCTCAGGTGCCACGGTCCCCTGGGACTGCCAGTTCATCACTGAAGCCTTGGTGCACTCTCACATCATTTATTTGGTGATCAGTGATTTAATTGCACTGTGCAATATTAACTATAAAGATTTGCTTTACAAAACATGTAGGATGCCTGCTGTGGTTTTGTATTGATATCCTTCCAAATGAGTGAGAGTGGTCTTAAGAATTACACAGCTCTGGCTCTGAGTGTCGTGCTTTGGGCAAGCTGCCAGCTGAGAAAAAAATATAATGTTAATAAACAACAGTGTCAGTGTTCATAGCACCATAGAATTCTAAATAACCTCAATATAAAATTACTGACCAAAGAGTGTCATGTTGTCACTGTGATGCCAGAGAAACAAACATGACATTCATTCTGAGAAAAACTTCAGACCTGCTCTCGAAAGCTACAGATCAGCCAGTTTAGCTTCTGTGCCAGGAAAATTGTCTGCTATGGTAATAAAAACCCAGCATTTTTAGAGAGAAGAATGAACAGGATAAACGAGCAGAGAAAAAGGAGTCCCAGGAATACTCAGGAAAGGGATGTGATTGCTGTGACACACGGGCTGTGCAGGGTTGTGTCAGGCTGGTGGTTTCCCTTTGCTCTGTGTTTTCCTAACATGGATTCTGTCAGTTTGGCACTTCTGCCTGTTGAAGAGGTTTTAAAGGTGATGTTTTGGTATGGTTCTTTAATACTGGAGTCTTGAACAAAGCAGTTCAGACAGGAACTTGTGGTATCCTTTTGCTAATGCTGTGTGCAGATTGACCGGGACCAGTGGCTGCTTTGCTGTGGTGTCCTGGCCATCCCCAGCTCTGGCCATGCCAGCATTTGTGGCCACAGGGATTGCAGAGCCAGAGTGACTGCCCTGGGCAGCACAGCACAGACACACCCCATGGGGCTGCTGGTGTTCTTTGTAATGCTTTCATGGTTGTGGTTCAGGCCCAACACATTGCCTTATTTCCTCTGATACCCTTCTGAACTTTGAATTTAATTCAACATTTTTGAGGGCCAGCGTTTTCATAATTTAAATGAGCAAATACATGTAAAAACACATGAAAATACTGAGACTTTGGTGAAACAGAAATTGCCACATCACTGTGTTCAGTTAGGTGGGAACTGCGTTTTAACCAGTTGTATAGTCCAGGAAATCTTAGATGGAAGGAAGTGAATGAAAGGATTGAGTTTCTCCTCTGCCTCAACATGCAGTTGCCAGGTGATACCATAAACAAGTACTTAGCACAATTGGTGGAATCTGGTAATTTCAAATGCAAAATTTGGATTAAAAAAGTAACAGAGAACAGTTGCTATTGTACCAGGGTTTAACCAACAGGTGTAAAAGGGTAAGCTAGATTGTTTGTTTAAAGTGTAATTTATTGTTGGCAACTGCCTTTGAGGTTATTGAGAAACCCCACATAAAATTCCTGTAAATCCACAATCTCTTTTCTTTAAAAAAAAATTATTTTCTTTCCTTGATTATGTTTTTGTGTGTGGCCCCTCAGCCAAGGTATAGACCTATAACTGAATTATGCAGCTGAAAGGGATGTAAAAGAGGCACAGCAGCATTTAAATCTACAGCTAAAGAAAACAAACAAAATCAGTCCCTTGTGTAATTAAAGCACATCCTGTCCAGAGAGCTCCAAGTTCAACCTGAACATATTGTGCAGCATGCACCTGAGTGTGTAAACTGTACAAATGGGAAAGGATGCAGCATTGCAAATGTGTCCCAGTGTCTCTGAGCTCTTCATTTGTCCTGTTTTCCAGAGGATGAAGATACAGTTGAACTAAGATCATTTAAAAATATATCTGCTGATTATGGTTGCTTCAGTTTTTGTGTTCAAATTTCACCTCTTTGGTTCAGTTTTTGCAGCTCTGTTCGTTGGTTACTGTGATGATTGTGGTGAAGCTGTGGCTGCCCCATCCCTGGCGGTGCCCAAGGCAGGTTGGACAGAGCTCAGAGCAGTTGGGGACAGTGAAGGTGTCCCTGCCACCAGCAGAGCCTTGGCAGAGTGGCTGAGGAGCTGGGTCTGTGCAGCCAGAGCCCAGGAATGGTCCTGTCCTGCCCATGGTCAGGGTTTATCATCCCAGGAGCTGTCAGGAGGCTCCAGGGCTGTCCTGCCCATGGTCAGGGTTTATCCTCCCAGGAGCTGTCAGGAGGCTCCAGGGCTGCCCTGTCCATCCCATGGTCAGGGTTTATCCTCCCAGGAGCTGTCAGGAGGCTCCAGGGCTGTTCTGTCCCATCCCATGGTCAGGGTTTATCCTCCCAGGAGCTGTCAGGACTCTGCCAGGGCTATTCTGTCCATCCCATGCCGTGGTGGTGGCAGTGCTGTTCTACACTGAGCTCTTGGCCTTATGCACCAGTCACGTTTTTCTGAATTTCCATGAGGCTATAAGATATTGCATTTACATAATCTAATGGCCAAATGCTGGATGTGATTTACTAAGGCAGCATTTTGTGTATCAAACTATTAGGTAGCTTGGTTTAACCTAAACTGTTAAGTTTAAGTTTGTCATTTAAGGGGATTTTAAGCATCTCCATTGATTTTATTGCAGATTTCTTCCAACGTATAACAGTCTTACAGACAAACACCTGGTTGGGTATTTCAACAATGCCAGGATAAGACGACATCTTCAGAAATCAGGACTGGTGAGACTGAAAAGTTTCCCTCCATTCTACATTCAGTTCAGAATGTTTTATGCTTTTTTCCATATTTCAGTTGCTTATTGGAGTTTCCCTCTGTGAAGGGTTTCAGTTTGCAGATATACAGCATTGTAGATTCACTGAGGGTTTTTACACTGTGAAACATAAGCATCTTTGCCTTGTTTAAATAGCTTCACTGTTGTTTTTCAAAAGTATTTAATGGAAAACTGAAGGATTTGGTAAAGGTGAATATACTAAACATATTTAAAAAGCACTGCTGCACTCTGAGGCGTGATGCTCTTTCTCACAGGTGGGTACAGCCTTTAGCAGTAGGGAGGCAAGTGTTTGATCCTTCCCATCCCCTTGGGCAGTGAAGAGTGATGCTGAGCTCTGGGCTGTTAGAAATGTGGCTACTGCTCCTTGCATGTGGCTAGTGGAGCTGGTGGGTCACAGACAGTCCTGTGCTGGAAGCTGAGCTCCAGCATCGTGGCAATGAGAGCTAACCAGAGGAGAAAGCCATCTGGGAAATTGTACTGCTTCAAAGCAGACTTCATTTCATCCTCTCCTTTTCAGTAACGTTCTATTTCTGTATGGCAGATCTCAAGGAGTGGAAGGATAATACCTGAGAAAGAATACCGCCTCAATGCCATGAGGAAGGAGCACCAGGGATACGTGAGGGAGTGTTTGGCTCGTGCCATTCTCCAGAAGGTCCTGGACATGGAGGTTGGTCCTTGCTGGGATGTGGGAGCCTGCTCAGGTGCTCCCTTGCTAACAGCCAGGGCTGCCAAATTGTACTGACTGTGTTCCTTGTGCTCTCATCCTGCCCTGGAAGGCTTTTCCTGCTGGCAAAAAGATCAGTCTTTGTGCTTGACATTTCCCACATGAAACCTCCATGGGTCTCTCATTGTCAAACCACGCTGTTGTGAGAGCAGCCACTGTCCTGGCTTCCCCATTGCTTTGTGACAGCCCTCAGATTATAAAATGATATTCACAGGGCTGGTTTGCTTTTAAAAATCCTAACAAAAACAAACCAGTTTGAACACACTTTATGTATCATCCGAGTACAAAATTTGGGCATATTCCTGTGGTGTATCAAGAATGGAGTTGGTTCCTACGATCTTACCAGCTTTATCAGTGCTCAGTTGTTCCCTTGGCTGTGTGAATAAATGCAGGTGAAATGCAAATAGATTGAACCCACAGCAGCCCTCCTCCAGGTCTCGATGGGGTAGGGGACAGGGAGAAGGTGTGGGACAAACAGGACAGGAGCAAATGTTCTTGTGTGCACTGCCATCTCATAACCCATTAATGGGATCTTTCTTCTTATGTCGACAGCGTCACCATCAGCTGGAGATAAAGAGGAAACTTGAGAGTTCTGCGAGGAAAGAGAGGATGCAGAAAATCAAGGTAAGGCTTGAGCACTGCTGGTGCTGATGGGACCTGGCAGTTTTGCCTGTGGTGAGTAATGAGCCTGACCAGTGATAACTGAGCCAAGAGCTCTGTCTCTGATGCTTGTGGAGAAGCACAAGAAACAGGCAAGCAGAGGATGATCCTGCCCCGAGCTAATTTCCTTCTTCCTCTTTCCAGATGTTCAGGAGCTTCCATTTATGCATCTAACTTCTAATTCTTTCTAAATATTTTTTTTTCTGCTTTGGCAATGTTCTTCGTTGGGTAATTTAATCATGAGTTATCTGAAATGATACCTCCTTGTATTTCTGTGTAGTAATTAATGTATCTGCTGTCTGATATGTCTGCTCAATTGTTCTCCATTGTTCTCAATAACCAAAGTTATTATGTGTTTTCCTGTTCCAAGGCACCCGTGGTTTTGCATACCTACTTCACATTCCTTTTCAGTTTTCCCAGCTGAAGGCCCTCAGTCTGACTCTTTTGTACCTTAGCCATTCCAGGTTTCTCATTACAGTCGATATTTTTTTACCTTTTCTAGTTCTACTATTTCTGTTTTGAAATGGAGAACCATAACAGGATGAATAATTCAAGATACTTTCTCCTCCCAGTAATTCTAGACCCTCTCTGCTTCTGACTGCTGCTGAGCACTGAGCTCATGTGTTTGGTTGTTTGCCTCTCCACAGGATTTGGGCAGAACTGGTGTGGGTGTGATGTAAAGAGGTTTTAAGAGCCCTCATTTAGGTGTCATGTAGGTCGAACTTGATTCTGTAATTAAACTCATGGAAATCCCATGGAAGTCAATGGTTCTTCTCCCCATGCAATCACCTGGAATCATATGGGAAAAGTTATCCTCATTTTGGCAGAAACTTGCTCAGCATTTTATTTCTCCATTAGTAAGCTGAATGGTTTGATAGGCATTTGAGAAGTGTGCCTTGAGAAGGTGGCAGCTTTTGTTGAGCAGCTGGGAAACAATGTCAGATCTGTTAAATCGTAAATAATACATCTGTAAGAGAGGAGATCTTCCTGAAGGGCACTGGTCACTATGGAAATTGCAAAGGCATTGTTTGCTGGTGGAAGCAGCAATTCTGGCACCCTGTCAAGGGTCCTGGGCTTGGATAAATCTGGAACATAAAGCAGAGCTGCTTCCTTCAGTAAGACAGTGCAGACACCTGATCTGTGGGGCTGTGCTCCGTGCTGGGGGCAGGAGCCAGGCTGGAGCCAGGGGGTAATTCAATTCCCACCTCACTCAGGAATTCATCCCAGTCCCCTGTCTGAGAGGAAAGGAGAAGGATGGATGGCTGAGCAAGGGAGAGTGAGACACAGAGCTGTCATTTGCTGCCAGGCACTCATCCCAGCAGGGATGGGAGAGGAGGCTGCAGTCAGAGCAGGGAATGGCAGGTGCACTCAAATTCAAAAAGAGACCTTCAAACAAACCTAGAATCGTGAGATATACAGAAACAGGCAGATGAATTGAATCTGAGAGGTCAGCAGCTGGAAACCGCTGCAGAAAAATCAATCAGACTTTGGGACAAGTCTCACTTGTCGCTCACATTCTCCCATGATTTCCTTTCCTTCCTTCATCAGCTGTTTCATCGGGTCCAGGGGAGCTGATTATTGTCACACTTGTCCAGTTAAAGACAGGCATAACGAGACAGACATCAGTGGTTTTGGATTTAGTGCCTCAGAGACGTGAATTCCCTTTCTTTCAGATGGAGCAGTTCAGAAGATCACTGGGAGATGTTTTACCTCTGCACTCGCCACATCCACCACTCAGTCCCAGAAACCCCAATGGGCTCATTCCTTTGGTGGCTGCAGAACGAGCTGGCCGTTCACTATGGGTGAGTTCCATCCATCCCATGGACTCTCTGGAACAAGGAGAGCTGCCAGTGTGCCCATGGGCCTTAGTGCTGAGCAGTCACTGCCTGGAAAATTCTGGGTTAGAGCCTCACCCGGGCTCATTTGAGGCTGATTTCCTGTTTGTGGGCTGTGTTAAAGAGAACCTCCAGAAGCTAGTGCTGCAGGAATGGCACATCAGAACTCAGAGAAAAACACCAACCATTACTGTCTGATAAATCTGTTTCAGTCTTTCCTTTTTAGTTACCCCATGACCTCAGGTTGGTATCAGTGTGTTGAGCATTGTCAGCTGACATGGGTTACACGTGTTATAAAGTCCTGAAAATGGTGGGGGATCTTCTCTAAAACAGAGTTGAAGGGATGGAATCAGACTAGAGCACATTTCAGAGGATTGTGGTGTGGGAGCTCTGCTTTTGCTCTTTGTTAACAGTAAAGAAAGAATGTTAATACACTCTTGAAATGTAAAGGTACTACAGCCTAAAGTCAAAGGTCAAACATATTGCTCACTTTTAACTGATTCTCTATATCAATAATGACAATTGGTGCAGATTAAAGGTTCTGCATGACCTTGTGTTTGTACAGAGGGCAGCTGCACTGGGAGCTGATTGTGGTGTTGGACATTCTCCTCATCAGCACCGAGCCAAGGAGCCTGTCCCCAAGGTGGTGAGTGAACATCGCTTAAACAGTGCATTAGGGTTAACATTTTAACTGGGTGTTCTGAAGGGTATCCAAGGAAAACATGAAGTGAAAAAGTCAGAAAAAACCTGAGTATTGAGCAAAAATGGGTATGTTTTTGTTGTGCACTCATTCTCTCTGTGTCCATGTGCTGAAGTCCACAGCACACTGCTGCAGTTTCTGTGAGTTCAAAGTGTTTGCTCCAGGCTGCATGTTAAAGAGACAGTAGAAAGTCCTGTATTTATGGCTGAGAGTTGTTTTGGATGCTGCAGTTTTGGATGGACAGTTACAGGAGCCTAAAGGGGCAGACTAGAAAATGTCACACCTGGAGGTACCTGAAATCACTCATCACTTCAGATATCTTCATAAGTGCTGGTTTTTTTCTTTGTGGTGCTGCTCTGCACTAGAAGCTGTAAGCTGAGATTTTGTCACTGTTTTACTTTTCCTTCTGTAGAGTTCTTTGCGACCGAATACAGCTCCAGGAAATATCCAGCAGCCCCTTCACCTTCAGCCCCTCCATGCCTGGGCTGCAGCAGGGTCTGCACCAAAGGCTTTCAGAGACAAGTGCCATGATCTGCAGTTTGCTCGTGGGGTGAGGCTGTGTTTCATTTTGAAAGTAATACCATTTTAGGGACAGTTTTATAATATTGCTTAAGTACTGTATACTGCAGGGAACATGTCTTTCAAATGCCATTTGCTTTTATTTAAAATCTCCTTTCTCACTTTTTCTCTCAATTTTCAAGACCCTATCTTATTGGTCTAATGCCCAGTTCTTGATCACAGCAAGGAAGAAAGTGATGACTTACCTTTTATAGTATAAAATCTGCATGCAAAATTTTCTCCCCTATGTACATTTTCTGTTATGTAGAGAGGGAGGCAGACACTTGGTTAACTCCAGTAACTCGGGAATATTTTCGCTTGCAAGTCTTACAAGTTTTCATTTTCATCTATAGCTGCAAAGCAGCAAAAAGCTTATTTTTGTAATCATTCTTTCTCCTAAGTCACACTAGTGGGCTTTGAGAATGAGAGTCAGACATGGTCTTTACATATATGTAGCTCATTTCAAGTGATAATCAAACTTGTTTTCTGTTCTGGTAAAATGTAATTGGCTTTGTGATGTGCATTCCATGAGGTGGGAGGTTTTGGAGTGGCACTGTGATCTGCTACCACTGGCTGGCAGACACTGTGTAAATGCCTTCCTTCTGCTCTGCATTTGTTCTGTATTGGCGTGGTCACAATTCTTTCTGCAAGGATTTGCTGGTCCTGTTTGTGTCTAATCAAATTATGGATGATTTAATGGTTTGTTTAGTGCTCACCACTGACAAAACTGCTAGATCAGATACAAATTCTGAGATTGTGATGCAGAACTCAGATCCACAGCATGCAGCATTTGCAGAACTCGTTTTCTAGTGATGTATTGCTCTTCAGGGCCCTGCTCCCCTTCATTTCATTTTGCAAAAGGACTGAATCTCTCCTCAGATGGGGAAGCAGCACTTTGAACCAATCTTGTCTAACTGATGCTGGGTGATGTTTCTGCTGGATGGCTGGCTGCTCTGGGGTGTGTTTTCCAGCTGCAAGGGAGCAGTGGAAGCTGTGCAGGTTCTGTCTGAGATTGCACCTCTGCAGGGCTGGGTTTGCAGTCAGCCTGTGCCTATCAGGGTGACATTTTCAAATGTTGCCTTGCAAGTTAAAACCAAGGGGTTTAGCACAGAAATGTTTTAATGAACAAAATTTCAGGCCCCAAGTTAAGGAATTGCTTCAGAAGGATTCATGTTGCTAAATGCACCAAGCAGTCAGAGCACGGGCAGTTTCACATGCTCAGGAGGATCTGTTTGTGCAAAACCCGTGTCACTTGGTTGAAATGTGTTTCCAGGGGCAGAGGAGTGAGTTGAGGCTCCTGAATTCGGTGCAGTGTGTGAGTGGCACATCAGCTCAGCAGCTCCCTGCCGTGCCCCCGAGCGTGGTGCCGGTGCCACCACCCCGGCTGCAGGGAGGGGACAGGCGTGTGGCTGCAGTCAGGGGGGGACAGCCCACACGGAGACGCTTTGCTCCCATCACTGCATTCAATGAGCAAGTTCTCATCAAGGTGAGTACTCTCTGTCTACCTACAGGTGGATTATCTTCCTCATGGGTGGGTTTGCTTAATGCTGAAAGATGTGTGTGCCTAGTTTGCATCACGAAAATGTATTACTGTTAAAGTAGGTAATTGCTGTGTATGTCTGTAAACCAAAACATTTGGTGGTTTTTATCTGTTGTGGAGAAAAAAGGTGCTGAACAACAACCTATAGGAGCTGTTACTCAAAGTTCAACCTTCCACTTCAGTCAATCTGGTCTTGTCTCTGGCTACAGCTGGCACTGCAATCTCGGGGATTTGTGCAATGCCTCGAGTGTATGAACACTGCATCAATTACACTGTCTGCAGACAGTTTAACTCCTGTAAATAAAATTGTAGGAACCCAGGGCTGGGAGGGATGAGTCATTAAATCTGGTCTCTGTAATTCGAGGTTATTCAATGCAATAGGCTTTCAGTTGGAAATATTCCCCAGACCCTTTGTGCATGTTACAAATACTTCCCAATTTAATCAGCTCAGCACTTGTCATAAAAGCCTGGAGGTTTCAAGTGTGTGCTGCGTGGATGTGAACTTTGTTTTCACCCTCACTGGAGCTGGAAGCTGAAGGCATTTCTGTGCATTTTCTCTGCAGCACACTGGAGGGTTCCCCAAGTCCCCGCTGTGCAGCAACGCCGTGGTCACCATGGTCTACATTGGCAAGAGTGGGCATGTGCCTCTCAATGATTACTGGGATGACATCCAAATCTATCAGCAGCACTGTGGAGGAGAAAACCTCTGTGTCTATAAAGGAAAGCTGTTTGAAGGAGGTAAGGATAGAGTCACAGAGTTCATATGGATTCTGGCAACATATTGTTTGGCTAAAACTTTGCCATGACATCAAAATTATTTCAGCTTAGCTCAGTTAAGATACATGCATCCCGGGATGTTTATACCATCTGCCTCCACATTTAATCTGTATCTACTGTTCCATGATTGAAAGGGAGGTTACAATTACTTTTGCAATGATGGTAGAAGAAATTTAGAGAATTGATTTAACAAAATACTTATGGCTTAGGTTAATTTTCTGTAGAGATCCCTGGTTAATAGAGTAGTTGTGGCAATAAACTGTCCTTAAAAGGGGGTTATCTGAGTTGCTAAAATACATCAGTGAATAGTGATTCTTATTCCTGAAGGAAAAGTACATAGTGAGAGCCCAGCTCCCATCTCCTTTAATCTGAATGCAATTCCATCACAGCAGTAAAAGATGAATTGTGTTCTGGGAGATGGACACAGGACATGGTTTTTGTTCTGCTGTAGCAGTGAGGGGCCAGACTGACAGAGTGACACTTGTCCCAACTGTGCCACCTCAGGATTGTGGGCAGCAAGAGCCAGGGCTCTGTGTGTGTGTGTGGGGGTAGAGTTTGACAAACTGTTGAACAGAGCTGAGATCAGCAGCGCATACCCACAGAGGTGCTGCGGTGCTGCAGGTGAGACACAGCAATGGAAACAGGCTGACAATGGAGCACAAGATTGTTCTTTGAACCCTTTTTTATGTGATTGCAGATACATTCCAGTTCACCTCCAAGAGGCACCACGGTTTCCCGTTCAGCCTCACCTTCTTTGTCAACGGGATGCAAGCTGACAGGCTGAGCTGCTGCTGTGAGTACAAACAGCACCGGCACTCTCGGCTGCGAGGCAAACACAGATACTTCAGGGTGCTCAACGTGGAGGGAGCATATCCCTGCTACAGGTATGGAGATGGTACACCTTGATCACACAGACATTGTATGGAGAGTTTGAACGTGATCTTCCATCTCTCGGGCTCCACACAGCTCCTTAGAGCCTGTTGGATTCCCAGTGTCCCACGGAATGTGAGGATTGAGATGTGACCTGTCAGGGTGTCACAGGATTGAGATGTGACCTGTCAGGGTGTCACAGTGAGGATTGAGATGTGACCTGTCAGGGTGTCACATGGGAGGATTGAGATGTGACCTGTCAGGGTGTCACAGTGAGGATTGAGATGTGACCTGTCAGGGTGTCACAGTGAGGATTGAGATGTGACCTGTCAGGGTGTCACAGTGAGGATTGAGATGTGACCTGTCAGGGTGTCACAGTGAGGATTGAGATGTGACCTGTCAGGGTGTCACAGTGAGGATTGAGATGTGACCTGTCAGGGTGTCACAGTGAGGATTGAGATGTGACCTGTCAGGGTGTCACAGTGAGGATTGAGATGTGACCTGTCAGGGTGTCACAGTGAGGATGAGATGTGACCTGTCAGGGTGTCACAGATTGAGTAGTGACCTGTCAGGGTGTCACAGTGAGGATTGAGATGTGACCTGTCAGGGTGTCACAGTGAGGATTGAGATGTGACCTGTCAGGGTGTCACAGGGAGGATTGAGATGTGACCTGTCAGGGTGTCACAGGATTGAGATGTGACCTGTCAGGGTGTCACAGGATTGAGATGTGACCTGTCAGGGTGTCACAGTGAGGATTGAGATGTGACCTGTCAGGGTGTCACAGTGAGGATTGAGATGTGACCTGTCAGGCTGTCACAGGATGAGATGGTGACCTGTCAGGGTGTCACAGGATTGAGATGTGACCTGTCAGGGTGTCACAGGGAGGATTGAGATGTGACCTGTCCAGGGTGTCACAGGGATTGAGATGTGACCTGTCAGGGTGTCACAGGATTGAGATGTGACCTGTCAGGGTGTCACAGGAGGATTGAGATGTGACCTGTCAGGGTGTCACAGGAGGATTGAGATGTGACCTGTCAGGGTGTCACAGGATTGAGATGTGACCTGTCAGGGTGTCACAGGATTGAGGTGTGACCTGTCAGGGTGTCACGGGATTGAGATGTGACCTGTCAGGGTGTCACAGTGAGGATTGAGATGTGACCTGTCAGGGTGTCACAGTGAGGACTGAGATGTGACCTTCAGGGTGTCACAGGATTGAGATGTGACCTGTCAGGGTGTCACAGGATTGAGATGTGACCTGTCAGGGTGTCACAGTGAGGATTGAGATGTGACCTGTCAGGGTGTCACAGGATTGAGATGTGACCTGTCAGGGTGTCACAGTGAGGATTGAGATGTGACCTGTCAGGGTGTCACAGTGAGGATTGAGATTGTGACCTGTCAGGGTGTCACAGGGATTGAGATGTGACCTGTCAGGGTGTCACAGTGAGGATTGAGATGTGACCTGTCAGGGTGTCACAGTGAGGATTGAGATGTGACCTGTCAGGGTGTCACAGGGAGGATTGAGATGTGACCTGTCAGGGTGTCACAAGGATTGAGATGTGACCTGTCAGGGTGTCACAGGGATTGAGATGTGACCTGTCAGGGTGTCACAGGAGGATTGAGATGTGACCTGTCAGGGTGTCACAGGAGGTGAGATGTGACCTGTCAGGGTGTCACAGTGAGATTGAGATGTGACCTGTCAGGCTGTCACAGGATTGAATGTGACCTGTCAGGGTGTCACAGTGAGGATTGAGATGTGACCTGTCAGGGTGTCACAGTGAGGATTGGGATGTGACCTGTCAGGGTGTCAACGATGAGGATTGAGATGTGACCTGTCAGGGTGTCACAGGGAGGATTGAGATGTGACCTGTCAGGGTGTCACAGGATTGAGATGTGACCTGTCAGGGTGTCACAGTGAGGATTGAGATGTGACCTGTCAGGGTGCAGGGAGGATTGAGATGTGACCTGTCAGGGTGTCACAGTGAGGATTGAGATGTGACCTGTCAGGGTGTCACAGTGAGGATTGAGATGTGACCTGTCAGGGTGTCACAGGGATTGAGATGTGACCTGTCAGGGTGTCACAGTGAGGATTGAGATGTGACCTGTCAGGGTGTCACAGGATTGAGATGTGACCTGTCAGGGTGTCACAGTGAGGATTGAGATGTGACCTGTCAGGGTGTCACAGGGATTGAGATGTGACCTGTCCGGGTGTCACAGGGATTGAGATGTGACCTGTCAGGGTGTCACAGGATTGAGATGTGACCTGTCGGGTGTCACAAGGATTGAGATGTGACCTGTCAGGGTGTCACAGGATTGAGATGTGACCTGTCAGGGTGTCACAGGATTGGGATGTGACCTGTCAGGGTGTCACATGGGATTGAGATGTTGGGGACCTGTCAGGGTGTCACAGGGATTGAGATGTGACCTGTCAGGGTGTCACAGTGAGGATTGAGATGTGACCTGTCAGGGTGTCACAGGGATTGAGATGTGACCTGTCAGGGTGTCACAGTGAGGATTGAGATGTGACCTGTCAGGGTGTCACAGTGAGGATTGAGATGTGACCTGTCAGGGTGTCACAGTGAGGATTGAGATGTGACCTGTCAGGGTGTCACATCCAAGGGCACAGCCTGTTTCCTGTGTCTCTCAGTGTCCCTGTGCTGTTTGCAGGGTGGGGACAGTGTTTTGGGGGAGGAACTTTTGGCGTAAGAGATTTTTGTGAAGGAAATATGGATTCGCAGAGAGATTTGGGATTGGTTCAGGTGAAAGTTCCAGTTTCATTTGCCCCCTCTGCTTGCAGATTTGACCCCATGTGCTACACCCAGCATGGTGGCTCAGCCCTCACGGAGGGTGTATGGTGGGGTAGGGTGGCTTTTCATGTCTGCAGTGAATATTCCACCAGGATTGGGAGCTCTGGTCTCTTGTCTGGGCCTCCTGACTATAAAAGTCACTCCATCTTATACAAGAGAAGCAGTCTCAACGACTCATTCAAAATGCTTTGCTTTCCATCTGTTTGTGTTTCTTTTAGGTAGGCAAATAGAACAGAAATTGAAAATTATTCACTTTCAATCTTCTTTTCCTCCACATTTCTTAAACACAGCGGACAAATTCAGAAACCCCCAGTCTTTTGCACAAGCCCTCAGTTATCACTCTGCTGGGTGTTGCAGCAGATCTGGACCCAACACACACCTCACTCAGAGCTTGCCTGCCTTTCTCAGTGGTTCTGTCTTCACAGCTTCAATTGAATGGGCATTTGTACTCATTTTGGTGTTGTTCATATCTCAGCTGTCACCTGCAGTGTGGGCAGCATTACTCTCTTCAAGGAAAAGGTGCATCTGTGTTAGGGAAGCTCTCAGGGATTTCAGGGGGCTTCTCCTCATGAGTCATTGTGACACTGCAGAGGCAGATATAATGATTTCACTGTTAATAATGAGCTGAACTCACTGTGTCTGTTGCTCTCCATTGTTCATAGGAAGAAAAATGTGATATGTCCCAATTCATTATTTTATAGGTGCATTCTTGAGCTGGGTCTGGACAAAAAGCCATCCCCTCCCAAGAGGAAGAGGGAGTTCCAGGAGGAGAAGGTGCCTGAGAGCTCCTGGGAGTGTGCTGTGCACAGTGAGCCAAGCAGCAACAGCATTCCCTTCGAGCAGAAATCAGGGCAGGATTCACTGTCTGTCATCTTACCGGCTCAAGAGGCAAGTGAGGAAACTGTTGGTGAAACTGTGGAAACTGTGGAAACGGAAGAGGACGACAGAAAAGAAGAAATGGAAACCCAGTCTGGTCAGGAGAGTGAAGAGAGTGAGGAGGAAGACAGCAATAAAAATGGTATGGTATGGCCAGACAAGCAGGGGATGAGAAATGGGAGAGGATGGTTCTGGGCTCAATTGTGAGCCTCCAGTTGTGACTGGGACATGAGAAATGTGGTGATGTCTGTGTCTGGGCAGTGGAACAGGCTGGGCTAACATCCATTAGCCATGCAGCAGGATGGGATGGTTTGTGAGAGCCAAGAAAGTCCAAAAGGAAGGGTGGTGAGGCAATGATTCCGTTTCCCCAGAGCACCTTTGCCTGTCCCATCCCTGGAACTGTTCATTCCAAACTGGATGGGGCTTGGAGCAGCCTGCTTTAGTGGAAGGTGTTCTCCTCCATGGAAAAGGCATCGAGCTCACTCTCTGCCTCCACTTACCCCTCCTTATCATAGTCTTCTTTAGAGGCAATCGCATTTAGAGAGAGAGATTTTAATTCCCACTTCCTATTCCTATTTTTGCTTTCACAGTTCTGCGGTGTTGCTGCTGTAACCGGCTGACTTGTTAGTCCCCTCCAGATGTGTGTTTGGGATTAATAAAGCCTTTTTGCTTCAGGAGGAACTGCCCTTCTGACAATTACCAAAGGAGGCCTCATTGCAACAAACAATGCAATTGGAATCTCAATCGATTTTTAATACCGAAAAATAAATCTCCTTATTCCCTTAGTTTTCATTGTCTTGGTAATTGTTTATTTGCCTAATTGGTTCTGCATCAGGAACTCTTAATTTCTGTCCTTGGTGTTCTGTCATTTCAGTATGTTGAAAGGAAAGGAGAGCAGCAATGAAATCTGTCAAGTGAGGAATGGTGACCACAAGGGACCACAAGCTGTTGTGGCAGCAGTGACAGCTCTCCTGCACGGTGCACGTGTGTTCTGTGTGCAGGGAGGTGGTGGTGGCAGTGGAGTGTCTGCATTTAGGGGGGTCACTGTGTGACACCCCTGTGTGTTTGTGCTGCTTCTGGGATGTGCAGGGAGCCCGTGGTGGCAGTGTCTGCATTTAGGGGGGTCACTGTGTGACACCCCTGTGTGTTCTGTGCTGGGTGTGCAGGGAGCCCGTGGTGGCGGTGTTTGGATTTAGGGGGGTCACTGACACCCCTGTGTGCTGTGTGCTGGGTGTGCAGGGAGCCCGTGGTGGCAGTGTCTGCATTTAGGGGGGTCACTGTGTGACACCCCTGTGTGTTTGTGCTGCTGCCTGGATGTGCAGGGAGCCCGTGGTGGCAGTGTCTGCATTTAGGGGGGTCACTGTGTGACACCCCTGTGTGTTTGTGCTGGGTGTGCAGGGAGCCCATAGTGGCAGTGTCTGGGTTTAGGGGGGTCACTGTGTGACACCCCTGTGTGTTTGTGCTGCTGCCTGGATGTGCAGGGAGCCCGTGGTGGCAGTGTCTGCATTTAGGGGGGTCACTGTGTGACACCCCTGTGTGTTTGTGCTGCTGCCTGGATGTGCTCAGCACAGCCTTGCTGGGGGAATGTTCTTGAGTGCATCTATAAAATGTATAAAGAGGGTGTGTATCTGCAGAGCTGAGCAGAGTGCTCTGAGGGCAGGGAGATGGGCTCAGTGATCCTGGGGGCCCTTCCAGCTCTGTTATTCTGGGGTTCTGTGCTCTGTCAGATGTCACAGCTTGTCAGACAAGTGCTCGGCTGAAATCCAGGGTGTGGATGTGACAGTGGATATTCTGTGCAGGATTTGTTTGTACTGGCATTTCCCCTGAGATCTGGAGGAGCACGTTAGAGCAGTGTGATAACAGAGCACCTCTGCAGTTCCCTTTGCTGGAGTTCATGCAATTCACTGAGTTTGTAAAAGATACTTCTGTGCTATTTAACCATGTCAATGTACATTTGTTGTATTTTGCACTACAATATATTACTTTCCTCCAGCTTTCTCAAGTGCTTGTATATTTTTTCATCACAACCAGTTTTTCTCCTGTAATAAGAGATTCTTACATTTAATTTCTGAGCTTGTCCAGCTCTAAATTTTTCTAGTACTTTCTATGGCTAGTGATTTTGATTGTTTTTGTTTTGACTTGGTGCATTAATCAGTAGTTTTGCTGCATTTTGGTTGCTGTGTGAAGAACACAATGCTGCTTAGTGGTAATGTGCTCTGACAATTCCAAACTGTGGTCTTAGATTCTCTCATGGCTTTAAAAAGACTCACCCAATTCAAGGGCAAAGGGAGATTAATGAAGATAACTTCTGTCTGCTTAAAAAGAACTTAATTAGTTGTGAATTCTGTTTCCTGTCTCACAGTACAATTCTTGTGTTTTAGAATATGATGAAGATTTTGAAGCAGATGAAGAAGCTAATGAAGAGGGACAGACTGGTGATCAAACGGATGGAATGTCAGAGTCATTCTCAGATGACAAAAACCGTAATTTGGACTATGGAAAGGAGAGTGAAACCTCATCCCTGAAGGCTCTGCAGGCCTCTGGCAGCAAGAAAGATGAAAGTGATGGATATTCTGACAGGGACTCTGAGGATGATCAACAAAGTTAGTTTTGTTTATAACGAGACTGAGAGAGGCTGACCTGGGGCATGTTTAACAGTTTGTGTGTCCAGTGTGTGTGTTGAGTCTGCACAGGGAAACCTATGCCAGTCCTACTGAAATGGTCAAATTCAGCTGTTTTATCTGTTATTAATTCTACATCTGCCACTGAAATGCAGGCAGCCCCTGGCAGTGAGAGCATGAGCCTTTGCTGAGCAGTTTAGGTGCTGAGATGGAGCCAGGCAGCAGGTAGGCTGGAAGAATGTAGGCAGAACATTTTGAGAGCATTTTTGAGATTTTTCTAATATTCAATGAGTTAACAGAAAGGCACTGAGGAATTATTGCTGTGGTTGAAGTATTTTATGGAATGAAGCTCAAGAGTCTGTGCTAAATCCTCTCTGAATGATATTTAGAGGTGCATTTGGAAGTTTATTTCTGTGTGAGTGATAGAACTAATATGGTTTATTTCCATTAGCAGAAAAAAACCTCCACATTAAATGGCTTTAATTTTAGTACTTCATATGTCTAGGCAGTGTTCTTCTATTTGCACTTACTGGAATTTTGTCATGATATCCATGGTGTAACTTAGAGAATGCTGTTGGATGGTATCCTGCCCCTTTGTGAGTGCCCAGTAAATGCAGATATTCAGTGACAAACACTAAAAGTGCTCTTTGCTCTTTTCAGAGAGGAGGCCTGTGGATTCTGTCTCGTCCATCAGCACTCAGTGCAGCACTGAGGTTGAGTCTCATGCTGAAACAACGACAGACAATGGGAATGGCAGAGTGCAGTGTGATATCAAAAATACATCTGGTAGCACAGCACATTCACACTATGGAAATGAGGATGGGGAGAAGAGCTGCCTCAGACCAGAGGAAAATCAGGAGACTTCTGTACTGCAAAAGAAAGGAATAGATGAAGCAGAAAAAACAACACCAGAAGATGTAACACCGAGGGAAGATACTAGAATTTTTCATGAAAACATAATGGCCAAGCAGCATCCTAATGCTGAGGTTAATGGGGAATCCAGACAGGCTGGGTCAGGAGAAGGTAACAGGAATGAGGAGGAGGAGGAGGAATGTCTTCCAGAGCCGTGTGAAAGCAGGATGCTGAACATGGAGGATGGCAACGGGGATTCTCCTCTCAAGGAAGGAGGTGGTGAGTACAGCCCTGTGCATATTCTGCATGTCTGTGCTGCTGTGTTTGCCTTTGGACTCGTTCATGATGCAGCACGGGGAATTGCTGGAATTTCTCAAGCTGCTGGAATGCTCTGTGCTGCTGTGTTTGCCTTTGGACTCATTCATGGTGCAGCTCAGGGAATTGCTGGATTTGCTCAAGCTGCTGGAATACTCTGTGCTGCTGTGAGCTCATACACTCAGAATGTAATCCTGGCTCAGCGTTTCTCTGCTAGTGTTTCAATGTAAAGCTTTGTCCAAAAATGCATTTTAAACCATTTTAAAGCTGAGATGGCTGGATGGCTTACACTCCCCTTTTGCTCTCTGATGGTTTCTCTGTCCTGCTTCACATTTCCTTTGTGATAGGTTTTGAAGACTGCAAACCAGCCCAGGAGGAAACAGCAAAAGCAACTGGAAATGATCATCCTGTGAATTCTGCCCCTGAACCTGGTGATCTGTATGCCAGTGAGGAAGAAGAGAACGCAGCAAGTGCAGAGTGTGATGTCAGTGGAGGTAAGATCAGTCAGGGACAAGGGTTAAGTCTTACTCACTCAAGTCTTTTTACAGAAGTGTTTGCCCTTTCCATTTCCTTTGGCTGTTGTGCTTTTTTTTCTTTCCTAACTGGTAAAAAATTGGGTGATAACTAGCTGGCTTCTGTAGTCATGTATAATTAATGCTTTTTTGGCAGTTAAATGGCTCTAGGAGAAGAATCCAGACCAGGAAAAAGTGGTCTGTGAGTCAGGAAAAGAGCTGTGGAAAGCAGGAACATGGTGAGGTTCCATGTGCTTCCAGGTCGTGTGCCTCCTTGGGAAATGCCGTGGTTCCCAAGGGCAGGACTCAGCCCTGTCTCATTCCCTGATGTGATTACAGAATCCACAGCAAGCGGAGTGTTCTTCCTTTGTGTGCATATTTCACATGAGCAATTTGCTGCCTATTTCTGACTTTCTCAGTGTCTCTGTCAAGCTTACAGGTGTTGCACACACACACATGTGTGAGCTCCCAGCAGGCAGGGACAGAGGCAGAGCAGGACAGGCATGGCTGGGAGAGGTGAAAAATGCCTTTGCATCAATGTTTTTCCTTACATTTTCTATGCCAGATGCCAGAACAGTACAAAAGACATAACCAGAGCCCAGGGATGTGATGAGAGGCAGCACACAAAGTTTCTTCTGGTGCCCAGGCTGATGTCCCTCATTGCAGGGCAGAAATGGCACATTTACAGCCTGTAAAGCCTGTGACACTGGCACGGTGCTGAGTTAAACAATGTTTGATTATCTCCTAACAGCACCAGATGGAAGTTTGGCGGCAGAAGGGAGGAGAAGCCTGGATGTGCAGGAGGCAGCAGGACAAGCAGGGCGAGAAGGGCAGGGGACAGGGCAGGGACAAGCCCTGCAGCAGGACAGTGCTGCCCAGGAAGGAGGTGCTGGCAGCAGAGAGGCCCGAGGAAAAGCTGCACTGGAGGGAAATTCGCCACTGCAGGAAGACAAAGGGGCTGCGCTGGAGGAATCTGCACCTGAGGAAGAGGAACAGAGGAACACTGCGGCAGAGGAACATGCCAAAGGCAAAGGGACAGGGGACACGGTGAAGCTGGGCACAGAGGTGTCACCCGGGGAGCAGGATGTGCTGCTGCAGGGGATGGAGGGCGAGGTGGCACTGGGACAGCCAGCAGCAGCTGGGGGACAGGGACCAGCGGGGGAGGCACACAGAGCACTGGCCCAGGGCCACCACAGCGCTGGGTGCACCCCTGAGGAGGAGGAGGCTGCAGAGGAAGGCTTGGCAGGAATGGCACCAGCAGAGGAGGAGGTGGGGGAGGCAGAGCCCCAGGCAGGGGAGACCCCCGGGCAGGGAGGATCTGCAGGGAATGGTGCTCTGCTGGGTGCTGGGGCACATGGAGAGGAGCCTGAGGAGGAGGAGGATGGTGTGGCAGCGGGTGGGATCGCTGGAGCTGTTGGCCATGAGGGAGAAGAGGCTGTTGAGGAAGACATTCCTGAAGGGATGGAGGCTGTGAGGAAGCCTGGGGCTCTCTGGGAAGTACTGGGGGATGTGGAAACAGGAGAAGCAATGCCGGGAGGGGAAGGGTTTGTAAAGCCAAATGAGTTTTCCCAGCTGCAAGTGTCAGGGAAAGAGCAGATGGAGACAGGGAAAGCTGTGCCAGGAGGAGCAGCACTGGAGAGGGGTCAGGCACGGGAGGTGGATGGGAATGCTCTCCGGGGAGTGGGGAACACAGCAGAGGCTCCTGTGGAGCATGGCAAGGGTCCTGTGCTGGAAATGGCACCTGGGGCACGGGGGAATCCTGTCCCTGCAGTGTCACCACAGGCGGAGGGGACATTGGCAGCGCAGGACGAGGAGGGGGCAGCTGGGACACTTTGGGGTGGAAACCCCTCTGTGGGCAGCAAAGCAGGGACAGAGGGAGCAGGGGCAGGAAAAGCCAAAGGAGGGGTGGTGGGAGGATCTGCAGGGGTGGCTGGAGAGGGATCTGGGGGTGAAGAGGAGACCACAGACGGTTCAGAGGAGCCGGCAGCCGGGGCACAGGGGCGGCTGCTGGGCGAGGCTCTGCTGGGCGAGGCTGTGCTGGGCGAGGCTCTGCTGGGCGAGGCTCTGCTGGGCGAGGCTTGCAGGGTGAGGCTCTGCTGGGCGAGGCTCTGCTGGGCGAGGCTGTGCCGGGCGAGGCTCTGGTAGGTGAGGCTCTGCTGGGCGAGGCTGTGCAGGGTGAGGCTCTGCTGGGCGAGGCTGTGCCCGCCCCGGGGCTGTGCGTGGCACCAGAGCCCGGGCTGGTGGCCATCGCTGTGGTGGGTGGCCAGGCCGAGCCAGGAGCACTGGCCAGGGGGGTGGCACTGGCCGGGGAGCTGGCACTGGCCGGAGAGCTGGCAGTGGCCAGGGGGGTGGCACTGGCCAGGGGGTGGCAGTGTCCGGGGGTGACGGGGTGGGCATGGGGGCCGTGGCACAGGAGGGGGTGACAGGAGCGGTGCTGGGGGCACAGAGCAGTGCGGGGGTGACAGTGACAGAGGAGGTGACAGCCACGGGAACAGGGGCAGTAGGTGAACCAGGCGGGCATGGGGAAGGGGCGGGTGATAGACCCGTGGCTGAGGGGCGAGAGCTGGAGCAGGAGGCAGCTGTAGGGCACCAGGGAACGGGAGCAGTGCCAGCGGGGGCTGAGGGCCCGGGAGAGGCAGAGCATGAGTGGGGTGCAGTGCATCTCGTGTCCCCGGGGCACGGAGAAGTGTTTGGAACAACGTCCCTGGGGGAACAGGCGAGTGCAGAAACCTTCCCGAGCACCCCAACCCATGGGGATGGGACAGGGGAACCCAGGGGGACGGGATCCACAGCGGGGCAGGGACTGTGCCAGGGCACAGAGCCACAGCTGGCAGTGCCAGAGACCGGGACAGCGCGGGGCAAAGATGGGCGGCAGGAGGAGATGGAGATGGAGGAGATGCAGCAGCAGGAGATGGAGCAGGCAAGAGCAGAGGTGAAGGAGCAGCCAAGTCCCCGTGACAACACGAGAGAGAGCACGGTGGAGGATGTCTCGAAGGTGGAGGATGTCCCGAGGAAGGTGGTGGATGTCCCAAGCACGGTGGAGGATGTCCTGAGCATGGTGGAGGATGTCTCGAAGGTGGAGGATGTCTCGAAGGTGGTGGATGTCTCAAGCACAGTGGTGGATGTCCCGAGCACAGTGGAGGATGTCTCGAAGGTGGTGGATGTCCCAGGCAAGGTGCCAGATGTCTCGAGCACGGTGGTGGATGTCCTGAGCACAGTGGAGGATGTCTCGAGCATGGTGGAGGATGTCTCGAAGGTGGTGGATGTCCCGAGGAAGGTGCCAGATGTCTCGGTGAGTGCCGAGAGCACTGCTGGAGCTGTGCAGCAGAGGAAGGACAATCCCATGGGACAGAGCCCGGGTGTCCTGGGAGCTGCTGACCCGGGTGAGAGGAGCCACAGTCCCCATCAGGTGAGTGAGTCCTGCGGGGTCACCCACTGCTCCTGTCACAGACAGGGGATGCACCACCTCGTCCCATTCCTGATCCATTCCTTCAGTGTCTGCTGATGGGAGCTGGGTGAAGGGATGATAAATCTTTTTGGGTGGTGGCTTCTGTGTTCTTTCCCGTTCCCAAACCCCCATGCAAATCCCATTTCTGTGGCAGTAATTCTCACAGCCCTCCCCCCTCTCCCCCTACCCAGTGTGTCACAGCTCTGGTGGCATTGGCTGAGCCCTGGAGCCCTTGGCTTCCCTGTTAATTCTGGCCTCTCCTTGTAGCTGTCACAGCAGTACCTCAGCAGCTCCCAGTTCAGTGTGATGTTTGGTCTTTGTTTCCTAGGATGGTGCAAACCCAGACCCAGCTGTCACATCCTCAGAACAGCTCCAGGATGGGGAAGAAACTCTGCTCTGAGCTTTTTCTGCAGCTTCTCAGTGCTGTGTCCTCCTCTGGCTGTGGGTTTGTGCCACTCGGGATGTCCCTGCTCTGTTCACTCTGTGAGTACCACAAACACTCCTCCCATTTCACCAGAGCAGCTCCTCAGTGTGCAGCAGGCAGCTGGAGCCAGCCCAGGAAACAGCAGTGCTCTGGAATGATGAAGTCAGTCATCACAAGGATTGTTCCACGGCTGTCTTGCTCGTTTTTCTGAAAAACCAGAGAGGTACTGGGCTGACTGAACTTCCCCTTCTCCCCAGGCACCATTTGCCCCTGCAGGGGGACAGTTTTAACCTGGGAGCTTCCCCAGCCATGTCAGAGGAGGGGACCCTCCTGCACCACAGTGCCCAAGGGGTGTGTGGGGCTTCTCTCTTCTTGGGTATCCTGGCTTGTTGCTGGCCACACTTCAGGGCATTCTTGGCACCTTAAAATGTTGTTAAAAATTGTTAAATCATAACTATTCTAACAGGTATTTGAGCTTGGTGGGTGCAGGACACTCAGCCCCACACAGTGAGGGACTGTAACTGCATTTTTTAAGTCGGGAAATGACACAAGAGAATGAGCAGGATTTCGAATGGATTGGTGCTGTGAGGCACTTGAGATTAATACACCTGGAAATGCAAACTGAAATGTGTTAAGTGATTGCTGTGTGTTTCCTCCTAGAGACATTTCTGTACTAGAGATGGTTGCATTTGTGTGTTCAGTCTGCACACATTTGTGCTAAGGACTGTCTCAGAGGGTTGTGTTTTCTGTGTCCATATCACACCTGCACATTTGCTCAGGTCTATTAAATCCCTGTCCCAGTTTGAGCAGCTCTTTCAGTGTTTGCCATGGTTTAATTACAGCAATAATCCTGCAGTGCAGCAGGGCAGGGCCGTACCTGTCTGTGCTTTCCAGTGGATGTTGGGCTCAGTGTGAGTGCCCAAAGCTGCCCTGTGCAGTGCCCCTGTAAAGCTCAGGGCTGTGCCTGTGTGTGCCAGTGGATGTTGGGCTCAGTGTGAGTGCCCCAAGCTGCCCTGTGCAGTGCCCCTGTAAAGTTCAGGGCTGTGGCTGTTCCTGTCTGTGCTTTCCAGTGGATGTTGGGCTCAGTGTGAGTGCCCCAAAGCTGCCCTGTGCAGTGCCCCTGTAAAGCTCAGGGCTGTCCAAGCCAAGGCCACCTGCTCTGAGCTCTGCAATATAACTCAGGTCTCTTTAATTTCATCTCATTTTGTTACAAGAGCCCAAGATGGAAGTGCAGCATTGCCATGATCCAGAACAGCAGCACAGAACCAGACCCAGCCCTGGGCAGAGCAGAGGGAGGTGCAACAGCAGAATGCAGGACAGGGACATTTGTCACCAACACTGTTCAGTCAGGATGGCAGTGACACTCAGGGATGGCAGTGACACTCGGGATGGCAGTGTCAGGATGGCAGTGACACTCAGGGATGGCAGTGTCAGGATGGCAGTGACACTCGGGATGGCAGTGTCACTCAGGGATGGCAGTGTCACTCAGGGATGGCAGTGTCAGGATGGCAGTGTCAGGGATAGCAGTGTCACTCAGGGCTCGCTGGTGGCACAGGGACAGTTCTCTCTCAGCTGCTGTCCTCAAAGCTGCCGCTGCTGCCCCAGGAGTGGAACCTCATGGTGCTCAGGGGGTCTGCCACGTACCCTGTGGGGACAGAGAGGGTGACAGCACTCAGCACTCCGGGCTCTCCCTGCAGTGCCAGGAGCTGTCCCTGCTCTGGAGCTCACAGGAGCTCTGCTGGAGCTCACTCACCGTTTTTATCCACAGATGGGTACTGGAAGCTCCTCCTCATGTCCTCCAGAGCCAGGCCCTGGGCAGGGGGCTGCCCGCTGCTGGGTGGAAACAGGAGGGGACAGTTTAGGGAAGGCTCTGATGGCACAGCTCCAAAATACAACAACTCTTTCTCCAGAGTGGAGGGAAAGAACAGGACCATAGGCCATCAGCCTGAGGATGGGCCACAGCAGTGCAGTAAACAAAAATCAAAATAAGTCATGAAGTGAGACCATGGCCCCCAGGCACGCTGGCACTCATTCACCCTTCTCAGTGTAACTGCCCTCAAATACCCCAATTTGGGGCTTCACAGCTGTCTCTGGATTGCCATCCTGGAAACAATTCCAGGCATCAGTCCAGGGTTATTGAAATGTATTTTATGTGCCACTGCTAAAAGGTTCTTGCAAATACGTTGCTTGGGCAAGGAAGATTGTGGAATTATTTTCCTGTCATAGACCAAACCCACTGTCCTGACAAAATGCTGTGCATCCTTCATCCTAGACATGAGAATTGTTGTGTTTGCCCTTGAAATCAGTTCTCCCAGTATAGGGTATAATACCTCAGGTATTTACTTAATGGTACCCAATTATAGAGAACCCATGTGTGTTTCTGCCTTATAAAACATCAGAAATTCTTCTTAACCTTCTGTGGGCATGAAATGAGTGATACACAGTTTTTAGGATGCACCCAGGCAGGATCAGTCCCAGCAACGCTGACTCTCACAAACCTCTGTGATGCTGCTCCTTACATTATTGACTCCTGCCTGTGTATCTGCTGGAGAGGCTCTGCACTCTGTCTGTCTGTCCATCTGTCCCTCTCCTTCTCAGCGAGAACAGTCTCAGCAAGAACCTTCCCTGCTGTCCCCCCAAAGGCAGCCTGGACTGTGTGATGGGCAATGGCCCAGGTCTGGTGGTGCTCTCTCCTGGTCCTGCCCCGTCACCTCTCAGCATCGTGTCCTACTTGTTTCCCTCAGTGCTGATGGCTGGAGCCCTCCAGAGCCCCATACCCACCCCTGGCAGCAGAACCCCCATACCCACCCCTGGCAGCAGGCAGTCAATGCTCTGGCGTTCAGGGCGTACTCCAGCTCGAAGCGGCTGCGCAGGGCAGCGACGTGGCTGCGCCCCGGAGCCCCCCGTGCCACCAGGCAGTCTGATGAGGAGGAGGGGGACAGGGACCCGCTGCTGTTGCTGGAGGCTGGAGACATTAACTGCAGTTAAAAACACAAAAAGGAGTATCATTATGGTGTATTTACAAGTCCTTTCTCATCTCTCTCTCATAAGCTGTATCCCACTTTTCCCTGGACTTTTCCAGCAGCTCCAAGGTCACCGCTGTCCTCGGCTGCTGCCTCTGTCCCCTCTGTTTGTACACAGACCCCCATCACAGGGAGCCAAGTCCTTACCTCAATATTGCACAGACACTCCTCCAACTTTGTAACGACCTCTGAAAACTCTGGTCTCCCCTGTGGACACACAGGAAAAGCAGAGTCATCCATCAGGTGACTGGGCACAAACCTGACTGAGGTGATCTCAGTGGTTCCTTCTCTGAGAGTTTGGTTAAAAAACCAAATCTGACCATTGACATGACCCCGAAGCCCAGTGCACAAAGTGTTCACACTCATTTATTGCACATAAAGCAGCTGACAAGCCCTGCCAGCTCCAATGAAACGTGATCAGAATCCATGGGATCTGCCCTTCAGACACCACAGAACAGACTGGAACTTTAGATTGCACTCAGTAAAACAAAAACATTTACTGTACAGAGCTCAGCCCCATGCCTCACAGCAAATTCCCTGGCTCTAATCAAAGCTCACAGATCCAATTAGGCAATGAAAAGGCTTCTCAGGAGATGCTGCTGAACTTGTCACAGTTTGCTTTGGAAACAGCTGCCATCAAAAGTTTCTGGGAAACAGATGTTCAAGTACTTGATAACAGAAACAATGACATGGCACATAGGAACTAGTTTTCATCTGGGATCAGCCTTGAATGAAATTAAAGACAAATAAAAGGATACATTTTTTAATTTGGAGGCATTTCATGGCCATCCAGCAAAACCCCTACAAGTATACTCCAATTTCTTTAAACTGAGCAGACTTTGTGAAGGATTTAGACCCAGGAACACTTATTGAGCCCCAAAACTCACCATTTTCCCTTAACAAATGGTAGCAAAACACCTTTAGTAAAGCTAAATAGAGCCTAATAAAGGCCAGTAGCAAAAAACCTTTAATAACAGTAATTTTAACAAGGTCTCACTCACATCTTGTGCAAAGTTGATGGGCTGACTGAGCTGTCAATTGCTTTATAGTTCTGTCCTGAAACTCTAAAACATTGGGAGGATAAAGTGACATTTGAGTCAGGCTGATGGGTAAGAAACTATGCTGGGACTCTGGAAAGATGATTTCTCCTTATAGGGGCTGAGTGGATGTGGGAATGCTGAAAATACAGAGGGACTGCACTCATCTCAGTGCTTGCTTAATTCAACACTTTAATATGGCACCTCATTAAAAAATTCAAAATGAATGTGTGTTACATGCTGTCAACAGCAGTTCCTTATAAAAATCTGAGAGCAGCAAGGAATTTTCTACTCATTCTATAACAGCTCAAGTCATAATCAGCATTACATGATTAGTTAAGTTTTGTTGAAAGGCCAAATGTTAATTTTCTTTCCTCCTCAATTCACCATCTCTGCTGTATTTCCTGACACACCCATTCTGGGTCTGGAGGCTTTCTGCAGTGACCCTCCCCAGTGAAACTCTGATTTTGGGGGTGTCAGCCAGAGAAATGAGCCCGTTTTCCTGTTGCCAGGAGCACTCACCTCAGGACAGGCGTTCCAGCCCCTGATGAGCAGCGTGGAGATGGGTTTGGGGATGGAGTACCCGATGGGGGGGCGGATGTGGTGATAGGCCATGTCTGCTGCTGCTGCTGCTGCAAGGGACAGCAAGGGACATGTCAGAGCCCAGGGACAGATCTACCTGTCACTGAGACACATCAGAGCCCAGGGACAGCTCAGGGACAGATCAGAGCCCCAGGGACAGCTCAGGGACACATCCACCCACCCCAGGGACATGTCAGAGCTCCAGGGACACATCTACCTGTCACTGAGACACATCAGAGCCCAGGGACAGCTCAGGGACACATCAGAGCCCAGGGACAGCAAGGGACATGTCAGAGCTCCAGGGACACATCTATCTGCTACTGAGACACATCCACCCACCCCAGAGACTCATCCACCCACCACTGGGACAGCAAGGGACATGTCAGAGCCCAGGGACACATCTATCTGCTACTGGGACACATCCACCCACCCCAGAGACTCATCCACCCACCACTGGGACAGCCCAGGGACACATCAGAGCCCCAGGGACACATCTACCTGTCACTGAGCCCCAGGGACACATCTACCTGTCACTGAGACACATCAGAGCCCAGGGACAGCTCAGGGACACATCCACCCACCCCAGGGACATGTCAGAGCCCCAGGGACACATCTACCTGCTACTGAGACACATCAGAGCCCCAGGGACACATCCAGCCACCCCAGGGACACCCAGCACCCACGGGAATGCTGAGCCAGCCCACCAACAAGGGCCTAGAGTTAAAGGAGGCTTTTCCAGTCAGGCTGAGAGCAGGGGCCATGCCCATCACCACAGGACACTCTGCTCACAGTCAGACAGCAATGAGGGTCCATTGGCAGAAGGATCCAAACCCTCCCTCCTTACCCGTGCTGGCTCTGAGCCCGTCCTGCAGTGCCAGGACCGATAACAACTGCCAGACACACAGGAGAATCTCAGGAGAGCAAAATGCAGCCCTGGAGATGTGGCTCTGCTGCTGTACCACCCCTGCCCTCAGCCCCTGTTTGTGGGAGCTGTCCTGAGACAAACAAAATGTACTGAGGAATGGCAAACAAGATGTGCTGAGGAATGGCAAACAAAATGTACTGAGGAATGGCAAACAAGATGTACTGAGGAATGGCAAACAAAATGTACTGAGGAATGGCAAACAAGATGTACTGAGGAATGGCAAACAAGATGTACTGAGGAATGGCTTTGCAATCCCAACACCCACGAGAGAGATAAAAAAGCCTGCAGTCTGAGTGTCTTGTTCCTAGTCCTAGACCCAGACAGGACAGTTCTGTGCTTTTCACCAAATGCAGTATCTTAGCACTTAATAACACACTTCAGCAAGATATTGGTTAAAATTACACAGTGTAGCTATTTCTCTGGTTTAGAGAAATTGAAAGCATGAATTCATGGAGCATGTACCTGGTTTGAGGTGAGCAAATGGAATTTCCCCCGTTAGGAGCTCCCAGAGGCACAGGGCGTAGCTGAAGACATCGGCTTTGATGGTGTACCTGGTGCACTGGGTGAACACCTCGGGGGCCATCCAGCGCAGGTTCTGCACAGCAGCAAACAAAAACCACACATTGGCAGTGTTTGCTTCCTATTACAAGCACTTACTCCCTTATTTGTCTGTTTGTTTTCTTATTTCCTGCCTACATCACTCCATGAAATAACTGATAATCTGCCAGGAAATATCTTCAGCTGGCTTGCAGAATCCAGTCAGTGTGTTACTGCACATGAGCCAGGCTGGGCAGGCTTTGAACACAGCAGCACGGTGAGAATGAACAAAGAACCCCATGCTCAGGGTCTGGAGAACACCTCACATGGTCTGAGGGACATGTGCACATGTGCCACACAACAGGAATTAAATACTGCTCCACCGGTGGAAGGAGAAGCTGCACTGGACTGGTCCTGCTCTCTTGGGGTCTGGCAACACAGGACACATCTGGACTTAAAGCCATGAGGATAACAACTGTCCTGTAAATCTGTGAGCAATGGGCTACTGTGAAACAGGGGAATCAGTGCTGAGTAAATAATTCCTTGTTAGAAAAAAGAACCACCTGCCAACAGCATGTGTGTGAGTGGGGAAGTGTGGATTAAAAATGACTTTTAGTAAGGAATTGGGGCAACCTTATAAAGCATTGTTTCCTATTGCAGATGTTATATATTCCCTCATCTCTGCTATTAGAAAGAGGAAAAAATAAAACCAAGACAGAGAAACATTGAGAGAGATGAAATACTCCACCAGTCCATCTTTTCCAACAAACACATTTCCGATGCCTTCTTCTCTTAAACTGTGTTTCCCTGCATGTTTGATTTTAATGATGTGGAACAAAAGAAGAAACAAACCCCAGGCTGTTTTGTCATGTTGTCTTCATCCAGGGATTGCAGAAATCGAGATTCTGAAACACAGCAAGGAAGAGAATTACAGACACACACCTTGTTATGCAAAAGCCCTGCCTTAAGCACAGTTCCACAGGATCCTCTCAGTCAACACATGTTTAGTTTTAGAGCATTTGGGTTAATTTAGAAATGTTTCATAAAAGCTCCTTACCTCCAAAATCAGCAACCACTGCATGACCATCCTCATACAGGAGAATATTGTGACTGGGGAAGAAAAAAACCTGTAGGTAAGTGTTTGATAGTGTCTTCAAGATGGTGAAAATGTTATCGTTTTTGGGTCATAGCTGAGTGCTTGAGTGCTTCAAATCACCTCCTTGGGCACTTAAATGTTTGTAAGTGTGTCTCATGTTTATTGTTAGAAAGTGCACATTACCCTGAGAGGGCAAACCCAAAGCTTCAGAAATGACAATGTCAGCTTCCAGTCAATATCAGAGCAAAACAGCTTCTGTAATTAGTTACAGTTTGGTACCTGCAGTAAAAAATACACCCCACAGAAATAAAGCTTGGAAGGTACAGCTTAAAAATGCTGCAATTGCCTCAGTGGCACCCGAAAATTGGAAAATAGTACTCTTAACCCTGTGTTTCAGAAATACAGCAAGAAAAATCCAAGTTGACTAATCCTGAGTTTAGCAGAATCAGAAATTGTCTTCTGTTAAAGTCACACAGGAATTGCCACAGTGAGAGTGGGCATTTTCTCTTCAGGAAACCACAGAAGGAAGAACACAAGATCAGACCAAGGAGTGTGCAATAATCCTGGCTTTGGAAAGGATGTGGTTCTGGGGTCTGCCAGGTACAAGCACAGCACATCCCTTTCCCAGGGATTCAGGCCTTTCAAAGATCCCTCTGCCTTTAACATGCTGGGGGTGTGATGAAAAGGAATGGATATTTTAGGCTTTCACAAGGGATATTTCACAAAAAGAGTCACATTCTCCATCCCCATTACTGCCATCCTCCCTTTCATCTCCTCACCAAGCAGCTCTCACAAGTTTCAGACAGTCAGAGCCATCAAATGCAGGTCAGTCCCTCAAAGGCTTGCTCCAGCCACCTTCAGCTCTCAGGGCTTAAATTCAATTGATACTAAAATGGTCTTTCTTTAATAAAAGGGCTGTAATCATTGTAGCTGCCATCCCTCACCATGGTGTGAGCAGTAATAGGCTGATGCATGTCACCATTGCTGAGAGCTGTCAGAAGTGAAAAGCAAAATAAAACTCCCAATTATTCTTCAAATGGAAGGATAACCCCTTTTCCAGGGTACAGACATGAAAGATTAATTTTCTTCTCTATTCTGTCAAGACATATTGCAGGTTTATTTAATGCATTATGTGCAGTGCATTGTATTTCAGAACTCACAAAGGTGATTATGAGTTATGTGAAAATTTAAGTTAAAAAATATGAGGCTCCTGTGAAGCCTCTGGCAAAACTTAACACGGAATTTCACTCTTAGTGTTTCTTTTAAGTTGTTGTAAAGATTTTCATGTGGTAATTGTGTCTGTGGGTTGGCTGGGGCTCACGCTGCAAACACAACTCCTGCTCTCGCACTGAAGTTTCACAAGTTGAGCTCTCCCAGCAGCACACATCAATGGCACCACTGTCCCTACAGCAAATTATCTTCTGACCCTCACAAATACCATCTCTGTGAGTTCTGTGGGGCAATTACACATGCTTTCTGGCTCTCCAAAAGGATCCTGGTTTGGGTTTGCTTTGGTGGAAATCAGAGATTCAGAAAAACAGATGCAGGAAAACTCTGCTTTTCAGGGACTGCAGCCTTCAAGGACAATCACAGTCTGGCAGCCCTGACTGTAGGAGTTTATATAAAACCTCTGAGGTTATTTTCAGTTGAGTTCTAATGAGATGCTGTGGGTTACAGGAGACTGCAGTGTCCCTGTGGTTTGAGCTTTCATGTCCCCTGAATTTTAAGGTTCAAGACAGAAACAGACCTGTTCAAATCCCGATGTATGATGGGCTGGGTCAGATTGTGGAGGTACTCCATGCCTTTGGCCACATCTACAGCAATAATTAATTTAGACTGCAGATCAAGAATTCTGTGTTCCGCAAAAAAATAAAAAATTACTTGAAGTTAATAAATAGTTGCAAATTATTCTTATCTGTAGATCACAGAATCTTTAAAATTGTTTTGCATACAAAATAATGTTATATAATCTATGCAAAGTAAAACTATATATTGTAAAATAATGACAATAACTTTGTGATTACTTATCAATTTACCTAATATACACAAGAAACTGAATCAAAGCTCAACATTTTCTAATGTGTTCCCTCCTCCATTGTTTTATACTGAAATGAATATTCCATCAGCAGATTTCCTGCTCTCCCAGATTCTGCATGGCAGGCCTGTGTGCAGGATGAGGGCAGTAGAAACTGAACCAGAGCTCAACATTTTCTACTTGTTCCCTCCTCCATTGTTTTATACTGAAATGAATATTTCCATCAGCAGATTTCCTGCTCTCCCAGATTCTGCATGGCAGGGCTGTGTGCAGGATGAGGGCAGTACCTCTTCTGCTCGTGCAGCAGGGAGAAGAGTGATCCCCCCGAGATGTACTGGGTGACAATGGCAAACTGGCTGGGGTCATCCAGGCAGGCTCCCACAAACTGGATCACACAGGGGTGGTTCAGGCGGCACAGGATGGAAACCTCCCTGCAGAACATGTCCACGTCCGATTTGGAACAGTAGGTGTTGGCTCGATAACTGACAATCAACGTGGAAAAAATACAAAAGTGTCATAAAATATGGGCTTTTAAAAGACTTCAGTCCAGGTCATTGAGCGAACGGGATGGAAAAGCCTGACAAACTCACCGTTTGATTGCCACTATTTTATTTCTACATCGGCCCTTATAGACTTTCCCAAAAGACCCTAAAAATGGTTTAAAAAAATCAGCACAAATCAGTTTGCCATGAGCATCAGACATTTGAGGTGGATGCAGTTTGATTGGTGGTACCTGAGCCGATGATCTCGTGGAACTCGATCTCCGAGAGCTGCAGGTGGAAGTGCGATGGCAAAGCCGCGCGGAGGAGCAGCACATCAGCCTTTTCTGCAAGAGAAACACCACATCAGCCTTTTCTGCAAGAGAAACACTCACCCCGTGTGGGAAACAGGGGAGCACCAAGAATAAAAGCACTGCACCTCAGACCCTTGCAGTGGGAAAGCTGATTTTCCCTGTAAATTGAGTGCTGATCCTGCTCCCTCCCCAATAAACCCCACTGATGACAGATCCTGCAGCACCACTGCTCCCTTGGGCGTTCCTTTAGCACAGCAGCCACCAGCCTGTCCACATTCCCAAACTCATGGCATGGCAGCACAAAATTCCTCACATGCAGAATGAATTCCTTATTTCTGTGCAGCCAGTGCTCATTGCTGCTGCTGGGGATGCTATTCCAGAACTGAACAGCTCTTGGTGACATCAGCAATCTAAACTTTGCAATTAAATTTAGCTGACAAACATCTCTATCTGATCCTTTTGTTTATTACTATAAAGTTTATCAGGATATTTCTAAATGGAGCATTTTGATGCTTCCATGTAAAGGATGTAAGGTTTTGCTTATACCCAAAGTGAAAATTTAAAGTAGAAAACTGAAAGTACCACATAAAAAATAGAGGAAATATGTTAAAATACAAATATTTACCTGCATGTTTTAATTGTATTTGTTTCAGAGTAATACAATTTTTTTACAGAATTTTTCTTGTAAGGGTAATCCAGGCATTTTACTGTGTGTTTTAATATATTTATAAGCATTCATGGATAAGTGGGTATTTCATTAGTGCTATTTCACATCACAGGCTTCTCTCAAAGAAATAAAAAGAAATTTTTTTAAAAGTAAGTGTAAAAAAAAGGAAATACAAGAATTGTCATTATGTTGAGTAATAGAACTAAGTAGATTGTTTCCTAAAACTATCCCAGGGAAATGGAACAATGAGCAATAGAAATTCCAGGAATAATGAATCCTGTGTAGGATGTTCAGGCTGACAAACACATTGGATAAAAAGACCACAAGAGTTCAAGTTTTCCCTGTCAATGCAAATACCTTTTGTCATGCTTTTAATCTTCCCCAGAGGGGATGGCACTGACACGTAGGAACCGTCTGAAATAAAGAACAGTGACATTTATGGAGATCAACGACAGCATAAGTGATAGTGCTGATAAACCAATGGGTCAACAACAGCTGAAAGAATGGAAAATAAAGGGTGAGAATTCAGATAAACACAAACAGAGCTGATGGGAGCTGTTTGGTGTGGGTACCATTGATGCTCTTCACCATTGCAGCACAGATCAGGTGTTGTATCTCTGCAGGGCTCTGTGGATGGCTGTACCCCTGCACTGTGCTGTTTGCTCACAGTGTTATGGGAGCCAACACAGCCTTTCCATCCACTCCATGGTGGAAAGGAACTCTCAGGATTCCCAAACTGCACGGGGAACACTGCACTGCTTAGCTCATCGGTGACACTTGTTCATAGCAGAAATTTCATCCCTTTTTTCTGCTCAAGTCCTTTTAGAAATCAAGCATTATTAAATATTTCTCTGTGTGCTGATTGCTTGCCAAAACAATTTCTGTTACACCTGTAAGATCAGTCCCCTAAAGATTTACCCACACTTGAGCTACACCACCCCTAACCTGGAGCAGGCAAATGATTGAGGGAGCAGGCTGATGCTGCTGCTGGCTGGGGGTTCCTCCTGTTTGCACACCTGGAGCATGACCTGGGCAAGCTGCAGTGTACACCATCCTCATCCTCATCATCCTCACCATCATCCTCATCCTCATCATCCTCATCCCCATCCTCATGAACCTCATCCTATCCTCATCCTCACCCCCATCCCCATCCTCATCCCCATCATCCTCACCTCATCCTCATCCCCATCCCCATCATCCTCATCCCCATCTTCATCCTCACCATCCTCATCCCCATCCCCATCATCCTCATCCCCATCCTCATCATCCTCATCCTCTCGCAGGCAGTGCTCCAACACTGGCCACTGGTTTTGTTTAATGTAACTCACTTCCTGCCTCTTGTCATTTAGTCACCAATAGAAATGAGTATTTTCATAGCAAAATGGGCAATTAATTCTTCCAATGGGTGCATTTAACATCCAGAGATATTGAAAAGTATTGAAAAACAAAATGTCAACAATCAAAGAAACACCAGGACTGAACAGCACAAAGGGAACAGCTATGGAAGGCTGTTCAGGACATGGAGAGGTGTGAGCAGCGATTGACAGGGACTGATCTTCGGCTCACAGCTTTGGGCTCCTCCTTCTATGAGTAAAACACACTGACAACTTTAATTTAAATAACAGAACAGTAAATTAAATGTACCCAGAAAGTGGTGAGCCCCATGACAATGATTTTCCTTGTGCCAGACAGAACTGACCCAAAGCTCTCTGACACGGGTGGAGCATTTCCAGAGATTTCAGCACTCTTTGGATCAGCCCTTTGGCTCGAGAGTAAAAGGATTGCTCAGCCCATACCTCCTCCAGGCTGGGAGTATTCATTGCAGGGGGATTCATCCTGGGGTCTCTTGTAATGCTTCAGGAGGGTCACAATGGCATCATGACCTGGGTGAGAAACAGGAAATACAAGGATTATCAGGTAACTCAAAAGACTTCTTATTTTGTTGTTTTTTTTTTGTTGTTTTTTAATTTATTTTTCTAACAAATGGGAAAGGCTGGAGTTTATAACCCTTTGTGCCATTCCCAGTGAGCAGATGGTGACAGCACTCACTGTCTGCAGGCATTATGGGTTATTTTGCAGAGTTCTCTCCTTCCACGCTGCCCTTTCCTTCCTGCACTCCTGTGGATTTTGTAGCAGAAACTGGAAAATTGAAATACCTTTCTCATAGGCCCACATCAAACAGGTTTGCTCATCCTTTTCTCCACTGGACCTGCTGGGATCACACGCTACGAGATTCATATCAGCTCCATTATCCAGCAAGAACTGCACCAGGCGAATGTGGCCGTGGTAGCAAGCGCAGTGCAGACCTGGAATATCAGAGAAATGTGGGAACACAACCCTCAGAACATGGGAATATGAACTGCAATCCTGGAACATCAGAGAAATGTGGAGCACAACCCTCAGAACATGGCAATATGACTGCAGTGCAACCCTGGAACATCAGAGAAATGTGGGAGCATAACCCTCAGAACATGGAAATATGAACTGCAATCCTGGAACATCAGAGAGGTGTGAAGCACAGCTCTCAGAACATGGAAATATGAACTGCAATCCTGGAACATCAGAGAGGTGTGGAGTACAACCCTCAGAACATGGAAATATGACTGCAATCCTGGAACATCAGAGAAATGTGGGAGCACAGCTCTCAGAACATGGAAATGTGACTGCAATCCTGGAACATCAGAGAGGTGTGGGAGCACAGCTCTCAGAACATGGCACTATGGCTGCAGCAACAACTGCAAACTGATCTCCTTGATAAACAAATATTGTCAAAGAAACACAAGAGCCAAGAGGTGCAAATGAAACAGAAAGGTGGCAAGAACCAATCCATTGCCTGTGCACAATGTGCCACCATTTACTCTGCCACCAGAAAAACACCTTGAGCGACTCTGTGTGTGAGAAAAAGCAAATGGAAACAGAGGCAGCTATTTGCACAGGAGGCAGGAAGGGCTGCAGCCCCTCAGACACTGCAGCCCAGCAGCCAATCTCCTCACCTAATAATTTCTAACACTATTTAGAAGCCTCACCATAGGAGGAACAGTTTATACCAGGTTTTGTTGCTCATAACCCAAACAAGCCTGATGCATCCTCACTGAAGTCTTATCACTTCTATACCTCTGTAAAAATATTTCAATGAAGCTGGGCTCTGCCTGAAAGGTACTGGAATTAGCCTGGGTAAATCCTGATGGTGTTTCACTGCCCAGCATTCTGGTGCTGGTACACACCCTCACACACAATAATTACAGTGATGTTACCTGTGTGCCCATCTCTTCCCTGGTGATTGATGCTTACAACATTCTGGTCAAGCAGAAACTTTACAAGTTCTATGTTCTTTCCATAGGTGCAAGCACTGCAGAAGTAAAGGGAGAGGTGAGGGCTATAGTCCATAAGAGAAGTATTTTGGGTGGCCAAAAATTTACAAAGAATTCCATAGAGATAAAAATGCAGTAATAAGGGATCTTTAGAAACGTGCAAGTGCGTGATTAATCCACCAAAGATATTAATCAGTATTATTTCAGAAACATTCTAATTATTGGTGAATCCCCTAATTGTGCAAACAGTCTGTGTTGCAAAGTGCCTCTTAAATAGCCCTTTAAAAACTTCCAGCACCCCAACCAAACCCTGTTCTGCCCCTGGTGTCTCACTCAGAGTCCCTGGCTCCATGCAGATGGAACAAGCTCAGGGCTCAGCTCCCAGGCTGGACAAGGAGAGGAACCATTGCCCATACAGCTATTGGGAAACCTCATTTTCTCACCTTCCTTTATTTCACTTCTTCTCTTTGTCTCTCTCTTTCTTTCCTCATTCAGTGCCTGATTATGGCTCTTTCTTCATGCCCTGTCACACATCCCACGACACAACCTGACCCTCCTGTTGAGCCCCGTGCTTGCCCTGTCCCTCACCTGGCTCCGGGGTGACATTTGTGATTTTGGGTGTTGTGTGTGTGAGTGGAGCTCTATTGACAACGGAACACCTCACCTGTGAAAAGCTGTCTCACTGAATATATTTTCTTTAGCCAGACTTTCTGTTCCTGAGAGCTGAATGATGTCCTTGACAACTTCAACCTTTCCGTTGTAACAGGCCCTGAGGAGGAAAGCAGCACAGAATTGTCAAAGCAGCATTCCCATGACCCAAACTGTCCCAGTGTCCCCAACACTCACAGGTGCAGAGGTGTGTGGCCATTCCCATGACCCAAACTGTCCCAGTTCCAAACTGTCCCAGTGTCCCCAGCACTCACAGGTGGAGAGGTGTGTGGCCATTCCCATGAACCCAAACTGTCCCAGTGTCCCCAACACTCACAGGTGGAGAGGTGTGTGGCCATTCCCAAACTGTCCCAGTGTCCCCAGCACTCACAGGTGGAGGGGTGTGTCCCCGTAGATGTTCACCACGTGGGGCTGCACTTCAAACCTGCTCTGCAGCAAGAACTTGACAATCTCCTGGTGCCCAAACCGAGAGCAGAAGTGCAGAGGAACATGATCTTCATTGTCCTGAGCGTTCACTGCCCGTGCACCCAGAAACAGACACAGAAATCATTCTGTAGAAATCATTCTCAGCACTGAGATGTGACAATGGCAGAAAATAACAGTGAAACCATCACTGTAAATGAAAGGATGGAAAAAGGACAGGGCAAGAAAGTGCTTGAAAGGGTTTATGGGATTTCTGAAAATAGTTTACTTAGTCCTTTCCCTGCGTGTTTATGCTAAAGGAAATGATGGGATTGGCAAATGGAGAATGGCCCCAGTTCCAACCCTGGGTTTATACACAGCCCATTGGAAAACATGAACATGTGTGATGACAAACATGAGCAGCACATTCCTTTACCTGCTTTTCTTACAGTTTGTGGTTGGGCTGGAGGAGGACTTTGGCCATTGTTAGGCTGCAAATATTCTTTATTTCAGTAGATTCTGACCTTTTCAGCCTGTTCCAGTGTCGCTGACTTGTGAGTCACATTATGTTAAAAGAAACAGTTCAAGTTTGTGACCCCAATTACCAGTCTGCACTGAACTGTGCCAAATTTATTCAGGTTCTTTCCTCAATTCTTTTCATTCCTGGGCACTAAAGACTTGATCCTCCATTGTTGTATTTATAGCAGGTTTCAAAGCGTGCTACTTTGAGAGCAAAAGGCTTCCTGATTCCAGTGTCCCTTTTTTTTTTTTTTTTTCCCCGTGGTGAAGATTCTGAGTTTAAAGAAAAGGACCTGGAATGGTGCTCCAGATTCTTTCCTTTTGGACTGAGCTCTCTAACTGAGCACAAACCTCCCACTGCCTGGTTATGAGGACAGAACATCTCTTTTTGCTCCCTTTATTGCAATTCTATCAGCTCAGGGCACACACACTGAGGCTGAAACATCCTGAGCTGGTCACTGAAAACAGAACACACAGACCTGCCCGTGCTGCTTTCCTCCTGATTTCTGATTGTGTGAGGAGATGTGTGATTGCAGCAGGACTCACAGGGAACAGGGTAAATTCATTTATTACAGAGCACTACATTGCCAAGTAATGCACCCTTCCTTTCCCAAAACCATTTCTGTCTCTTACTCTGAGGATAAGAAAATGATTTCTAAATAATTGGAACATTGCTCAGTATTTCACAGAACCATAGAATGGCCTAGGTTGGAAGGAACCTTGATCTTTGAGAATCTCTGCATTAATAATCACAATATGCATAAAATGTGACCTCCAAGTTCTAACACTGATAACTCAGAGTTCTGACATTGATAACTCAGAGTTCTGACATTGATAACTCAGAGTTCTGACATTGATAACTCAGAGTTCTGACATTGATAACTCAGAGTTCTGACATTGATACTCAGAGTTCTGACATTGGATAACTCAGAGTTCTGACATTGATACTCAGAGTTCTGACATTGGTAACTCAGAGTTCTGACATTGATACTCAGAGTTCTGACATTGATAACTCAGAGTTCTGACATTGATACTCAGAGTTCTGACATTGGTAACTCAGAGTTCTGACATTGATAACTCAGAGTTCTGACATTGGTAACTCAGAGTTCGACATTGATACTCAGAGTTCTGACATTGGTAACTCAGAGTTCTGACATTGATACTCAGAGTTCTGACATTGGTAACTCAGAGTTCTGACATTGATAACTCAGAGTTCCGACATTGATAACTCAGAGTTCTGACATTGATAACTCAGAGTTCTGACATTGATCACTCAGAGTTCTGACATTGGTAACTCAGAGTTCTGACATTGATAACTCAGAGTTCTGACATTGATAACTCAGAGTTCTGACATTGATAACTCAGAGTTCTGACATTGATAACTCAGAGTTTTGACATTGATAACTGATACACATTGCTATGTTTTTGTGGGATGTGTCCCCCCTGTGACACAGGTGACACAGGTGACACAGGTGACACAGCAGTGAAGGGTAAGGCTGGACTGTGGCACATTTTGTGCCTTCAGCTTTACTGAAACAGCAAAAGGAAACAGAGAGGAATAAGAATCCAGCTGCACGCTGACATTAGTACAGGAGAAAATATTGAGAATTGTGACACATAGAGAATATAGAGCAACAAAGTGCAGTGTCACATCTCAACTGACATCACTGTGAGGCCACAGGGCACAGAATGCACCAACAACACCCAAAGTGTGCTGAGAGATCTGTCCTGACCATCACATCCTCACACAGACACTTCCTCTGAGAGAAAATGTCCAACAGTGAAGAGTCAGAGCCTTGTGGAGCATAATAAATCATGTGCTAAAGAGATCCACTGTTCTGTGGAATTTTAACTTCCATAGGAATCATTTTTAATAACTTGCTTCATAATTTTGAGTTAAAACCCTTCTCCTGTACCTCATTCACTCGTTCCCTGTGCATCTGAGGTGTTTTGACTACAGATCCCAAAATGGCCCCATTTTCTCTGCCTGGAGGAATGTCTACATAGTGAGCGACCTCTGTATTAATCACAATTTTGTTTTCTGCTTCTGTTTTTCACCTTTAGCTTATGACTCTAAATGGAGTAAATGTGAGATGACAAGTGAACACACCTGAGGAGAACAATGCAGCTGCTGTTATTGTTTCAGTTGTCCAAAGACAACACACACACACATATGAAAAGAGTGTGTGTTGGACAGCTAAGACTGTCTATAAAACAAATGTTAAAGGTGACTTTTAAATGTCTTTTCTTACCATCAGCTTTGCTTCCCTCTTCCATCAAAAGCTTTGTGATGTTGAGGAAGCCTTTGGCAGCAGCCAAATGGAGAGGTCTGTCCCCAACTTCACCACTCGCGTTCACATCGGCTCCAAACTTCAGTAAGAGATGGGTCACCTAATTATTTAATTAGTACTGATTAAAATACCACATGAAAATAAACCTTTGAGAAAAGCAGATACAATATTGCATTGGGTAATACTGTATGTGAGCATCTCTGTATAGTTAAAACTGGGAGAAGAGACTCAACAGAAAATGAATTTTTAAGTTACACGTCTATAAAAATACTAAAATTCTCAAAAGCAAGCACATGTTCATTCTCAGAAATGCTGTCCATGGTGGATGGACAGCAGGCATGTTTGTTTGAATGACCAGTCAGGATAATAAAACAAACACCCTCCAGGTCCCCACAAGCCCGAGCTGTGGCTGCTCCCTGAGCAATCTGAACCCAGAGCCCCAGGGAGCCTTCACCTCATCTCACAGACTGGGACCGCTCTGAAATGCCTCTGGGAAATGAGGAGAGCAATCTCTCAGCCCACAGGGGCAGTTTGTCCTGGATGATTGTGCACAGACAGAAAGCAGCACTGGGGACACATCCCCGGCTCACTGAGCTCTGCTCTGGCCCCATGCAGCTCAGAGCATTCCGTGTTCAAAACCTTTCCTTGGACAGCTCCCAGTGTGTGCCACTGCAGGGGAAAGGGAATCACCCAGAGATCATCCTTTGCAGCTCAGAACACCCACAACACGAGGCTTTTAACCATTGGAGAGACAGGGAATGCTTGCACGGAATGAGCCAAACAGGCCCATTGTCACAGCTCACATAAACCCAGCTCAGGGCTAAGGACTGGGCTCTGGATTAGCCACAATACACAGAACAAAGAGAGTCCAGGGGTCAGTGCAGCGTTGCCACAGCTCCAGACTGTGTTTCAGTCAGTCCATGCTCTGTGTGATGGAGGGAGCTCAGCTAAACTCATCCTGTGCACAGCAGCTCAGGGGAAACTCTGCTCTCTCAATGATCATTTTTCCCACTAATGGAAAAGTTTGGGGATTCCAAGGAAAGCCAACAGAATTGCTAATAAATTATTACTGGAAAGGGACATTCACTTCTTCAGAGGGTTCAGAAAGCACATTCACATTCCCCATGCAATGTCTGGCACGGGATGAATGAAGAGCAGATGAAAAGTGCCTCTGGGCCCAAGGCAGCTCATCAAAGGCTGCTAAAGAACCTTTGTGTGACAGAATCACAGCAGCTCTAGGGTTGGGAGAGACCTTAGAGATCTCTGAGTGCAGCCTATGGAGGGGTCAAGAGGTCTCAAAGGAAAACATCAGCTTTCTCTGGGGTCTAGTACAGAGGACAGAAATATAGAAATTTCCTGTTGATATTCACTCAGGGCAGCCAGAAATGTGTACAGAGTGTAAATAAATTCAGTGTATGAGGCCTCTGTATGGAAGGATGCTCTGGAATGTAAAGCAGAATCATCCAACACTAAACCCACAGTGCCTGGATTCCCTCCCAGGGTCAGAACTGCCCTCAGTTACCTGCTCGTGGCCATAATAGGCAGCAATGTGCAGAGGGGTGAAGAACACTGCATCCTGCACGTTCACAAAGGCCCCGTGCTGCAGGAGAATGTCCACAGCCTGCAAGGAAACAGCAGCACCTTACAGTTACAAACATTATACATATAAACATAAAATATGTGCTCAGCGGGTAAAACAGGACTTTGAAACCTCCACTTTGAATGCCTCCAGTTTAAAAAAAGTCAAGCAGCCCCAACAAACAAATGATGAAGGTGCAGAGCTGTGTCCAGCATGTAAACGTGATTCACTCACAGTGCTTTAGCTGAACACTGAATGTCACTGACTCTATATAAACATGAAATCAGTGTGCCACTAAAAGAAATGATTTATGAAGTAAGAGGCATGGAAATGGCTTGGCCTGGAGGCAGCACTGCAGGGCCAGGTCTGATCCTGCCAAGGGCTCTGCATTGTCCCTGTCACGGTCCCAGTGCTGCACCATTGCACTGCCATGGTCCCAGTGCTGCACCATTGCACTGCCATGGTCTCAGTGCTGCACCATTGCACTGCCATGGTCTCATCTGCACCATTGTCCCTGCCATGGTCTCAGTGCTGCACCATTGCACTGCCATGGTCTCAGTGCTGCACCATTGCACTGCCATGGTCTCAGTGCTGCACATTGCACTGTGCTCTCCTCTCCCCTTACACAGTCAGAATTTCCCTTGCTAAATGTCACACATGTTGACATCCTGAGCTGAGTGAGGTGGATCCATCTCTGATGATGAACACAAAACCAGATGGGTTTTGACACATTTTCCAGGCTGCAGCCATGGCAGATGTGCTCGCTGCTTTGTGATGTACCAATAAATAGAATTTTGTGCACTGTGCTAAGCAAACTCCACTCAAGTGTAAATGATGAGAGGGGTACAGAGACAGGTGTGATAGTATCTCAGACAAGATATCTTTCTAGGTAAGAAAAAAAGAGTCCTAGAAAGCACTGAAAGCTGCCATAGGCATCACAAGTAGGAGGGGATGCTGGAGGGATTTGCAAGGAGAGAAATACTTTGGAAACTAAGGAGAAAAAAAAATCCTCAGGAGACAAAGTGTGAGTGAAGGTGCAGTTTGTGACCCAGGAGACATTCCCGAGCTGCAGAGGAAAAAGCTGCATGGGCTGGGCAAAGGCAGCTGGAGAAACCTGGAGGGGTTCACAATGGCACAGCCTGGAGAGCAAGGGGAAACAATGCTTCCCTTTCCTTGTACAGCCAAATCCAGCTGCACTTGACCAGTTCAGAGTGCTGTTTTTTGAAAGGCACCAACACGAACTAGAATGAGCTGCCAGTATCAGCACTGACCTCTTTGAGTCCATACCAAAGGCCCCATACCTGGTGGTGGCCGGCGATGGAGGCGACGTGCAGAGCGGTCAGGGCTCCGTACCCGACCTGCTGGATGTCAGCCCCTCCGTGCAGCAGAGCTGTCAGCAGCTCCTCATTGTTCTGAAAAGCAGGGATTGACCCCTCACTGCAGGGACACAGCTCAGCTGGGGGAACAGGAGCAGCCTCAGCCCACCCAGAGGTGATGGAGAGGGACCCGCTGAGCTCCAGGGCTCGGGGAGAAAGGAGAGGCTGAGGGGGAAGGTTTGTCCCAGCACCAGACATCACTCTTCTGCTATACTAAAGCCTGTATCTTATAAAATGTTATGGTGGCACTGGACAGTTCCTCTACCTTGAGTAGCATTGGATGTCTCCATCAGTAATGCCAAAGCAATGTCCCACCCCATGGATGACACTGCAAAAGCACAGAACCGATTCCTGTGCATTTTCCTATGCACTGCAAATGTGAAATTTATATTTTCATGACAAATAATAACTAGAGAGGTCATCTAGGCGGTTCAGACAAACCAGTTGCTGAGTTCTGATCTCCTGTCATCAATTCCATTTAAAATCATTTACCTTATAAGCTGCCATGTGAAGGGCTGTAAATCCATTTCTCGTCAGCCTGGACGGGCGCAGCCCTTTCAGCATCAGAGTTCTGATGTGGGATTTGTTGCCTTTAGGGACAGAAGTGGGAAAAAAATCAGTTACAGAAAAGAACATGCAGATGAGCCAAGAAGCTCCTATGTGAGTTTGAAAGCAGAGAAATGGGCAGCTCGACTGCTGATATGAGGTGAGTAATAAAATCTATCTTTTGAAACCTCAAAATGATGAGGTTGATGGAAGCATCATCGGCTGGGACAGTTGTGGGTCACATACCAGCTCACTGTTTGTTCATACTCTAACAAGGATTTGTAAGGTTTGACAAGGATTAAGATTTAACAAGGATTTGAACAAGATTTAACAAGATTTAACAAGGATTTGAACTTGTAGAGAAGCAAACTCCTCCTTTAACACCCGACCGTGCTGCACAGAGCTCCATGAACCAGAAGGTGCTCCTGGTTCCTCAGTTCCTGTGTTGTCTCAGAGCTGGAGCACTGCTGTCCCAGCACAGCACATCCCACAAGCACAGTTATTTTGGAGTGCTGATGTGGCTCCACACAGACAGGGAGCTTTGCTCTGCCCTTTATGGAGCACAGTGATCACCTCATTTAATTCATCTGCCTTCTGAAAACCTGTGACAGTGACCAAGGACAAGGTCACATCTCAGCTCTTCACCCTCCTCCAATGTTCACATAACAAATATTTACTCTGTTTTTTTGAGCTTCTTCTCAGCTGCCCCACCAACTGCTCTGATGTTCCTACATACTGATGTCATCTTTGGATAGGATCTTGCACTCGGAAATGACCAGTAAATTTTCACTCGGTTTTCAGTAGTGCGGGATCAGGCTGTTCCTCATGGCAAACATCTAACTAAGATTGGGAAAATCATTTATGTGTGTCATTAGTCAGTGCTTTGCAGAGTTGAAACGTCAGGGTAAAAGTGTCTTTGCCTCTCTCAGCCAATTTCTGCTGAAAATTGTATAACAAGAGCAAAGCAAGTGCATGAACTAATGACTGGCTGTGGAGAACAGAGCAGCTGTGTGGATCCACGTGGAAAATCCCACCATTAACACATTTTTATGAGCATCCCAGAACACATCTCGCCCTCTTCTCCTGTGTATCCTGATCTGGTATCTGCCAAAGCCCTGATGTTTGTCACTAAAGCATTTCAGTTACTGTTTTTTTTAATCATTGTGTAATAAAACACAGATATTTTTGTCACACTAGAAAAACCATTTGTGTAAGCATGGCAAAGTGCTGCTCCAACGAGGTCCCTGTGCCATGTACAGAATCCAGAAATGTTCTGGGATGAGCTGGATTAACCAATGCCTACAGAAGCAATTTGGAATGAGCTGTACAGCTGTAGAACACCATGCTGCATCATCAGCCAGAACCTTCACTGGCCTGAGGAATCAGCTACAGAGGGGTTCCTTGTGGCTCAATTCAGCCCTCTGGCAATGCAGCTTGGACTGATATGGAATCCAGTGCTCCTCCATCTGAGAACTCCCTGAAAATGCAGTCCTGCATCCTGGCAGCAAATCAGAGATGGTGTGAGGTGTTGAACCACAGATACCCAGATCTGGTGGCAGATACCCTGCTGACACCAAACCAGAGATGGTGTGAGGTGTTTAACCCCTCTGTCACACAGATCTGGTGGCAGATACCCTGCTGACACCAAACCAGAGATGGTGTGAGGTGTTGAACCCCTCTGTCACACAGATCTGGTGGCAGATAGAGATACCCTGCTGACACCAAACCAGAGATGGTGTGAGGTGTTTAACCCCTCTGTTACACAGATCTGGTGGCAGATACCCTGCTGACACCAAACCAGAGATGGTGTGAGGTGTTTAACCCTCTGTCACACAGATCTGGTGGCAGATACACCATCTCTGATTTGATATCAGCAGGGTGAGGTGTTTAACCCCTCTGTCACACAGATCTGGTGGCAGATAGAGATACCCTGCTGGAGCAAATCAGGGATGGTGTGAGGTGTTTAACCCTTGTTACACAGATCTGGTGGGAGATACCCTGCTGGCAGAAGCAGCCAGACCAAACCAGAGATGGTGTGAGGTGTTTAACCCCTCTGTCACACAGATCTGGTGGCAGATAGAGATACCCTGCTGACACCAAACCAGGGATGGTGTGAGGTGTTTAACTCCTCTGTCACACAGATCTGGTGGCAGATACCCTGCTGGAGCAAATCAGTGATGGTGTGAGGTGTTTAACCCCTCTGTCACACAGATCTGGTGGCAGATACACCATCTCTGATTTGATATCAGCAGGGTGAGGTGTTTAACTCCTCTGTCACACAGATCTGGTGGCAGATACACCATCTCTGATTTGATATCAGCAGGGTGAGGTGTTTAACCCCTCTGTCACACAGATCTGGTGGCAGATACCCTGCTGACACCAAACCAGAGATGGTGTGAGGTGTTTAACCCTTGTCACACAGATCTGGTGGCAGATACACCATCTCTGATTTGATATCAGCAGGGTGAGGTGTTTAACCCCTCTGTCACACAGATCTGGTGGCAGATACCCTGCTGACACCAAACCAGAGATGGTGTGAGGTGTTTAACCCCTGTTAAACAGATACCCAGATCTGGTGGCAGATACCCTGCTGACACCAAATCAGGGATGATGTGAGGTGTTTAACTCCTCTCTTACACAGATCTGGTGGCAGATACACCATCTCTGATTTGATGTCAGCAGGGTGAGGTGTTTAACTCCTCTGTCACACAGATACCCACCGCCACAGACACAGCACAGGTGCAGCAGGGACAGCCCGTTCTCCGTGCGGAAATTCAGATTGACTTTGCAGAAGGCTTCCTCGGAGCTGAAAAAGGCATTTTACACATGATTACTGCTTTCATCTTTCAGCACAGCTTGTTGCATTTGGAAAACATTTACAGGAGAAATCTCAGTGTAATTTTTTTTAGACACAAGGCTGAATTCATACTCCGTTTTCAGTCTGTACATCTAGAAATACTTTACTACTATCAGGAGTGGTCCAGATTTATTGTTTTCTGAGCAATCCTGCTATGCAATCACAATATATACATTCTAGATTTATCTAAATTACGGGAAAAAAGAGGAAAGACTTTTTAAAAATACAAATAATCCACAGAAACTCAGTTTCTGCATTAATGCAATAATAACTTTGAAGTATTTTTAAAATGTCCATATTGATCCTAAAATGCTGAGCAGGGGCCATCTTGCTAAGTGAAAAGAATAACCAGGAAAAGCCTATAAAAAAGTGAGTTTATAGTCCCCAAATGAGATCTCAGGGGCAGGGATCACTTGTGCTCACGTTGTTGAGACCACACTTGGACATTTTAGCTTTTGTCATTGAGCCTTGTGGGTTTCCTTCAGCACAGACTGATTTGTTACTGATCCATCAAACACTCCAAGTATTACAGTCTTGGAAAACTAAAAACACCCATAGTTAATATTTCTCCTATAGACAAGAAGCGATAATTGGATTTTTGATACTCCAAAGACCAGACTGAACTCATTCCCCATGGTGTCACATGTGCTACCCAAGAAAACCATTTCAGTCCTGATTTGGAATCCACTGCTTTTGTGTTTGGTTAAAGTGTGATGCTCCAGCAATAATCCTGGCTGCAGAAACACATCAGCAAAACTGAGAAGTGCACAGCAAAATCAGACATTCACAAAAGTATATAGGTGTTTGTTGTAAAATATTGGCATTAATGATCAGCAGCCACTGATTTCGGTACTCTGCTGTGGGCTCTGCCCAGCACTGTGATGATATTCCCAAAAATAGATATAAGGAACACACATTCCATACAGGAGAGAGTCTGTCCATAAAAAACACCTGAAACCAAAAATACTGTTTGATGGCAGTAATTTGAAAGAAATGAATGAACAGATTCCCAGAATATTTTACCTGAAGACATTCTTCAACTCTGCCATCTCCTTCTCCTTGATTTGCAGGTCGTCCTCCAGCCGCTCCGTGACTGTGGCATAGGATTCACTGACTTTCTTTTTCCATTCATCTACAACAAAAGCTCCTCATTGATAAAACACCTCAAAGCACACAGAACATAATGTCCCAGTAACCAAAATGATTTTTAAACATCCAGTTGCAGAGTTTTATATATATTTCTATTAAAGTTTAAAATATTACAGCTATTAAACTGTTCTTGCTGCAGCCAATACAGACACATATACATGGATTTCAGACAGCTCCTATGTATGAATCCTTACCAAAAGTAGCTTAATATTAAATAATACTTGAGAGAAAACTTACTTGCATTTGTTAGCTCTTATTTCCTAAACAGACACACAGCAGAAAAAGGTTGGACATTTAAAGATTTTTTTCATGAAGCATGAGTTAAATCAACACAGTAATATAAGTGATTTTGACCTTATATAATTGCACAAATAAATTTAGTTTAGTAGCTTTTTTGGCCTTTTTGTCTTCCTTCACAGCCTGCATCTGGGTTAAGTCAAGAACAATACCTGAGCCTTGAACTCAAGCCTAAACCAGCAGTGAGTTATCTCCTGAAATACCATTTGCTCCTTGTCGATGGATGGATGGCACCTCCTGCAAAAAAGTGACATTAGTTACCCGTGCAAGTCTGGCTTGGTCTAGATTTATAATTTCCCATTTGTCCAATATATCTTCTTTGTTTCAGCAAAGTTCTTGCAGTAATATGATTCCCTGCTCAGGGGCAGTGACAGTCCCACTGAAAAATACTTGTGATAGTCTCTGGCTAAAAATAAACAGTGTGCAAGAGGAATGTCATGCAACAATAGCACGGGGTGAAACAGCTCATGGGGTGAAACAGCTCCTGCTGTCCACGGGGTAAAGTCACACAAACACCACTCAGCTCGATTAAAAACCTCCTGTGACTCACACACAAACCTTGCCTTCAACTGCTGAACACTTCAAACTGGGGGAAGTGGCCATTTGGCAGCTTTGCTACTGATTGTGTAGAGAACAGGGAATTTAAGCAGCTGAACCCCGGGAATTCTGTGAGGGGGAGTACAGGGGGTCCCCAGCCTGGAGAGGCCAGGGATGGTCACAGCTAAAATCCCCTGACACTGGGGGGACATTGCAGAATCGGGGTATGGCACTTAGGAAGGGAGAGATACAGTTCAAAGTGAAATACAAATATACACAAATATTATATATTATATATATATATATATATAAATATTTATATCTAATTCTATATAGATAGATATATGGATAATTATCTATTTAAAGTGTGTGATTGACCTTGGCAGCTGTTGTGAGTTCTCACCTCAGTGAAGGATTCAGGTAAGCAGACAGGTTAATAGAACATCTATAAAACCTTTTGTGTGCTGCTCGCATGTAACAACCTCAGTGCCCTGACAGCTCCTGGCACTACACCAGCCCATCCCTTTACTTGCACAAATTTACACATGATCCCAAGGATCTATTTCAGAAGAGTCTGAGCTACTGGGACAATGTATCCTGTGATATTCAACCAATTATTTGCAGAAAGGCACCAGCCTGGCAATTGATTCCCACATCAGCTGGGAGAGCTGGGGATAGCTCCCAGGGGACACCCTCTGCCAGGGGACACCTTTCCCACAGGGCCCCTTCTTCCATGGGAGCCCCTCTCCTGAAAAACAGGACTTCCCTTCCATCGAGACCAAACTGTGACAAGAGTAAGAGACCCCAGAGTCAAAGAAATGCCCCACTCACCCTGCCCAGAAAATGCAGTTTAACACTACAGCTTTATGAATTAAGAGCATGACATTTCCAAAGAGACAGACACGAAATTATTTGCTTTACAAGAAGTAAATACCTTGCATAGTACTTGTATTCTAACACCATCAACTTTACAAAAATTTACCAAAAGACTCATCAGTTTCCATACCCCATTTTTCTGACCCTTTGCAAAGCTGTGTGGGTGAAGATCACTGTGGGATGGTGGGAGCAGAGCTCTGGAGGTGACCCTGCACTGCCCATAACATCACACAGCCCTGGGGGAACTTCTGGAACATCCACACCTCAGCTGCGAGGGGCAGCTGCAGTCATTGAAACTGGGAGAAAACAAAGAGTAATAAATAAAATAAGAGTAATAAATAAATAAGAGTAATAATTGTAGAGCATGTTTGCCAACAGGGAATAAACTGCACTGACTCTCTGTAAGGCCAGTTTGAATGAACATCTCCAAAGTAGCACTGAAATGCCACCAGCAGTATTTTATCAGTGAGTAAATTCTTCAGGTGTGATGTTTACCGAACACTGGGCTGTACGAATAGATTTTTCTTTTTTTGAAGTTTTGTTGCAGTTTCATGTCTGGAATGTGCAGCTGTCGTGGCCAAACTTACAGCAGAAATGTGTGAAAAATTCTCTTCCCATTCCTGGTTTTAAATGTCCTTCCCAGGGAGGTTTTACAGGAGTAAGTCTTTTGAAATTATCTTTATCTCAAACTGATTAGAACATATCCACAATTAACACATATCCCCATCTACCATTTACTTGAAGAAGCTGTAAGTTGATCCTCTAAATTTCATTACCATTCTGGTGACATTCAGGTACATTGCAGGAAATGAGAAGGGTGCTAAAAGAAAATTGTATTTTTAAGAAATAGAGGAACTCTGCAGCCCTTGTAAGGGAGTGTTTGCAGCAGATGAACAGAATGTACACCACAACAGCGCTGCTATTTCTGCTCTCACAACACCACAGAGACCTTTGCATTGGAATTGTGTTCCACAAGAGCAGAAAACAGAAAATGAAGCTCTTGAGTCAGAGGTTTGAGAAAGAGCAGAGGTTGGAACCTCTGAGCTGCAGCAAAACCACCCTGACAAGGCAGAACACTGCCCTGCAGATCCAGCTGATCCTTGGAGCTCACTCCTCTTGTCAGCTCTCCAAACCCTCCTGGCACAGACCCCTCTCAGCTGCTCATTTTTATTTCAGCTGCTGTCCCTGTGCTCTTTGTTAAGTGCTTGGTTTCTCAGATTTCAGTTTCCTGCACCAAAGGTCACTGAAATAACCCCTCTGATGTTCCAGTGTGACACAGAGCAGGGCTAAACCTCTGTTGATCACGGTGCATGCTCAAGGCATTCAGGGAAATCACTGCAATGATGTTCACTGTGAGCCCTATTATTGCACTACACAGCAGAACTAATTAAATAAAGCTGACAGGAAAAAAAAAAACATTCAAAGTTCATCTTGACTGTGAGATTGTACCAGCCTGAATTACATTTCAGGACTGAAGACAATGATCTAAAGAACACATGAACACTGCACCCACCTGGGAACTCCACGAGACTCATCCAAAATCAAACTCAAGGTTTCAGCAGATGAGACCCATCCATGAAGGTTCTGCCTGCCTGGCACTGTCACTGCTGCATCTTTCATTTCTCAGACTGCAGGAAAATCATGGGCCAGGCTGTTGTGATGATCTTGTTTTCAGAACCTGGTACCAGAAACAAGAAACCCCCCAGTTATTATGATCTTGCTGTGAATTTTTACTGAGTGCTCTTGCACAAGTCTGAGTTTCCCTGAGATACATTTATCCCAGCTGACTGCAGAAAATTGTTGCCATCGACATTAACATCAGACTAACTATGTGTAAACATACACAGAGCCCTTCATGAGATAAAAACATATGGGAAAATAATCAATATACTCTGTATAAATAAAATACATGTAATGTTTCTCATAACCAAAATGTGGAATACAAAGATTACCTGGAGCTGTAAATGCAAAATGGATAAAATACAAACATGGATTGAATACATCAGACTGGGATTATTACTGTCAGGAAGGTCTGCAGGCTTTTGGATTTGAGTAAGATGTGCTCACAGTGTACACGACCCTTTCTGTAAGGACTGCAATTAGTTAGAGCTAAAAATGTAAACACTTCATAAAGAGCAGCAACCCAAAGAACTGCAGGATCAAAGAAGAATTTGGACTGAAAAAACCCTACCAGACCACCAACCACTCCCCCAGCACTGCCAGGGCCACACTAACCTGTGTCCCCAGTGTCACATCCATCTCCCAGGAATGGGGACATCAGCAGAGTTCCATCAAACAGGAATTCACCAAAGCTCTGGGATTTTGGTCTGAGGCCAATACAGGAAATTCAGAACCAGCTGCTCTGTAGATGGTGGATTGAAACCACACTTCAACCTGCACAAAAACAAGCGCTGTGTCTGCTGTGTCCTTTTGAGAAAAATCACCAAAATACAATGGATGTGCATTTTAACCCTTCAATTCACAGCCCTGGGCAGGGGATGCCCAGAGAGCCATCCTGGTACCAAACTCCATGCACTGACATTCCCTACAGAGGCCATTTCCTCTGATAGTTACACAAACTCCTGATCTCAACCTCACAATGAGCTCTTCACTTCAGTGAGACAGCCAGGGATGATGGATGCATCAGGAATTTAATGGACAAATATACACTATCTGTTGATCAAGGAAAACTAGTGGAAGCTATGTAAGAAAAAGGATTTATTGCCAAGAGGGGAATCCGAGAATGAGTGTACAGACTGCATGTAAACATACACAGATAAGAGCCCTTCATGAGACAAAAACATACAGGAAAATAATCAACATACCTCTGTATAAATAAAATACATGTTGTAATGTTTTTCATAACCAATTTTGACATTAAATTTGATTGCAGCTTCAAAATGAAATCTGATACAATACCAGATATTTCAATACCTGTGGAGTAAATCCATTAAGCCTGCTGATGTTATTCAGGGTGAATATTGACCAAAATCTGCCTTCAATTTGAGACAAAAAAAAAATCAGTGTAAGAGGAAAGCATTGGGTGACACAGAGACTTCAAGCAGTGCAATATTTCTCACATGGTAAATCTATACTTATTCTACTGCAATATTTTTTTTTTCATTAAAATCTTGGCCTCAAGATCTGACCTGGAGGTTGCCTGTGCTAGTCCATGGCTATCACCAGGATGACACTACTGCACTTTTTTTAAATCCTGGAATTCACAGTGCTCCCTAAACCACAGCTGCTGCTGGCCCAACCTACCCCAACCTTTTCCAAAATTTGGTCACTGCTTTTCCTCATTCTCTTTTCCCAATGCTTGAGCACCAGAAGCAAATCCACTTCCTATTTTTATCCATTTTGCTTCCACTAATGAAATCAATACACGGTACTCAGTGAATTCAGAACAAATGCAATTGTAACGTTAAAGTGGATAATCATGTTAAAAGGATGCATTTTGCTATTATTAAACACTCTGAGAACTCACCTGGCAGCACAGCAACCCTCAGGAAAGTCTGTGCCAAACTAAGTTTGGTCTCCAACTGAAGATGCAAAGTCTGTCTCAAACATTTGTTTCTCCTACAATGTTTTGCATAACAATAGATGAATATAAAATGCAAACAGGATGATACACAAATGGCAGCTCCATGCTCTGTGACCACTTTCCCTTTGTGACTTCATTTCTCTCGGACTTGAGTGTTCCCAAATCTACTGCCTCATTATTTAATTAACATTTCATATTGCCTTTTAGACCCTCTCTTTGCTCAGAAACTCATTCCTTTGAAGGGAACTCCGGCAATTCCCAACCTCCCTGTTTGGCTCCTCTGCATTTCTTCTGGGAAGGTTTTTTTATTAATGAAGAGGAAACCTGGCAGAGCTGAAAGAAGGGTGGGTAATGCTCAGGGGATGTCACACTGCTGCCTCGTAGGTGGCATGAGAAAGGTGCCATTTGGGAATTCAGTCAGCAGGGAGATAAACACTGTCATCATGAAACGTTAAATAAAACATGAAAACCCACAGAGGAATTCAAGAGGAAAAGATGCAGCATGTTTACAGACGAATCATACTGATACACAACACAACATACTCTCAAAACCAGATTGATCTGTTTGGAGTGGATCTTGGGCATCTCAACCAGAAACAGGAGGATTTTACTGTTAAAACTTGATTTGCAGAAGGGGAAGAAGGGAAGGGACTTTCTGTGAAAATGGCACTGTGGTGCCACTCCCAGTGAACCTCTCTGGGGTCTGCTCTGCAGGAGGAGGAACCACACACCAAGGACTCCAACAGTTCTGTTCACAGAAACACAAAATGCTGCTTTTCACATGGCACATCAGTCAGCTCATGGGTAACAAAGAGCTGGCAGCTTCTCCATCATCTGTCAGCTTCTTACAACAACGAGTTAAAAAAAATTCATATCTTCATGACAGGTGTTGACCCCAATATTACAAGTCAAAGGAAAAGAATAAACTCTCATGCCAATCTTTTTTCCTCTGATGAAAAGCAGGAAATGTTAAAATCATTAAGCCTAAGACAACATGTCTTGAACTGAAAGCACTTTTAGCAATTTTACATCTATCTGAAATTATATTGCAAAAAGGCAGCATGAAAAGAGAGAAACGTACGTTGTTGTTGTATTAGTCCATATTGCTGGAGCTAATATTCTACCCTTTAAAAGCTTTTAAAGCACTTTCAGTCAAATATAAAATTAATTTATTCTGTACCAGATCCTTATTGACAAAGACTATAAAACATAATAATGTGCAACCCATGAAAAGTTACCAATTAGTGTTTTTAGATCTGAAATATTTCCCTACTTCAATAAAAAGAACAGTTTATTTTGTTAATGTTATACAATTTCTTCAATTCTACTTCAATGAGAGCAGAGAACTTTTGCCTTAGGATTCTTACAAGTTGGGAAGTAATCATTCATCCACAAATGAAAACAGGAGATTTGTTCAAGTAGTGTTCATTCTAAAATCAGACTTTTTGTCTTTGTAAGCAGATTTCATCATAAATTTGCTTCCTAAACTTCAGCATGTCTTCCACATCTTTGTAGGCGAGCATTTCTTCCACAGACAAAAGCTGAAAGCCACTCAGTTTGAAAGGTGACATGTGCTGCACAGAATTCACCATCTGCAGTGACATCCTGACTGAATCACCCCGAGTGGAACAAACAGGGAAAATGCTGGCAGTCCAGAGGCCCAGCCGGGTGTCCTCACACGAGAAGAGCTGCTCTGATGCCTCCATGCCCCAGAGGTGCAGGCATTGTGGAAAGCTGGCTCCAAAAAACCGGAGGCAGTGTATATCCGACAGTGATTTCACACTCTGCTTCAAATTGTCACCTACACCGAACACAATGGTGACATACTGCACTCGGTCATTGATCCTCACACTTACTGAGCTCAGGAAGCAGTCTGAGGGTATTTCTACACTGAAATTGATCTCAGACCCACTGACAATGCTGCTGTTCCCCAGTGAGACCTCAGCCCCAATTCTGGAGTACTCAATGACAGAGCCCTGCCCTATCACACAGCCGGGCTCCAGGATGCTCTGCATGATGCTTGATCCACCCGAGCTCTTTGCTGTGGCAGGGACGATGCTAAAAGCCACAGGCTGCAAGCCAAGCTCCACTCTCAGCCTGCTCTCAGCAGTAAAATGGAACAAATACTCCTGAGTGGTTCCGATGTGGTAGAACTGAGAGTTGTTGAGCACGATGACATTGAGGGCAGTGCCTTGCAGGAGCTGGTACAGCTGCTGCCGCATTGCCACCAGCCCCGAGCCCTCCCTGGTGACATTGCTCGTGTTTTTGGTGTAATCTGGAGTGGCTGCAGGCCCCAGGGCCTGGAGAAAGTCCCCATATGCATCTATTTCACAGCAAAGCGTGCCCAGCTGCTTGTAGAACGTGAGCAGGAGCTTTGCAGTGCTGTGATCCATGTAGAACACGCTGTCTGTGTACACACACTCCAAAGCCTTTCCCAAATCACTGCAGTTCCCAGCAGAGCTGAGCTGGGGACAATCCCCCCTCACACACACTGCACCACTCTCCCGCATTGTCTCCACGTCAGGCTTGTGCAGGAAACGCAGGCATGATGCGTATTCCAGCCCTCCTTTCCCTGAAAAGCTGCATGGATCCAACACAAACACCCCGTGAGTGGTCCCCACTGCCAGATCCGAGGGGTGAGCCAAGGCAGTAAACCCAGGTTTATCAAATGTGATGGTCTCTGTGACTGCAGTGCTGTACAGCTCGATGTCATCCGAACACGTGATGAGGACTCCTGGCTTCATGTGACGGGGAAAGTCGATGTACATGGCCAGCTTCAGCTCCAGCATCTGCAAAAGGGGATCACCCAAGGGCAGGGCTGTGAAGATCTTCCCCAGGGCACTGGCATTGGGCAAACGCTGGCTGTAACCTCCTGCAAAAAGGACACTTCCAGTTACACACACTAAACCTATGCAGCTATTTCACCGCTACACAAAAGCATTAAAAACCTCTCAGCTTGGTTATATACCAAACCCCAAAGCAGATCTGCCTTATGTCCAAACCCAGTCAGCCTTCCATAGCTCATATTAAAAGTGTGATTTATTTTGTTGCCTTTGTTTCAGAGATATCTGTTGCTGAAGAGACAAAAGGAATTGATATCTGCTTTTAGCTTGGAGGAGAACCCCTACATTTCTGATGGGATTTTCAAGCCAGTGATGAGCCAAAAAAGCAAAGGTGTGGTTGTAAGACTTGTTATCAGTCGGTTTCTTTCTCCTCTGTAGAAGTGATGTTCTTCCCCTTCTGGAAGTGGTCTAAGTGGATAAGAAGCCAATATTCAACCTGCCCAGAGGTGTGAGGAGTCCAAGGTCCCCAAGAGCGGGTTTCGTTCCTTTAATGGACGTTTCTAGGCAGAAACCTTAATTACACCTGTGAATTACATCTCTTCCTCACTGACTGAGCAATCTGAGTGCTGAGGAGAAATGCTAAAGTGACAGTAACGTCTTGTAAGCATTAACCTTGTTTCAAATGATCACACACAAGTTACTTTTCTGAGGGAAGCGTATTTTGCAACTCCAAATTATCTACCATTGTATTACTCCAGAGACAAAAAACCTATATAATTTTACAGCAAAGAATGTAAAACTGAATTTACCAGAATGGATTAGTAGCACAGTGAAGGAAGTCCACTGATCACCAAACTGCTCTTCCAAGCACCGAAGAGCATGAAGAGTTGATCCACCATTTCCTAAAGAAGACGTATTCGGACATAATCAAACTGTTTAAATAACCAGGTTAAGGTAACTATGAATATATAAACCATCAATCAGTGCTAATGAATATATAAACCATCAATCAGTGCCATTCTGCATCCACAGGTGCCAGTGGGAGGAGGGTACGGCTCAGCCCCACCCGGGCTCCTGCCACGGCCACTGCAGCCGCCCCGAGCCCTGCACGGAGCTGCGGGGAGAGGAGGAGCGGCCGGGCCCTGCACGGAGCCCCGATACCCCGTGCCCCGCCCCCGATACCCGCACCCCCGGTGCCCCTCATCCCTTCCATGACCCCCTGCCCCACGCACCGATCCTGGGCCCCGCACCCCCGGCACCCCGATACCCCGCAGCCCCTCTGCCGCACGCACCGATGCGGGGTCCCGGCGGGTCGGCGCACACCAGGTACCGGATGCCCCTGGGCAGTTCTCCCCGCCGCAGTTTCTCCTCCAGCTGCTCCCGGAACGCTCCCGCCTGTGCCGTGTCCGCCGCCGTCAGCAGCACCGCGTCCCAGAGCTGTCCGGGCCGGGCGGCAGCGCCTGCGGGAGCGGGGCAGAGCTCAGCCCGGGTGCCTGCGGGAGCGGGGCAGAGCTCAGCCCGGGTGCCGCGGGAGCGGGGCAGAGCTCAGCCCGGGTGCCTGCGGGAGCGGGGCAGAGCTCAGCCCGGGTGCTGCGGGAGCGGGGCAGAGCTCAGCCCGGGTGGCTGCGGGAGCGGGGCACAGCTCAGCCCGGGTGCCTGCGGGAGCGGGGCAGAGCTCAGCCCGGGTGCCTGCGGGAGCGGGGCACAGCTCAGCCCGGGTGGCTGCGGGAGCGGGGCACAGCTCAGCCCGGGTGCCTGCGGGAGCGGGGCACAGCTCAGCCCGGGTGCCTGCGGGAGCGGGGCACAGCTCAGCCCGGGTGGCTGCGGGAGCGGGGCACAGCTCAGCCCGGGTGCCTGCGGGAGCGGGGCACAGCTCAGCCCGGGTGCGTGCGGGAGCGGGGCACAGCTCAGCCCGGGTGGCTGCGGGAGCGGGGCACAGCTCAGCCCGGGTGCGTGCGGGAGCGGGGCACAGCTCAGCCCGGGTGCTGCGGGAGCGGGGCACAGCTCAGCCCGGGTGCTGCGGGAGCGGGGCACAGCTCAGCCCGGGTGCCTGCGGGAGCGGGGCACAGCTCAGCCCGGGTGCCTGCGGGAGCGGGGCACAGCTCAGCCGGGTGCCTCGGCGGGAGCCGCGAGCGCGGGACACAGCTCAGCCCGGGTGCCTGCGGGCACAGCCCGGCCCCGATCGCCCCGCAGCCCCGCGTTCCGGCCCCGCAGCCCGAGCTCCCGCAGCCCCGCGTTCCAGCCCCGCGTTCGGCCCCGCGTTCCGGCCGGCCCCGCCGCCCCCGCACCTCTGAGCGCCGCGAACCGCTCCAGCCGCCGGCGTGTCTTCCCTCCGCGCCGCGCTGCGCCCGCCCATGGCCCGCACGGCCCGCCGGCACGGCACGGCACAGCCCGGCACAGCCCCGGAACGGGAACCGGAACGCGGCCCGGAAGCGGGGAGCGGCGCGGGCGGGGCGGGGCGGCTCCATCGCGGCTCCGCTCGGAGAGCAGCTCTGTGCGCTCGGGACGTGCAGGCCGGTCCCCGGTTTGTTAATCCGGTTAGGGACGGAGTGCTGATCGCCCCTGCCGTGCCCTGTCCGTGCCGTGCCCTGTCCGTGCTGCTGAGCCGCTCCCGGGCCAGGTCTGGCAATGGGCGAGCGGACCCTGCCCGCACTCACTGCGGGCTGTTAACCTGTGTTTGCTCGCTTAGCGACCGGCAGCACTCACACAGCTGAAGGTTGTTTCCAGCTGAAGGTTTTTCCAGCTGAAGGTCGTTTCCAGCTGAAGGTTGTTTCCAGCTGAAGGTTGTTTCCAGCTGAAGGTTGTTTCCAGCTGAAGGTTGTTTCCAGCTGAAGGTGTTTTCCAGCTGAAGGTGTTTTCCAGCTGAAGATTTTTCCCGCTGCGGTTCATTGCCTTGGATATGGTGGAGTCCCCATCCCTGGAGGTGTCCAGGGATTCCTGGAGGTGGCACTGAGTGCTCTGGGCTGGGGACACTGTGGGGATGGGGCACGGGCTGGGCCGGATGATGCTGGAGGGATTTTTCTGTGAGTGCGTGCCCGGGATCTGCAGTGCACAGCCCCGCTCCGTCCCACCGGTGTGTCCTGTCCTCCCCTCTGTCCCCACCCTGGCACCGCTGCTGCTCCTGCCTGCCAACCCTCATTAGTGCTGCCTCTCCTTGATTAGTTACCCAGTTCTCACACATGCAGTTACTTATGGTTTGGGTTTATTCTGCATAAATTATCTGTGTATCCGTGTCACAGTGGAGATGTCCCCACTGCATGCCTGTGGCTAGGTCAGTTTATGGAACAATAACTGACATGCATCGTTATTTGTATAGTACTGTACATTAGTATATGTGTAGCTATACCGGTGATATTATAAAAGAAGGGGATACAGTGCAGAACATTTGCCTGTAAATAACCTTTTCCCTCCCTGAAATTAGTCTTTCTGGGTAGAATAAATGATTTTTTTAGCAATTCATAATTTGGTAAAAAAGCTTTCACAAAAATAGAGATAAAACATTTCATAAACATTTTACAAAAGTCATATGTAAGAAAAATGTTAAATATTTTCTAGGCTCATCGGCTGTGTCTATGCTGGGCTTAGTTACCTGTCAAAGGTAATATCTGCAATTTATTGGAGACAAAGTAATTGAAACGCTTAGCAGAAGATAAATGATCTTTTTAGCTGGAATATAGAGTCCATAATTACAGTGGGAAACAGATTAGGAAAAATAGCATTCTATCATTTCTGCTGTTTGACATTTACAGAAGTTCAGGGTATTTATTTAATATTTAAACAGCCCATCTCAGGAATGTTTTCAATGTTTGATGTGGTTGAGCACTTCCCTGACACCCTCCATCATTCACCTGGATTATTTTTGCAGGCAGACATGCAATATTTTCAGATTCTGTCTCTTTATCTGCTGTGTGTTTGTACCCGGGTGGTTTGTTAAACTGCTAATGAGTCCCGTGGGGCAGTATGTCCAAATTAAACAGACACTGATAACTGCTAGAAATAAACTTTAAAAGCCCAGAAAAGAACTCTCTCTGTGTATATATATAAACTGAAATAAGCTGTGCTGTCATATTATGGGCTGGGTGTTGGGTTGCCTCTCTCTTCTTTGGGGTGGGCAGGCTGGGCACTGTTCTGGCAGAGCTGCTGGGGCACCGTGCCCCCGTTTGGGATCCCAGCAGGGAAGGGGCTGCTGCAGCAATCCAAGGGAGAGGGTCCCAAACCTGGAAACCCTCTGCTCTGGAGCATCATACAGAGTCTGTGTGCGCTGGCTCATCTGGTATGAATGTGATGAGGGTACAGACGCTCGAGCTGGGGCTCGCTCACCTGAGAGGAGAGGGAAGGGAGGCTCAGAGCTGGGTGCATCCTCACGAGGGAGGGGACAGCTCAAGCTGGGGATGCTACCTGAGAGGAGAGGGACAGAGCTCAGGCTGGGGATGCTCACCTGAGAGGAGAGGGGATGAGTGTCTCGAGAGCTTGGCGGTTGGCTCTACTTGTACGGTGGGGGGTGTGTGGTGGAGATAGGGCCGGGAGAGATCAGAGGGCTGCTCATCGTGAGTGGATAGATGGACTCATGGAGGTTCAGTAGCTGTGTGGGCTATGGCTTCACCATGGAGGAGGTGGTTCATGCTCAGGCTGAGGTGTTTTCTCTCTCTGAGAGTTGAGACGGGGACAGAGGCTCAGTAGCCTGGGGTGATGGTCACGCATAGTAGGGAGGACTGGGGGAGAGTTCAGAGTCTAGGGGATGCTCACTTAGTGATGGCAAAGGGTAGGCATCAGAGAAGGACTTCTCAAGGAACATAGCTCATGCATTTTAGTTTTTTGTTTAGAGCAATAATTTTTAGTTTTTTGTTCCTCAATAATTTTTCAAAAGGAAAAGCAACATGGGGTAAGCTAATCCTGTAGCTCACAGCAAGAGAAAGCTTCTTTCTGCACAACTTCTTAAAGGATCACCTTTTGAGAGTCAGGAAAATCCTGGAAGCAAAGCATTACATTAAATGCAGGATCTAACAGCCTCCCTCAAGGGAACATCTCACTTTCCCCCTTTCTGATACACTTGCAGCTCAGCACGCCAATCAACTTTCTGCCACATCACTGTTCCTGCTGGGCAAACCCGGATCTCCCTTAAAAACATGATTTCAGCAGGGCTTCTGGACTACATGTGGTCAAACTGTGTAAATAACCTGGCAGCTGGGAGATTTTAAAATTTCTGTTTGAGAGAGAAGAGAGGGTATATCTGAACGAGGCAGATGGAGGCTGAAAGAATGAAAATCACCACTGAGAATTGACAGGACCCTGTGCATGCTGCTAAAGTGCTAACCTCAGACATTTTTTCAGCCTCCTACCCTTTGACTCACTACCCACAGGGAGGTTAAGGCTGGGTTATTACTGGAAAAAATTGCATAACTGTGACAGATGTTTTCTGTTTCGGTATGAGTGATAAGCTCTGGGTCCCCTTGCTGTCCTTCCTGTCAAGGCCAGGTGTGTCCCCAAGGTATGTGCCAAGGTAAAGCACATCTGGGCAGTCCTGTGCAGTGACTGTGGATGCAGAGCTGGCTCTCTCTCCAGAGCCCATGGCTGCTTAGGCAGGGTCCTGTTCCCAGGGCAGGCTCTGTAGCAGGACACTGTGTTCAAAAGGGTCCTGTACACGGTGTGTCCTCCAGCTGTGTTCCACTGTCATGGCTCACACACCTTCCCCTGGCCTGAAGGTCGGCTCTGTCCTACCTATCAAGTTGAAACAGGGCAAAGCAGAGGAAGCTGCCAGGCGGAGGATCCAAACCTGACAAGTCTCATTCCTTGCCCCTACTAACCATTAGAGCTCCTTGTTTGCGCTTCACTGTGCAAGTTTCCACACAAAAGCCTGGACAAACAGAAATTCAGCTGAGCCCAGCTCTGCTCTTGTGAGAAAGTTCATTGTCCTGGGTACCACACATCTGGCTCAGCTGCAGCACAAAGAGAGCCCGATGGCCTTGCCTTACCCAGCAAGTCAGGAACTGAGCTGAGCACAGAGCCCTTCCCTTTGGCCACCTCAGCTCAGACAGCAGGCTCTGGGTGGTCATGGCTCAGGAGCTGCACACCTCTGCAGCAGGCAGGTGCCACCCCAGGTGGGTGCAGCATGGGTCGTGCCACAGGGAGGTGGCACTGGCACGACCTCCTGCTGCCTTCTTTGAGCAGCCTTTCAGAGGGAGGCGGTGATTTGGAGTTTTACTGTTTTATAGCTGGCTGAACAGTAAGTGTAAATGGGAGAAGTCTCTGAAATGCCTGCACACTGTGAGTATGGGTTTTTTTCCTACATTTCTGCTCATGGCCTTGTGCTCTGAAGTGTGGATGGTCTCTGGGATGGATGTCTCATGGCACCTGTGGGTGCCTGCTCTGTTGTTACACAGCCCTTGGGATAAACTTTTTTTCCTTCTGTCTGCTCATGGTTTCTCTGTATGAAGCTTGGCCCATTGCCTTTGCTCCTGCCACTGTGCACTTCTAAAGAAAGGCTGGCTCCAACACCATTCAACCTGACTTGAACATAACCTCAGGGGCAGCAAAAGGACCTTCAGGAGATGCCTGTACTCATCCGAGGAGAGACGGAGACCAGACAATAACTTAACAGCCAGAGCTAAAGAGAAAGTCTGCATGCATTTAATATGTCTTTTCAGATGGTAAAGTTTTATCTGCGAAGAAGGACCAAACTCATTACCCAAAAAGCATGCATGGTTGCATATCTAGTCATGAAGTACTGTTCGTCCAAGACACTTGTAACACCCTCATTTTTGAGACACTTTTCATCTTAGCACACCCAACACCTCACACCTTGCCGTAACCATTCATGAGTCATAGAACAAAACAAAACAAACTATAAACCACACCAAATGAACCAATTGCCATCCACCTCCTATACTCTACACATCAGACGAACTATATTACAGGGCACCTCACGAAATCAAAAAACAACCCATTCTTGCTAACAATGCCACAGCTCTAAACATGTTTTAACATCTAAACAAATATATACCATACCCCAATCGCACGCTATAAGAACAAAAACCAGTCGCAAACAGTATATCCCAATATGAAGAGATATAAAACATAAATCAGAAGTCAAACATAATACAATAATTTATATTTCCTATCTCATGCAATGCCATGACTGTAACACCGACACACGTGGAGTTCTACATAGCTGAAGCAGGTAACCATTCATATACGCCACATTTACACTGACGCACACATACACATGTAATACAATCCCCTTCTAAAAGAGCAAGAACAAGTTTATCAACACCACAGAGCTCGCAATATATTCGTACAAATACCAACAATGCACACCAAAGACAGAAAACCACTCCCGACGCCATTGCAAATAGCCCATTAAACCACAAACAAAACATCCGAGCCAACCCAATCAGACATCACACAAATGTGATCAACAGGGCACTACTCCTACAAAATAAATCGGCCCACCCCTCCGACAGAACCCCATACCGAGAACTAACAAGAGTAGAGACAAACATCACTAAAATCACTCAAAAGTCTCGATAACAACGCCAGACCAATACATTCGAGATCACGACCCTCTTTGCCCACAGCTAGAATTTCATAAAACAACAATTTAGGATCATAAAGAATAACCCCATTACAAAACAAAGAAATACAGATAATAATATCTATACTATAACAAGCCCACCTGAATCACACACAATCCATCGGGAAAGCAAGCTTCTTACCTAGCTGCCCACGACACTCCCTCTCAGGTTAAATAGCCACTACCTTACATAAGCAGCAAACTAAGGGAGAGCGTATCATAACCTTAATACTTGACATATTCAAACCTATTGCATTCCACAGTTACAAAAACACTCCGATGGAAAAAGCGATTTTAATGCAGTAATAACCAAAGATTCCATAATTACGAATTGTGTACCATATAATTCTTCCTTTTCCTGCTTGTTGAAACTTGTAAAATGTTCATATATTGTTACATGATAGAGTTTCATTCACAGACTAGCGATGAACACTGGGACCCATCACATATGGCATTCCATACACCAGTATTTAGAACCACCATAGCTAATGACGACAAACACCTTTTGATCTACTTAAGGAAGACCGCACTGCTTTACACACTGATCTTACCTCGAGTAACTAATCATCCTGTAATCATATCTGTGCATCATGAATAAATTGGCCTTGGTTTTGCTATTGCTTTAGATAGACACCCAGCGCCTGGGGAAATTAATCACCCAAAATGTGGACTTTCCTAAACAGACAAACTACTGAAATATTCTCTTCAACCACTCTCGCAAAAGAAATTATTCTTTATCTGCCTATGAAGCACTGAAATAACAGACTAATAAGAAACAACAACAAAAATTATGTTTATATAATGGCAGCTGTATAAATAAACAATCTCCTGGTTTTCCATAGTGGATTTTTCCAACCATAACACCAATGCGTAAATCCGTAAAGGGTAGTACCAGCGAGCTAAGTTCCTGTTGCAAAGACAGCTGGGCTGGTTTCACATAAGAGTTCTTAGGAAGTTTCATAGTCAGCAAGGAAACAGCTATAGCTAACATCATGGTACAAACACATGCTAAAACTCATAGAAAACAATCTCCTCCAACCTTAAGTCCTATATTCACACAATGCCACAACTTGCGAAGAGCCAAAAGACGAAAGATTTCCACAAATCTACGACTGAATAAGGAATCTATGACTTAGAGAGGTCTGAGACGTGTGCCACCAAAGTACCTGACCGAGCACTGAAAGCAGGAATTTTACAGCCAAATTTAGCTGATACTAATGATAACGATTAACACGATCGTAGTCCTATATGGCGTGATCAGCAAGAGATCAAAAATTGCCTCATTAGGGAAACTCACTCCGGGCCACAGAACAAGAGCACTAACACAATAACACAAAACTGCCTCGAAATCAGATCGCAGACAGAAGAGTAATTCATAACCACTATACCCACACCCAAAGGTAACCAAAAAACAACATATAAATACAAGACATCCGCAAGTCCAACCACCAGCTGATCACTACACATAGTAAATAAGGAAAGGTTGTCTCAGATGCACCTACCAAAGCCCAAGAAACGAAGAACACTACGGAAAGTAAAAGAAAACAAAGGAAATCTAGGAAACCAGGATCGACCTCCATAACAGGTATTCAACAAAATTGCCAACCCCCAATAACACTATCCTTATTACTCTTCAAGGGAGAAAGTGTGTATTCACTATGGTAGACCGATATCAGACCATCTGGAGAACGGTCGTAGAGGGAAATTTTTGCAGACGTCTTTGCCTCACGCATAAAGCAAGTAGAGGACCTAATGAGTGCATCACATAAGTAAAACTTGCACAGAAAGAGCATGCTAGTGACTAGAAACACCTAAAATACAAATCAGGACAAATGGCCATCAACATAACTTATTAACTTTACAATCATTAAGAAGTCAGTCATTACACAATAAATAATGCCCTTAAATGATGCTGATGAAACAAGGAACTGCCTGAACGGAAAGACATCTACGACAACACCTTCTAAACTAGATTGCGGCGGGCAATTAGATAGCAATCGCAACGACAGGGAATTGACCATGTGGACAGTTCATGTCCCCCAACACTGTAGATCTGAGGGGACTAAGGCGAGAAAACCAACAAGATGAAATCATTCAACGAACTTTACCAATATAAGAAAAACCACTACTCAAACTCCACAATACCCCCTCCCCACAAACATCGAGCCAAAGAGAGCTCTCCTCGCCCCAAGCGTGTCCCTCCCAGTAATCCAGCTCCTCCTTACTCGCCTCTCGACCAAACCGTTTCCAGAGCCATGAGGCCCCTAGGCCCAGACCCTTATCATTCTCCCCCTCCAGCAACTGATTGCAGAGAGCCACCCACCATAAAGAGGAACCCAGAGGAGCACAGAGGTGGACCAAGAATCAGTCGGCAAAACAGAGCACCAGCGTGACCCAGATCACACACGACCCCGCAAATCAGCACCACACACCAGCGCGAACGACAAGACTGAAAGCCTAATCAATAACCCCACCCTATCCCTTCCATCTTCCTTCCTCCTCCTTGGCCAAATATACTCAACCTCATCAAACACAAGACCAACCCGTAAAATCACCACACACACCTACTGGGCCCCGGCACGGAGGGACGTCCTAAGCTTATGTGCCCGTAAAAGATCGCCTAATTCAGTTCTCCGGAGATATCAGAAACAACCCACTGAAGTATTCCTGCAACAGTCGCCAAGCGCAACCTGCTCCCCTCTATCCTGTAAACCACCCACTGGGAACCACCCCGACCACACGCACCAACAGATACAAACCAATCTATGCCCACGTCTCTCGCCCCCTCCCTATATTCGTACCATCTACATACAACCACCTCCAATCACTGCATCATGCCCTCTAGGCCACAGTAACTCGAGAACTAACCCAAAACACGCGCATGCAAATAGTCAGATCCCACCACATAAGGGTCCCTCACCGACATCGTTGCCTCACCAACGACATTATCGTCAGACAAAAGTACTCTATAGAGGGCCTAGAGCGATTGTCGAGGCAATCCCAAATCACAGGGGCTTCATAATACAGCGTTGGTTACCAGAACAGTGTCCTTGCTTTAGATTACAAATTCTGAACAAACAAAAGTAACACCCGAGAGTACTCACATCCTAATTACTTCCCCCATTCCCCCTGTGACATTCCAACCAAGTTATGTTCCCGCGTTCTCTATAACACCTCGCCCTAGCTATAAGATTTACACCCTTGGCAAGCAAATCAAGATGTAAGACTTATAGCTTCAAAGAGGAACTAATGACCTAGATTCTGCATCCATCACCCGGCGACGCGAAATCCCCGGTGCAAGCAGGCCTCCCCGGACACCCAGCATCACCAGTAGCAAGCTGCCAGGCACGCCACAGACTACGGCCTGCACCTCCGAGCTTCGACCGCATGACACACGGAGAAAAGCACGAAGGAGGCACACTAGCGACGGTGAAGCAGGTTGGGCTGGAGTCTGACCTCCTAGCCCCATCCCAGACCAATCCTTCTCCCTAGTCCAATGCTAATCGAGCCTGCAAAAAAGAACCTCTATGTCCATGTGGAGCTAGCACATCCTCTTTCACAACCACATTACTGCTGCTCCCTCTCCCGCCGTGCCCTGACAAGAGGGTGAACCAATACGATGCCTTGTAAAATATTGCAATAGGCACAAAGAAATCATGCCACCGTAGCCTGGCTGAAGGTGCAGCGTACTGGCGCGCACTCCTGACATAGCCCTTGTCGCACCTTTATGAACAATAACCTCGGAAAAACTGTTGGATCACTGGGCGCCACCATTATTTAAACAAATGAAGAGACAGAATACAAACACAGTATACTTTGACTGGCTCAGACCGGATTGACCATGATAACACACCCCAACACCCCTTTCCCATGCTTGTCACCGTATAAAAGCGCTAATCGAAGAGAAATAGGTGCAGGCCCTGTCCCATGACACCCCCCTGCTCCCCCTCCCTCGCCTCTCGCTGGCCGAGCGAGACAAATGGAGCAGATGGAAACGTGCTCCCGAAAAACCTACTGCACGCGGACCGGAACGCATAAAAATCACATAAAATCAACTGACCAAAAACATCTTATACCCATGTAAAACTAAGCAGCATCCTATTTGAGCAGACCACTTTCAAAATCAAAAAGCTGCCACAACACTCAAGACAGTACCTAACACCAGAATACTACCAAGGCGCAAAGAAAAAACCGACTAAGTAATCATCACAGGAAAGTACACTCCAAAAAATTGGTTATAAACATGTAAAGACAGTTTTTAAAAAAGCGGTTAGAAAGGAAACCACACATAGTTGTCACATCATCCTGAGATCTGACATCGTTGCCTACGTCCGAGTTTGACCATAAAGTAATGGAGTAAGCAAAGCTACCGACAGCTTTTTTGCCCTCCCCAACCCATCTGCCAAAAATAAGAAAAAAAAAAAAAACCAAACCACAAGTTAGCAAAAATACCAAGAAAGAAAGCGACCTCGCAGGCCTAGGCACTACCACCAGCTCCTGAGAGCCGTCCCTCCCAATCCCCTCAGCAGCTGAAGAACATCCCTCACCACCCGGCAGAGACCTATCAAGTTCTGACTCTCGCGTCCCCTCTCTCAGGAGCATCCCAGCTAGCAGCTCTGCCCTCTCTCCTAGGAGTCAGCTCACCCAAGACTCTGACGCTCTCCCCTGTCCAGCGCTGCCTCCCATGACAGGACTGAGAGATCAAACACCAAGCAAACTCAAGCCCGGGACCGCTCCTCCGTGCCTCAGGAGCAAAGCTGCAATGCCCCCATTGCGGCAGCACTGCGAGAAGGCTGCGTCTCCAGCTAATCGCATCCCTCCTGGGATCCCTCTTCCGTCTCACAGGCTGAGCGAGTATCCGCCAGCATAGAGGCCTCACCGTCCGTCTCCTCATACACCGTGAGGGCCACCCAGCCGTTCTGAGCTCATCCAGAGCCATCCTACCTACCTACAGAGAGCACATAGCACCAGCCTCTAGAGCTCTCCCCTGTCCCACGCCACCTTCAGTGAGCATACCACAGCTCTGATACACACCCATCTCTCCCTCCGTCCACTAGAGCAATGCGAGCTCATGAGACTCTGTCACCAAGTCCCCTCTCAGTGTGAGGTAGCCCCAAGCACTCATGAACTATACCTGTACACCTCATCTACAGGGAGAGCGTAGCGCACGGTGGCACCGCCAGCTCTGACTCTCCCTGTCCCTCTCCTCTCAGGTGAGCATCCCCAGCTCTGAGCTCTCCC